>JBBBDQ010001070.1:4185000-4237500 GCA_037127315.1 Ascarosepion bandense
GGATAGATAGATAGATAGATAGATGTGGAACAGACCGAGATAGATAGATAGATAGATAGATAGATAGATAGATAGATAGATAGATATGAACAGACCGAGATAGATAGATAGATAGATAGATAGATAGATAGATAGATAGATAGATAGATAGATGTGAACAGAATATACTGGGCAGTCGAAAAAAATAAGAAAACAAACAACGCACATGCGTGAATATGAAATGGCAAAAATTTATAGCCCCCTGTAGATATATGATAATAAAGTTATTAATTATGAATTTTTAATTTCAAATATATAATTTACGATCGTATCTATAAATATATGTCTGCATACACACACATACACTACCGGCCATAATTATTAGGCCACTCTAGTTTTTTTTAAAGAAATGCTGTATTTTATACTATTTTTAGTATTTGTTTCCAAATGAAAATAGAATGGTTCTTTTGTTATTATTACTTTGCAAACATTTTACAAAGCAAGAAAGCAAAGACGAATTTCTTCATTTCATTGATGAAAATGAAATATAGGTAATTGTAAAATATTTATGAATTTATTTGATGCACATGTTATTGTGCAGTATTAATAAAAGAACTAATCTATTTTCATTTGCAATTCACTTGGCAATAAATACTTAAAAATAGTATGAAATACATAATTTCTTTAAACACTAGGGTGGCTTAATAATTATGGCCGGTAGTGTACATATATATAAGTGTGTGTTGTGTCAGTGTGTGTGTGTGTGTGCGTGTTTATTTTAACTGTTGCACACAGTACCAAAAGAGTATACAAATGCTTGTTAATTTATCAGACACCTACATTTTCTTATCAATCTCTCTTGATCTGTTTCTATCGATTCTGTTCGTATCTCTCCATCAAAATCTCTTCGTATCATTATACAAAGTTCAACGCCCTTCAACAGGAATTATTCGCTCTAATCAACTTTTTCATCAAACACTACAACTCGACAATTCCGGCTAATATTCTTTACAAACTTGGAATATTAACGCAAATTACTTTCGAGTGTATTTCACACACACACACACACACACACACACACACACACACATATATATATATATATATATATATATATATATATATAATGAATTATTTTGAACATTATTTTTACCGATACTCGTATTTAAGTAGATATTCTGTTTTTAATTAAGCAGTATTTGTATATTAATATCTACCGGCCTGATTATTTACAATAAATTTTTATTACGAAAATGTGTGCTATCCAGCAAAGTTCGAACCTGCGACCCCTACATTACATTTTCTTAATAAAAATTTATCATAAAATAATCAGGCCGGTAGATATAAATATAAAATACTGTTTAATTAAAAACAGAATATCTACTTAAATACGAGTATCGGTAAAAATAATGTTCAAAATAATTCATTACAAATTGTCGGTTGCTTATAACCAAGTTTCGATAAAATTCGTTAATTTCCGTAACATGTTTACATATATATATATATAGATATATGTGTGTGTGTGTGTGTGTGTGTGTGTGTGTGTGTGTGTGTGTGTGTGTGTGTGTGTGTGTGTGTAACACATTATAGGTGGACAAATTAATTAAGAAAACATAAAGATACCCGGTCCAAATCATTACTTACCGTATTTTTGAAACGCTATCTTCAGGCAATCGTCTAGCTTTTTATCGCTTGATGAACGCCTCGCAAGAAACACTGAACTAGTGATTTGGACCTGGTTTCTTTGTCTTTCTTTAATTAGTGTTACCGCTCTGTCTTGGTCCGTTTGTTATAGGCACTGAACACTTCCGGTTATTATCACGTATGGCACTCAATTAACTGGCTGTTATCTGTAAAACTATATAAATTGACGTATGTCAGGATGAAGGCAGTAAAAACCGAAATCATTTTAATCAATGCAGGTCCAAGATTTTGGCAATCATTTAACATATAGAATCAAACATCAACCAGTTTCTGCTCCAAAGCGTTCGTTCGCATACATTTTGATTGATTCATTCTTCTTATCTTATGTGCCATGTCCTTTCACGACGTAGGCGATCATGGCTTTCCACATCTCCCTATCCCTGGTGGCTCTTAGAAAGCTTTCTCCTGTTGCAACACGCAACTCTCGTTTCGTCATCCACCTGATCAGGTCCTTCAAATATGTTATCCACTGCTTTCCCCTGTCTCTTTTTCCTGAAGCCACACTATACTGTGTTCTCAGCTACGCTCTGGCTGGTTTGTATTAAAGTTGACGACAGAATTGTGACAAACTTCTTTTTCTTCTTCTTCTATGCGCCTTGTCCTTTCAGGACGTAAGCGATCATGGCCTTCCACGTCTCCCTATCACTGGTGGCTCTTAGCACGCTTTCTCCTGTTACACCACGCAGCCCCCGTTTCGTCACCCACTTGCTCAGGCCCTTCAAATATGTTATCCGCTGCTTTCCCCTGTCTCTTTTTCCCTCTATCTGTCCTGTTAGCATCAGGTTCTCCAAGCCCTCCTTCCTCATTGCATGTTCCAGGAACTTCAGCTGCCTCTTCCTGTTGCTCAGTATTAACTTTCTTTCCACATTTCAGTTGCTTCAAGTTTGTCCTTCATCTTCGAAAATAATGTCCAACATTCACTGTCGTATTGAAGGACGGACAGCACGTAGCAATCCAGTTCTCTCCTCTTTGTTTCTAGCGAAGTTGTCCTGTTTCTTAATACTTTATTCAACTTCTGGAAACGCTTCTTTCGCCATGACAATTTGCCTTCGGATCTCAGTGTCGCAATTTCCGTCTTGTTAGAACACTTCCTAGGTATTTAAATTTCTGTACCTGCTTGATTTTAGAGTCCCTCACCTGTAATTGGCATTTTGGGCTGCCTTTTTGCTGATGACCATGCATTCGGTTTTCCTCAGCCATCGTAAAGCGGATTCCGTGAGAAGAATTGTTAACGCCTTTCTTCAAGGTAAAAACCAAGAAAAAAGTTTATTTTTCTCTTGGAACGCGCCCATAAATTTTGAAGGGCGGATCGGCTTAAATATTAACAAGACAAAGTATATGTAGAAGCAGATCCATTCTCTGGAACCAAGTCGGTATGTTAATGACTTTTCTCAAACTTATAGAGAATATCAATCTGAACAACGAAAATAGCAAGTCATATTTACAAATGTGTAACTGTCTCATGTTTGTAAAATAAAAACTTTGACGTCTATTTTATTTTAACAATTATTATTATTATTATTATGTCATTTTTCATCATATTTCGATTTCTGCTTTGGTCTCACTACCAACCAAGTCTGCGGGGAGACCTAAGGCAGGTAGTGGCGTGTTGTTATGGCTCCATTTCATGTTTTTCTATCTTCCCTATCATCTCCAGCATTACATAGATAAAGTTTTCCTTAGTGTGTGGGCTGTACTTAATAAGACAATTTTTTGTATATCTCTTAAGCTGGGGTTTCCAGGGATTCTTTCAATGTGTTGTTTTGTTCCATTTTTTATCATTCCAAGTGCACCTACTATCACTGGCACAACTCTTGTTTTCAATTTCCACATTTTTTCTATTTCAATTTCCAGGTCTTTATATTTTGACAGTTTTTCAAATTCTTTGATTGCTATGTTACAATCCGCTGGACAAGCCATATCAATTAATAGACAAGTTTTCTCCTTCTGGTTTTTAACAGTAATGTCTGGCCTGTTTGCTTCAATTTTTCTGTCTGTGTAGATGGTGTAATCCCATAGAATGGTTACATCTTCTATTTCTGTAACCGGTGCTGGGTGATGTTCATACCAGTGTTTGCCTACAGCTTTTCCATAATGTTTGCATATTGCCCAATGTAAATATTTCCCAACTCTATCGTGGCGATTTTTATATTCATCTGGGGCAAGCACAGAACAGCCTGAGATTAGGTGGTCTATTGTTTCTTGGTGTTTATCACAAAACCTGCATTTTGGATCCATATTATTATGCATAATATTTGCCTGAAAGTTTCTCGTGAAAAGACTTTGGTCTTGTGCTGCAAGAATAAAGCCTTCAGTTTCGGACTTTAATCCAGATGCACGTAACCATCGATGAGTATTAACTTTGTCAACATTGGATTTATTGGCACGTACTGGATATTGGCCATGCAGAGGTTTGTCTTGCCAGCGCTGTTTCATCTGTTCAAGAGCTTTATCTTTGGCTTTCATTTTCATATTCTTTGCCGCAATAGTCGGCTCTTGGCTTCCGTTCTGCTTTTCTACAGAATCTACTAACTGTAAATCTTGTTTGAATTTACTGCCTTCTTTTATTATTGAATATTTTTTCTTTCTTTCTTCATGTTGCCTTACTAATTGTATCATCCAATCCTTTGTTGTTTCTATGTATGTTAGTAAGCCAATAGTTGTTGTCTTGTATGACAATTCCAGCTGAATAAGACCTCTTCCACCTTCTTTACGGGGTATGTATAGACGGTCTACATCAGCCTTTGGATGATGCATCTTATGCTTAGAAAGAAGCTTTCTTGTTTTAGCATCCATTCGCCTGATGCCGTTTAGAGTCCAGTTTAAGATGTTAAAGCTATATTGGACAACTGGGATTGCAAGGCTATTAATGGCAATAACTCTGTTCTGTGAATTTAATTCAGTTTTTAATATCATTCGTAGCCTTCTATAGTACTCTTTACGCACTATTTCTTTCATTTTTTTATGGTGAATGTTTTCGCTCTCATTTACACCTAGGTATTTATAAGCTTCTTCTGGTTTCAATTCTTTTATTGTTACAGCAGGGTCTAGGCTAATTGAGGATTGCAGAAGACCTTCCAGCTCATTATCATTCTTAGCATATAACTTTAAGTCATCCATGTAAAATAGATGGCTTATTTTCTTTTGGCCTATTTTATAACCACATTCTGTCTTATTAAGTTGACTGGTTAGTGCTATTAATGATATGCAGAATTATTATTATTATTATTATTATTATTATTATTATTATTATTATTATTATTATTATTATTAACTTGCTGTACCCGGCCACGAGTTGCTGTGGCTCAGTTTGGTTAAATGAAAAAAAGAAGAAATTTATTTACCAAAGAAATAAATGGGTTATCGATAATAATTCGTTGAAAAAAAATGAATAGAATTGTTTTTAAAGGGAAGAAATTTCTGTTTTTACGCCCGCCAGAATAGAAATAATAATAAAAATGTTTCGTTTACCTTAAATGTACAGTTTTTTTTGTTTGTTTGTTTGTTTTTTTATGAAATAACAAAGTTGTCTGTAAACGCGTCCGTATTGAAAATGAAAGTTTTTTGGTTCGGTTCTCATCGGCTCTAATAGATTTTCAAAATATTTATTTTAATATTATCAATTGTTTTAATACAGTGTAACCCGGATATAAGAGAGTTGTCGGGACCGGATGAAAGTTGTCTTATATCCGGGTTTCTCTTATGTCAGGGTTTTGTTACTTAACAAAAAGGAAGATGATTTCCTGAAAAATATCTCTACTGCAACTATTTTCTTTTTAAATCCATCAAATTAATAGCTAAATAATCGATTAGCACAAAATACGCTAAATTTTTAAAAAGATAAAATCAATATTTAAAAAAAAATATCATTGGGCAATAATAAAAAATCTTTCTCATTAATAAGATAATTATGATTTTTTCCTGTTTTAAAACTGATATTTTCGTTTTGGTTTGTCTTTGAAAATCTGTTTTTATTTTAAATTTAGTAAAATTTCTTGTGCATTGAAAGAATAAATCTGATAAATGATTGTATATTAAACGTCTATTTCACAATTTCTCGATTGAATTATGATGTCAAATCTGATTATCATTCGCAGATCTTATGATTGTCTCGGCCAGTGTCATCGTCCTTGCAGTCGGCAGTGCCGGACGAATATTCGCCACTTCATCTTTGCGGGGCCTTCGATTCTTCCAAATTTTACGCATGGTGCGCATGGACCGACGGGGTGGTACCTGGAAATTACTTGGATCCGTCGTCTGGGCACACCGACAGGTACGTATGTCACATGATGTAAAAAAAAAAAACTTTTTGACAACAAAATAGAATAATAGAATGCCCCCTATATATGAATTTACCCGAGCAACAAGATTAGCTACTGTGAAACCAATAAATTTTAAACGCAAATTCTACTTCATCAGCTTCTTTTCTCGCATTTCCCGCCTGTGGAATTCCCTTCCATTTACTTTCTTCCTCGACATCTAAAATCTCCAAGAATTTAAATGTAACGTCAATAGTCATCTTTTATCTCACTAACCTGCATCCTCTCTTTCATGCTTCTTTCTCCGTCCACACCACTCTCATCAGTATTCTCATCCTTCTCTTACCCACTTCCTGACACCCCCTATAATCTGTCATTCTTTCTCATAACTTTCCTCCTAGGCTACCCCCTGCAAAACAGCGGCAGTAAAATGCCTTGCTTGGGGCAATATGACTATAAAAAAATTTCTATACTATTATAATGTAGATATAAAGTGGGTGATCAATTCTACATTACAATCAATATATAAACTGGTCCCTCATTTTATGACCACAATCATTCTTATCGTTCCCACTTCCTGACACCCCCTATAATCTGTCACTCTTTCTCATAACTTTCCTCCTATGTAACCTTCTGCAAAAAAGCGACAGTAAAATGCCTTGCTTGGGGCGATATGATTATAAAAAAAATTCTTAATCACAGAAATTAATTTATCGATTTTTTCGTCATCCCAAATGTTTTTCTTTATACGAACAGATGATGAAAGACGTGAAAATTCGGAGTTTAAGGGTCATCGATTCGTCACCATTTTGTCGAGCTCGTTTTCAGCTTTGAGTTGTAAACTGAAGCTCATTAGCTGAAAAGGCGTCGTCACTTTAAAATATATGCGAATTTATTCAGAGAAGCACAAACTATTACACAAGTGCAAGTACACACACACACACACACACACACACACAAGCACATACACATACATACAGTGTTATATGCATTTTCTTACCATTCGGATCAATTAAACTTCTAAAGTTTCGAAAGTTCTACACTCCAGCCTAATTGAGATGTTTATCATCGTATTTGTTAACTGTTTTAGGCGACTGATGGCCAAAAGGTTTTTTTCTTTTGTCCTCCGCGTAGAATCGGTTTCTTTAATATTTTTGTCACCACTATTATGGACCTGGTTAATATATATATATATATATATATATATTAACAAGAAATAATACAAAATGTGGAAGTTGCTAGCATGAATGTCAGTCTGGTTTGGAGTGAACTACTACAAACCCGACTCTCTTTCCCTTGAGAGGCGTAGTATATATAGTGTTAGGAAGAGTTCATTCTGGAGGTACAGACCGTCTCAGAATTTTGAACACAACCCATTATTCAATCCACGAGTACAGATTAATATCATAAACGGAGCAGACTATTATGCGAAAAAAATACAATATCGAAGTATAATAAAAAAAATATGATAAAAAAGTAAATAGAGATTATACTAGTATTATATATATATACTAGCATTATATATATAGCATTATATATATATATATATATATACTAGCATTATAGCCCGGCGAACATTTTTTAATTAGATGATTAATGCATCGTGTTGCGATTTCCGAGCGCTTGTAGTCACCGCCTCACTTTAAAACTCAGTTATATAAACAAAATAATTGCATAAAGAATTATTATTTTAAAATTGTCCAAAAATTCCATTAAAAAATCTATTTTCTTTTGTTTTGCGTAAACGTGAGTTGATGTTTTGTGTGACATTGCGTTTGTTTTTGTTTCAAAATTATGGGGGGAAATATTTATATTTTTCTGTTGACTAAATGAATTTCAGAAATTTTCGACTAATATTTAAAAATGTAGACATGGTAAATCTTCGTTTTAGGACCCGAAGACTAAAATCCCTTATATACGCAAACACACGCAAATAACTCATTTTTTGTTTCTATGTCAATAACTTTCTTCTGAAATGAAGTACCGAAAAAAAGTCGAGTACTAATTTCTGCAAGGACTTTTCTGTAAAGGAAGTAAATAGGCCCAAATTGTCCTCCTACGCCTAAAATCGTTCAGCAGAGAATGTCTCTCACTAAGCGGGTAATGGCTGACAAAAAGAGTAAGAAGTCCGATTTTTTTCTGGTTGTTAACATAAAAATAGGTTGGTTTCTTCAATATCTAATTGCTGATTTGAGTTCAGCATATATATTTGCACGGAAATAAGACTATTTTGGAACAATTTGAAGGGATATTAGCATTCGGGTCCTAAAACGAAAATTTACCCTTTTTTTTTTTTTACATATTTTGTTTTTGTTTGAAAAAACACTTTTTTTAAATATTTCTTTTGTTTCAAAATTACGGGGAAATTTTTCACATTATTTTGTTGACCAAATGAATTTTTAAAATGTCGGAATAAAAATTAAATATAAAGGCTTATTTTTTTTAGTCGCGTTTGACACGTGTGATTTGATTTCTGTGACGTAATTCAGCAACCATCTTAGATCTTAGATGTTTTACGGAGCAAATATAAACAATCGTGTCCATTGGCCAAAAAATGCGAAAGGGAAAATTGCTGAACTTAAACTCAAAAAGTATGTGTCGACCTGGCTTCCCTGTAGATATGTGTCCCTAGAAAATTTGAATGGCGTAGCTTAAAAAATGTAGGCATGTATAGGGAACAGTCACACGCAGGCTCACAGATGGCCTTTTATATAGAGAGATTTTCTTTTTTCTATATGCAACATCCGACACCCAGCCCAGGGGAGGTAACACAGTTTTGACGACTAAGGTTGTACTAACAACGCTTACGCCACCAGCAGCTTTTGCCCTCTGGTGGGGCATTATTTTTGTGTAGATGTATCAATTTCTTGATTTTCTTTCACACCTGTAAGTTAGATTTTCAACTTTATATTAAAAGCGTTTGCTTTTTATCATTAACCAATGCACAACGCGCTCGTAGCGTCTGTTGTCGATAACGTAGAACGGGTGAACATATGTGTTTCACGTCGGAAGAAGCATTGTGTTAGGAGCACGTACAACCCGATGCCTGTTGAGCTGCGCTCTGGGGACGATGTGAAGCACGTTTCAGTGTTCTGGCCAGTGATGCCCGCCCTCAAATGAAAAGAAACAACTGCCCGTCCATGATATCCATGGCAACCGACCTCAATTGATAGTACCTGACATCTCCACTCCTTTTCCACGCAGTCGGCTTGCAGCGATTCATATGGTTTTTTTTATTTATTCGCATCTTCCCTGTTCTCCTCCCATGGGGCTGTTAATTTTACTAGGGGGACAGGCCTCTTTGAATAAGACAATACTACAATTTAAGAGCATGTATCTGTCTGAATGATATGTAACGGAAATTTCAGAGGTGTTTTAAGATCAAAAAACCCTCCGAACATGTGCTCTACTCAGTAACGTTTTGTTAGGAGTTATGATAAATGTATAAATATTTAATATAGAATATAAGGCATTTAAATGCAAGAGTTGCTACATCAAATACGCTCCTTAATTGATGCGAAAGGAGAATCAATCCAAGGAGTTGTTACAGTCCGTAAAGTGAGAAAGAATAGGTTTAATTCCAAAAGATGGTACATTATGTCGAAAAGAAGAGTCAATTATCAGGATACTATGACTGTGTCAGAATAATTCCAAAAATTATTGTGTTGCCTTCATTCACAAGAATCTATGTATTATTCAAAAATCTTCAACGTGGGTTCAATTCCACATCTTGCTTTATTGTTTCGAAAAAAATAACAATGTTCAAGTCACAAGAACTGTTCAAAAACAATGGTACTGTTCCAATTTCAGGAACAGAAAATAATAGTTTGTGTTTTCTTCCAAAATATTCCTTTCTATTTTCAAAAGAATAACCTCGGTTCGATTCTAAGAATTATATTATAAACAAAACACATTGCCTATTTCATGAATGCCTACATTATATTTAAAAAAAATATGGGCACAATTCAAAGATGCTAATATTATATAAAAAATTGATATTATATTCAGAAAATAATATTATTGCTATATTATTTGGAAAAGCACAACGAGTTTAATTCTATGAATGGATGGATTACGATGGAATGAATAGTATACTGTCAACTCCAAGAATATTTTCATGATATTTCGAAACTTAGATTCAATTCCAAGAATTATTATATTGTATAAAATATCTAACTGTCGGGTAATTCGTAAAATTTTCTAGACTATGTAGAAAACATATTCCAAGAAATACATATTTATAAAATCATAGCATGAGATAAATCGCAAAAAAACACTACTTTTCGAAAAAAAAAATAGTGTAGGTTCAATTTCAAGAATAGTCACTCTATGTAGAAACGTGTAAACATTCTTAAAATGTTTACAAAGTGTTAAACCGAATAACCTTCACGCTCCACCCACGTCTATTGAACAGGTTAAGAGGCTCATCCCTTGTTCCCTGTTTAGGATGTGGTTTCCGGCTTTCTCTTTTCCAATCTTTTCACTATTACGTAGCCCCTTGCACATCAGTGGCGTTACTGCCTTGCTCGGGGTGATACGATTAAAAAAAAAACCTTGGGTCATTTTTAGGAAATGCTGTCAAATCGAGACGGGGGATACAAATTCCAAGATTTCACGCATTCAACTGTAAACTTAACGCGATTTAATTCAAAGTATTGCTATAATATGGAGAAACTAATAGCATTTCTTTAATTCTAAAAAGTATGACATTTTTTAGAAATATTAACATTTGAATATCAAATTATTTAATAAGTAATTACATAAGTTCAATGTCAAAGATGACTACCCTACATCTAATCTAAACTTATTTATAAATGGAACTTTGTCTGTGTGTGTGTGTGTGTGTGTGTCTGTGTGTGTGTGTGTGTGTGTCCGTTACCTATAGACTCCGAAACGGCTGAACTGATTTTCTTGAAAATTTACACAGTTGTACTGTACGCGTCTGCGAGTGTTCTTAGCTAGCTTTTGTGTCGAGGTACCTCCGATAAATATCGAAAATCGATAATCGAAAAAATCAGGTTATAGAAGAAATGGTCCGATTTTAATCAAATTTGATACACTCATAGACAATAAAATAAGAAACGATATTCAGAAGTTTCAAGGTTGCAGTTCTTACAATAGTGCAGAAAATCGAATATATATATATATATATATATATATATATATATAAGGCAATATGTGTGTGTGTGTGTGTGTGTGTGTGTGTGTGTGTGTGTGTGTGTGTGTGTGTGTGTGTGTGTGTGTGTTTATCTGTCTGTATGTCCTTTATACAAATCCGATTCTCACCAAACTTCACACAAATAGTCTTTAGGCTGAGTCTGAGCTCCAGGACCATGGATTAGTTTTAAAGCTTTCATTGCACCCGAGCAACGCCGGGCTATACTGCTAGTAGAAATAAATAGCACTGGTTCACTTATATAATCTCTTACCGTATTTGTTTTCAATTCTAAATATTGTTATCTTCTTCTTCTTCTATGTGCCCTATCCTTTCCGGACGTAGGCGATCATGGCTCTCCACGTTTCTCTATCTCTGGTGGCTCTTAGTACGTTTTCTCCTGTTACACCACGCAACCCCCGTTCCGTCATCCACCTGCTCAGGCCCTTCAAATTTATTATCCACTGCCTTCCTCTGTCTTTTTTCCTTCTATCTGACCTGTCAGTGTCAGGTTCTCCAAGCCCTCTTTCCTTATTGCATGCCCCAGGAACTTCAGTTGTCTCTTCCTGATGCTCACTATTAATTTTCTTTTTGTTACCATTCTTTCCAACACCTTATCATTGTTCACATGCTCGGTCTATGATATTCGCAGCATCCTTCTGAAGAACCACATTTCCGCTGCTTCAAGTTTTGTCCTCATTTTTTTTTCGGGATGTTTCCTCATCTTTGTTGCCATTTGTACGACATTTAATAATAGATCACACTATTTGTTTATATTTCTGAGATGAGGTAGTATATACAGTATTTACATTATTCGGACTATTGTCCTCATCTTTGTTGCCATTTGTACGACGTTTAATAATAAATCATTCTATTTGTCTATATTTCTGAGATGAGGTAGTATTTACAGTATTTACATTATTCGGACTATTGTCCTCATCTTTGTTGCCATTTGTACGACGTTTAATAATAAATCATTCCATTTGTCTATATTTCTGAGATGAGGTAGTATTTACAGTATCTACATTATTCGGACTATTGTCCTCATTTCATCAAACGAAGGAAAATATATAGTTACTTATGACGGAAGCTGTATATTCTATCTTTTTACAGTTGATGTTTATAATGAAATAGAAGAAATGAAGAGGTATCAATAACATCGCAAAAGAAAATCTATACTTAATTATGACGGGCTCTGTATCTTTTTTCACTTGATGTTTAGTTCTATCATTCATTGGGCAACTTCCTTGCGTCTTCGTGCCTTTATTTGCTTGCATGGGGTTAAATGATTAAAAAAAAGTTCTGTCGATCAGAACAACCACAATTGGGGCACAAATTTTTGTATTAAGTATGAAAAAATAACACTGGTAAATTTAATACTATTGGAGTAGATAGACTAAACTATCGCCCGGTTCACACTCCACCCACATCTATTGAACAGGTGAAGAGGCTCATCCCTTGTTCCCTGTTTAGGATGCGGTTTCCGGTTTTCTCTTTTCCAATCTTTTCACTCTTTTCCTTTATCATTCTTTTTTTTCAATTGGAGTAGATAGACTAAACTATCGCCCGGTTCACACTCCACCCACATCTATTGAACAGGTGAAGAGGCTCATCCCTTGTTTCCTGTTTAGGATGTGGTTTCCGGCTTTCTCTTTTCCATTCCTTTTACCCTTACGTAGCCCCCTGCGCATCAGTGGCGTTACCGCCTTGCTCGGGGTGATATGATTAAAAAAAAAAAATCTAGTTTATTATAGCGGAACCTGTATAAATCAATGTAGTATCAAGTCGTTTTCAGAACCAGACCCTTTGGTTTGGGGGTTACATAGTCAAAAAATGAGTTTGCCGTGGGTTCATATTTCGAATCAGAGACTTTGCTTTAAGAGTAAAACAGTTTGCTTGGAACAAATTATATGACATTGCCTCGGTGTTATATGGGAATTTGTGTTATACAACTTACAGTTTCCGTGATAACCTTGAATAATTGATTAAAGACTATGAGAATATTGTTTGGCATTGACTGACCGTTATATATGAATCGATGTTCTATAAAAACACATTTCTAATTTCAATAACCCTTTTTTTAACCTGATGATTATCTTAATCAGCGCTGAGATCTAATCACATGCGATTGCTAATCAAACTAATTGCCAAACTTAATCAACTAATCTTTGAAGACATGACGGACCCCTTTTCAAGATGAGAGGAAAAAATGAAGTTGCGTTTACACCGAATGTGTGCATCAGAAATAAAATAAAAATGTTCCAATAAAAAGAACAATATCTACTGAAAACCCCGACTTCCGCCAGCGCCAGCACTGTGTATTGCTTCCCTATAAGAATCAATATCCTGAACATTGAACTATCGCCCGGTTCACACTCCACCCACGTCTATTGAACAGGTGAAGAGGCTCATCCCTTGTTTCCTGTTTAGGATGCGGTTTCCGGTTTTCTCTTTTCCAATCTTCTCACTTTTTTTTTTCAATTGGAGTAGATAGACTGAACTATCGCCCGGTTCACACTCCACCCACGTCTATTGAACAGGTGAAGAGGCTCATCCCTTGTTTCCTGTTTAGGATGCGGTTTCCGGTTTTCTCTTTTCCAATCTTTTCACTCCTATGTAGCCCCCTGCACATCAGTGGCGTTACCGCCTTGCTCGGGGTGATATGATTAAAAAAAAAAAAAAAAAAAAAAATTAGAACCGATTCCCCAGACAAATATCGCTTATTTGCACTGCGATAAATGGAAGTTAAATAAACGCATTTTCAAGATAGTAACACTGTTTCAAATCAAGCTCTGAGTGTTGTAGTCATTTCTGAAAAACATCATGGAATTGAAGTTTTCAGAATTCAATATTAGCCTTTGTGAAGATTAAGTTTTCAAAGGAAAACCAAGCTACATCAAACTATTAAAAATTTATTTTAGACTCAAATAAAAATTGAGCTCAGTCCTGTAGCTTTTTTAAGTGTCTATTACTCGACAAGCAGTATTTATATCTGTGTATAAACTTGCCTTTTAAAGCACTTTTGAGGTTGGACACAAGCGTTGATGGCAAAAAAGAAAAGATCAAAGAGTGGACATATGACAATACAGGAACTCCTTATAGATACCGTCAACAGATGAGCCTTGAGGTTGCTGTCCGTTTCTTCCACCCTCGAGCCTCCCCACCGACTGAAGCAGTCGTGAGACAGTATTATATATCTGTGTCTAAACTTGCCTAGGGATCATCAGAAAAACACTTTTAAGGTCGGTCACAAGCGAAGATGGCAACGCAAAAACTGTTCAGAAAACATCTAAGTGTGGACAGATATGACAATACCGGAACTCCTGAGAGACACCGTCAACAGATGAGCCTTGAAGTGGTTGTCCGTTTCTTTCGCCCTCGAGCCTCCCCACCATCGTGAGACTGATGATAATGATGATGATGATGATAATTTGAACATAAGAAATGAGTGGTCGTTTTGCAGCATCCATTCCTTCTAAACTCAAGGGTTATCAAAAACACATTTCCTCTACAGACAATAACTTTTCTATTTGGATAAATAACGGATTCCTTTACTAATAAATATTTTCACATAAAATGAAAGGTTGTAATGTCTAAATAACTTAATTTTTGTAGATGTTGCATATATTTCTAAAATATTTACAGATATTGTACATTTATTTTGCAGTTAGTTGACAAACGATGAACAATATATTTCGAGTCTCGGGTAATGCTAGAAAAATCATAAAATAATAAAACAAAAACGCTTACAAATTTCGAAATATTTATTTTGATAACTGTAAAATAAAAATACCTTTTTTCATATTTTTACTTATTACTGGTGACTTCTTAAGATCTTGTACACGTTCGGACATTTTTTTTACATAGAGGGTTCCAAAACAAAACCCTTCTTAATAACGTACCAAGAGAAGGTTTCTCGTTTTCTTTCTGTTTTGCCTTGAGAACTGAAATGTGGTTCTACAGAAGGATGGTGCGGATATCGTGGATTGAGCATGTGAGCAATGATGAGGATTTGGAAAGAATGGAAACGAAAAGGAAATTAATACTGGGCATCAGGAAAAGCTGAAGTTTCTGGGACATGAAATAAGGAAAGAGGGTTTGGAGAACCTGATACTAACAGGCTAGATAAAGGGGAAAAGAGACAAGGGAAATAAGTGTTATAACTTTTGTTGCAGTTTTTTTTTCATTCAGAGCCCTCATTCTCTTAGACAAATTTTCACTCAAGGCTATAGATCTCATTCTACCTTTTTATTTAAACCATATAAGGGAAGAGTATAAATTAATTTATACTGAGATTTGAATTTCTATAATGGGTTATCCATTATGAAGTGTATTTGTGTGTTGAAACAGATTAACTTGCTTTGGCTTTGTTAGTAGATAGCCCACTATAAGAGGGGTATAAAACAAGAAAATCAAATTGTGTATAGAAAAAACATTTACATATATATATATATATATATATATATATATATATATATATATATATATATAAACATCAACTTACACCTACCACGCCTCACCTCAATATAATATATTTTCTCTTCTGTTCAATATGTCCAAATAGTGGATATCTGGAAACTAGTTTTAGATTCCGTTTCAATAATCATAAACTAAGCATACGCCAAAACAACCCTTATTCCCCCATAGCTGAACACTTCACTCAACCAGGACACACATTAGAAAACTGCAAATGTTTACTGATAGATTCTGATTTTAGTTCTACATACTCACGCAGAAAGAAAGAAAAATACTGGATTTTAAAATTAAATACATATAGGCTAGGGTTAAATAGGGACTTAGGTATTTTGAATCTTTATAAATATTTTTTTTAGATACACTTAAGAAAATTTTCTTTAAAACAACATTTGAAAATATTATTACAGTTAGATTTACGTTTTAAAATATTCAAACTCTATTGCTTTCTACATCACGCCACGAACGCTCTCGCGACGAATGCTTCTAGTTTAAATTTTAAAATCATTTGTTTCTGATGAAAGGCCGAGGCCAGTCTGAAATATCAAATATATATATATATATATATATATTTGATATTTGATTATCAAAATTTTTTGACAGTATTTATTTATTTCTATTATATATATATATATATAATAGAAATAAATAAATACTGTCAAAAAATACATTTTTAAACTTACAACTTTTTAGTAGTTTTTCCTATATATATATAGTCATCCGCAGACAGATCTGTTTCGCTGTACCACAGCTCATCAGTATGGTTTGACTCTGATATATTGTTTAATACTAAGGATTTTTACAAACATATATATATATATATATATATATATATATATATATATATATATAAATTAACGATTTTTAAAAATAAAAGTAATGTCTTTTGGTTGGTAAAAAGGTCGTTAAAAATGAGCATAGCAACCGAAAAGAGTTTGTGCGTATGCATGTGTGAGCGTTTGTTTGTTAGAAGTGTCTTTGAAGTCTCCGCTCGGTCCTTCGGGTGCCGGTCAGTTGTTAAGTGGCTCAGTGAACAGTAAAGAAGAAGAGAGAGAAAGGAGAGGCAACCATAGTACGATCGCTTGACGTGTGTCAATGCACATGTTAATTATGCTCGTATTTTCTCAACTGTCGATTGCTTTAATCTATCGTCCTTTTATTTCATTTTCGCGGGCTCCGAACAAGTAATTTGGGAATTCACACCTGGATTTAATTCTGGGCTTCCCATTGGACGATAAACAAAATTCACGTCGGCTCACGAAAAGGGTCCGTTAAAGGAATTTGATATTGATTTATTTTTGGTTTTCCACCAGAACATCTGCGTGGAGCCCAGATGCGCAAAGCCCAGTTTTGATTATTTGCTATCTGGATCTCTGAGAACAAACATCCGGTCCCTCGCTTGCTCGGTATCACCACGTTTCTAAGGTTATTTAAGCAAGGGTTAATGCAACGAACTCGCCTGGAATTCCAGCGAGACTCTTTGCCAACTTCTCGTTCTAAGCCAATTTGAAACATTAAACAAAGTCTCATTAATAATAAATTTCTTAATTACATCGTTGATTAACAAATTAGACGAGCCATTAGAAGTATTAACATAAATATAAAAAAACATATTTCCTTAAATAACCTAAACATATCAACCGACTATTCCATAATCAAATTTATTCTAATTACAAACAAGATGAAAATATCCTATAAAATTTCATAATTACTAATATATTCCTAATTGATCATAGTAAAAAAAATCAAAAATAATTATATATTATACTATATTTCACACAAACAATTTGTCATTTCCTACGCAATGACCCTTCTCCGTAAACTCGTATTTAAAAAAAAAAAAAACATATTGTATATCAGTTTAAATGTTTTTTGGAATATTATATCTCTGAGGATGTGCGTTGTGGTGCATTGGATATCGGCTCGGAACGAGAAATCGGGGAGCCGAGTTCGAATTCCAACTGAATTCATTGCATTCACTTACGCGCAAATACCCTTGGGAAAGGTATTAATCCGTCTCTTCCCTCCAGTAATGGGTTAAATAACAAGACAGATTGGGTTCTATAGCCTTGGTCGGCAACTAGTCTACCGCAGAAAGCAATGGCAACCTACTGCGGGATAATTTTCTGCCCAGTCTGTCATGTCTCTTCTTAACTGACTGATATCTCTGACAAAAAAGTAAGTATATATGTTAGTCTGACGACCACAACATTATTAAAACATTTTACGCTAGATTTATTGAATACAGATTTTATCGCATAACATTTAAAGACACATTACTGTCCACCTTCAAAATACAGGAAAATATTTGCTGATAATACTACAACATGAAAATAATAAACAAAACATTTATTACCAGTGTAGTCTTGAAAACGTAGGGAGATGGTTAACGTTTCTTTGATTTGGCCTTGTGTCAGACTTAACCGAACTTCCCCACAGCTTACAAGTTTTATCAATAATTATTATCACAAGTTTTATTATCAGAAGGTTTTCACCATCACGTTGGTTGTAGGTTGAAATATGTGGAATTGTATGGAATAGTGTAAGAATAAAATATACATTTGCATTTTAAAATTTATTTAAAGGAAATGAATAACACAAGTTGTAGAAGTTAATGGGCAATTAGAAACGTTATTAAGAAGTTAAGGATAGAGCTCATGCTCAATGATAAAGTTATGGGTATATCAAGGTTTGTAGAAAATGCTCGTGGTAGTAATGTAGGTATTTAAAATGTCCTCAGAAGTTTAGAGTTCATTGTTTTGTAGTAGCAGAATGCAGAGTCTTTGTTCCTTCCTCTTTTTAGTATGATCCGGGTCGGCTTCTTGAATTTTTTTTTCGTTATATTGCCACGAAGTCCTCAGCTAACTACTCCCATGTCGGACTGACTTTGACAGGTTAGCGTCGTGGGTTAAATAGTGAAACTTCTCATGATTCCGGCTTCAGCGAGCCCTTTCGCGTCTAGATGTGAAAATATGTCATATATGAATTTGCTGTTTTTAATCCAATCACGATTCAGAATCTGCTTTTCGCACTGACTTGGGAATTTTTCTTAGTTGGGTTTTTCGACAAGGCTTACAATTCTTAATTTTTAATCCTACAGTCCAAATGTTTTAAAGAACATTTGACCGACATTTAATGCCATTTTGCATTTTTTCTAATCTCTGGTTAGCTCCGTTACTTTGTAAATGATTGTTAGCAAAATCACCCAAATTACAACACATTTTCAATTTTAAAATAAATTATAACAGAACGCGTTCACGCGTGTTGACAAAATCACAATGATCACAGTTACATATTGCATGAACAATAGGTTTTAACCTACCTGTTTATTCACTTATATATATATATATATATATATATCAATGTTGGGGACTCCAACGTCTCATCGGGAGAAGGAAGGAGTAAGCGTTTGGAATCATCCTCTGTTTATATCTGGTTCGTTGTTGTTGTGGGGTTGGTTGGGGTTATTGATAATTAAGGGATTGTGTCTTTTGTTTTGACCGTTAGACTTTTGAAGAACCTGGTGTGTAAGTGTGAAATTGTTGATTAATGGTATTATCTGTTGGAATGTACGTTTTATCGGCCGGGTATATCTTTTGGTTAGAATTTCTAAGAGAGCGGCGTGTTGAGTGGTTTGACTACTTGGTCAGTTTTGTGTGTTTGTGTGGGAGTTCTTGTTGTGTGTGCTGACCTTAGGAATTTTTAGGACGGCTTTATGGTTGGCTATCGTTTAATTGATTGATGTCTGTTGTTAGCAGACCTATTTCATGCATTTACTTTGATCCTGTAGCTAGGTTTTCACTTTGAGGTTCCCTAGATAGACGTGATAGGGGTGGCGTGTTTTTTCTTATCAATTTTGATTTTTCCGGTATGGAATATTTTTTATTTTATTTTTGTTTTTTTCCTATTTTTATTGTAGCGGGATAGGGTTTTTATATTTTTTTAATTTTATATTCAAGTTTGGAGTATTATTGTATTTAGGCAAAGTTATTTCAAGAAATCTAAACTTGTATTTTTTAGGAAGTAAATGCAAATTAGCATTTTATCAGTTTTTTAAATAAAGTTGTATGTTTAATCTTAATTTTAAGTTTAGAGGATCGGTTTTTTCTTTTAATTTTTTGTATTTATTATTTTTTCCATAAAAAATATGAATGATTTTGTGTAGTGATATAATGTTTTTATAAACAATAGTAATAACAAAATTTTTTATTTACTTGCTTTCTCAACAGCTATAATCTCCAAGAATTTAAATGTAAAGTCAATAGTCATCTCCTATCTCACAAATGTGCATCCTCTCTCTCATACTCCTTTCTCCGTCCACTCCACTCTCATCAGTATTCTCATCCTTCTTTTACCCACTTCCTGACGCCCCCTATAATCTGTCACTCTTTCTCATAACTTTCCTCCTATGTAACCCCCTGCAAAACAGTGGCAATAAAATGCCTTGCTTGGGGCGATATCATAAGAGAGAGAAAGAGAGAGAGAGAGAGACGATAAACTTTTATAGTACCAACAGCCTTCATATATCAAATTTTACTTATTACACACCACGAACTATAATCAAATCTAATTTAAAGTTTTATAGAAAAAAGTAATTTCCTAAATTCCAAATTATGGTTAAATATACAAAATTAGATTAATTAAAAAATTGTGCTTAAATACAAAAATATTCTATAATTGTACAAATAAACATTAAAGATAAGTTCAATCCCATCCTTTCCCACCCCTTACACCTTCTTATTCTCCCCATCTAATAAAGCCAAAGAATAAAGACTAGCCAGGCGGTCATAAAACACACTTTCATGAATCAACTATATCCCCTACCCACCCCACTTTCTTCAAAATTCTAACGGACAATTTACAAGACTTATTCCTTTATCGCTAACCCCCGCCAACATCCCACACACAACTCCCAAATATAAGAAAAGAGGTCTTCCATTTCTTTTCACACCACCTGATGAGACATTGGGACTCCAATGTCGAAACAAAATGTACAATTTGTAGTGGATATATAAAAATTTGTACATGTTCTAAAATATAATTTATAATAAATATTCACAGCTCTATATATAATATATCGAGCACTGTTTTAAATTAATGTTTTGGACGTTGTTAAAATTTTTTTTCTTCGTTCGTTATTCACTCGGAGATATATATATATATATATATATATATATATATATATATATATATATAATAGTATCCTTGGTACTTGGTAAGGTTAATTCCACAGGCGATTAAATCTCTCTCTCTCTCTCTCTCTCTCTCTCTCTCTATATATATATATATATATATATATATATATATATAAACATGTTACGGAAATTAACGAATTTTAACGAAACTTGGTTATAAGCAACCGACAATTTGTAATGAATTATTTTGAACATTATTTTTACCGATACTCGTATTTAAGTAGATTTTCTGTTTTTAATTAAACAGTATTTTTATATTTATATCTACCGGCCTGATTATTTTACGATAAATTTTATTACGAAAATGTATGCTATCCAACAGGATTCGAACCTTCGACCCCTATTTACACAGGGAAAGCTATCATTTGATCTGGTACTGTCTTAACCACTCGACCATGAATATATATTTTTAGTTTGTTTACGGTAGATCGAAAATTGTGTTATATAAGCATGATAAAAACCTCGTCTGATCAAGAGGCTATTCATATCTATTCATGTTCAAAATCATTCATTACAAATTGTCGGTTGCTTATAACCAAGTTTCGTTAAAATTCGTTAAAAATAATGTTCAAAATAATTCATTACATATATATATATATATATATATGTAAATTCAGATAAAATTTAATAGAGATACCCATTTTCAACATGTGATTTTAAGACATGCATTCTTTGACCCCTTATAAACATTCTCTGTTTATAAAGGGTCGAAGAATACATGTCTTAAAATGACATGTTGAAAATGGCTATTTCGCCACTAAGTTTTATCTGAATTTACTGATAGATAAAGAAATATCCACTCTGTAAACTGAATTGGTTTGCATTGAGCTCTCTATTGGATCAGTTTTAATATTTCAACAATATTACTAGGAACCCCCTGGATTATTTACCAACCCCAACCTTATCCCAGATTTTACCAATCCTTCCCGGATTTTGAAATATATATATATACCGTAGCTCAGAGGTAGAATCGTTGACTGACGCCAAACGGTAGGGTTTCAATCCTAGGTAAAAAGCAATCGGCTGTCTAACCTTGCTGATGAGTTGTGATACAGCGAAACAGATCTGTCTGCGGATGACGATAGATAGATAGATAGATAGATAGAAAATGAACAGACTGAGATAGATAGATAGATAGATAGATAGATAGATAGATAGATAGATAGATAGATAGATAGAGATTTCTTTGAAGATACAGAACCTGATTATATCAATGAAAGTATCTTGCTGAATAATATTGGATATTTTAAAAACGAAGCGACCCGTTTTGTTGTCGGAGAACTCGTTATGACTTAAAAATTGTTATTCATCAGAATATTAAAAACAGAAAAACCATCAAATTTTCACGGGTTAAGCTTGTAATGATAATAATGTAATAATGTAAGCTTGTAATGATAATAATAATCACCATTGAATGATTAATGAATAAATTAAAAAATAAACTAAAGTAGTTAATAATAAACAAAACTAATTTTAAAAGTAAATAATCAACTTAATGCTTTAGTAATAAGTAACCGTTTTCTAGTCCATAATGTTTTCTCATTAATTGCCGTTAGAATGATTTCAAATAATTCTTCTCCCCCACCGTTAGAATAACACGATAAACTTGAAATAACGGACCCCATTACCCATAATTCTGCACTGAAATATATGTAAATAGTTAAGCTACTATCCAACCCACATAGCCTGAAGATTGCTTTCAAGTATGAAATGGACTGTAGCCATTCGGTATTAAACTCTATGTACACACGGCTTATACAAGACCAATAGCAAAAATGATTTTGAGATTTGAGTCCTTCTTGGAACATAATCCCTAGCAAAAAAACCGTACCAGATAACACTTGAGGACTTTCAGCAGGCAGCTATAAATGCTAAAATGGATATCACATTTAACTCGAAGGAAAAATGATATAATCAAGTTGCTGGCGTTTATCAATACTTCAAACAAAATTTTAGGAAGGACGCCCCATCAATACTGAAAAGAGCAATAACAGTTAGTGGACTTGAGAAATCTATTTTGCTGAAAAATTGTTTTCGGAGGAAGATTTTATCAATTTTAACCAACAACAGTAGTGGCTACTCAGTCACTGAATTCCAGATGTTCCCTAATAGGGAAACGGATAACAGTTTAATTTGCTATTAACATTAACTCTATATTTTTCATTCATGCACACACACGCACACACACGCACACACATACACGCACGCACGCACGCACGCACACGGCTTACGCCCTATCACGTTGAATACATCGGTTCTCGCTCGATCACCGAAGTTAAGCAACGTTGGGCCTGGTCAGTACTTAGATGGGTGACCGCTTGGGAATACTGTAAGCGAATAGTGACGGATGTGCGTTGTAGTGCAGTGGATATCGGCTCGGAAAGAGAAATTGGTGAGCCGAGTTCGAATTCCAGTTGAATACCCTGCATTCACTTAAGCACTGGTACCCTTGGGAAAGGTATTAATCCGTTCCTTCCCTCCTGTTATGGGTTAAATAACAAGGGGAGGACTTAGGGACCCTGCTCTTAAAAACAAACCCAATGAATCTTGAGAAAAATGTTGTAAAAATAAAATAACCTTACCGAGAAATCATTGGTTATGACCTTAAATGATTCCATAAGGATTGATAGGTCGTTAAACATTCAAACAAACAAACAAAACACACACACACACACATACACATAGCTACCCAAAAAATAATTAACACATTATTTTTTTCACCCATTAATACTGCTGCTGAACTAAAACTTATGCTGAATATATTAACTGCTCAGGGGTATATCTAAACTTATTAATAAATGGAACTTTGTCTCTGTGTGTGTGTGTGTGTATGTGTGTCCGTTACCTATAGACTCCGAAACGGCTGAACCGACTTTCTTGAAAATTTACACAGATGCTTCTGCAAGTGTTCTTAGCTACGTTTTGTGTCGAGGTACCCTTGATAAATATCGAACATTGATAATCGAAAAAATCAGGTTATAGAAGCAGTGGTCGATTTTAATCAAATTTGATACACTCATAGATAAAGACATAAGAAACGATATTCAGAAGTTTCAAGGTTGCAGTTCTTACAATAGTGCAGAAAATCGAATATATATATATATATATATATATATATATATATATATATATATATATATAAAAGGCAAGATGTCTGAGTGTGTGTCTGTTTATCTGCCTGTATGCCTGTATTTTTTCAGCCCTATTTTTTTTTTTTTTAGGTTTTGCTTCGGGTTTGGCTCTAAGTAGGTACAATTGTAGTTCTTAGTCTCAGCCATGATATCATTTAGTCAAAGAACTTATTTAGCCTTCAAAATTCAGTTTATGACGAAAAAAACTAATTTACTATCGATACCAGCAAATCAAAATTCGACTTACATCCATTCATTTTTCTTTCAGTCTACGGTTTCGCTTTAACTGGAAACAACTATTGCTTTTTAGTCTTTCGTGCCAACGTCCAAAGAGTCTGAGCTCCAGGACCATGTATTAGTTTTAAAGCTTTCATTACACCCGAGCAACGCCGGGCTATACTGATAGTTTGGGTAATAAAGAAATGTTTGCAAAAACATAAATTTATTGAAAAACATAACAGACAGGAAGATGCAAAACTTTCAGACACATATCAATAAACAGCATTCAATATTTAATGACGTGTCTTCTCTGACGTTTGGAATCAGGTAAGCTCTTTGCAGAAATTAATGTCAATTTTATCCCAATCTCATTGACAAATCATCATAAGATTCCCTAAGCATTAGGCTCTGACAAGACCGAGTTTTAAGTGCTTTCCACAAATTTTAATAAAAAGAAGTCATTTCTTTCTTTGCTTGAAACAACTTTTCCGTTTTCATTTTATTATGTTTAGTTTATTATTCTTAGGGATTACCCCTTTTTACACATAAGAATGGACTCGCCTGATGGGTACATATAATCCTGCCTATACAGAGAAAAGCAATAGTTGTAAGAGTGGTAGAGTTGAGTAGTTGTACAGCCGCTTATTTGGTCAGTAAGTTGGTGCATATTAAGTTGGAGTTGTTTTGGATATAGACTCATTACCCGGACATAGTTCTTCACTACAAGACTGTATATATTGATTCCTACTAACAGTATTCGTAATATTCCTGAATTGACTAACTTGTGTTCCAGTTTGTATATTTTTGTTCAATTTAACTTACATTTTCTATCTACATATCTGTTTTTATTTTATTTTTATTTTGTGTGGTTTCTCAACCAGAATCCACAACAGTTATCTACCTGAAAAAACCAACCTGTAAATATTTTGAGAAATTTCACTGATGAAAACAGTATTTTGCAATGCATCGTACGATCTAGGTTTCTTCAACAATTTGTCCTGAACTGGCATCACCAAATCATTATATTTCTATCACCGTGCATAAAAATCTAGATGACATTTGATAGTAAGATCATATATAGAGTTATACCTTATCCCCACGCGTCTTCAACATGGTTGGTTGGTTGGTCAGTTGGTTGGTGTTGTTTTTGTTATCAACGTTTAAAAATTATTTAATGCCGAAATATTGAACACTATTTTTATTTTATTTTTAGAGATAATAATGGTAACACGTTTAATCACACTATCAAAATTAATCTAGTCAATGTGCTGTCCTCCTGGATGGCATTGAGTGCTGGACAATCTCCTCACAGATGATGAAGAATCTTGAAGGAATAGAATGTGATTCTACACAAAGATGAATAGGATACCGTAAACTGAACATGTGAGCAACGATGAAATTTTAGAGAAAATGGAAACAAAAAATAAACTTATACGTGTCATCAGGAGGTTTCTGAGGCATATAATGTCGAAAGAAGGCTTGGAAAATCTTTTACGGTCCAGACAGAAGGTAAGGGAGACAAAGGGAAACAGCAGGTAACATACTTAATAAGCTTGATTAAAGTGATGACGTAACGGTGTTCAAGAGGAATAACAGAAAGACAAAGTTTATTAAAGAGTTACAATGGACAAGAAGTTGTGGAGAGCCATAATCACTACGTCTTGAAGCGAGATGGCACTTAAAGAAGAAAAATTAACCCATCGCTGGGGAGATAAAAGTTGGATTCATAACCTATTTTTAAAGGATATTTGAATGTAAGTGTTGTAGCTTAACTTGATGCGTTGTCATGCTTCGAACGTCTATCTATATAAACGGCAAGATGTTTGCGTGTCTGTCTGTCTGTCTGTCTGTCTGTTTCTGTCTGTCCTTTATACAAATCCACAACTTTTATCCAATTCTCACCAAACTTCACACAAATATTCTTTAGGTTTCCGGTCAGGTCATGGGCTACATATTTTTCCGATTTCCCCCGATATCGGAAATTGATATCTGGATATCCGATCAGGTCTGATCAAGATCAGGATTTCAGCCCTTTTGTCGTGGTTCTAGCTGAAGAATTTACTCTAACTTGGTAAAATTATAGTTTTAGTCTCAAACATTAGTAGATCTCAGACAACTCATTTTCCCCGATATTTGAAATCGATACCCCCAATATTCTATCGAATCTGATCAAAAACCGATATTCAGCCATCAATATGGCTCATTTTCTCCAATTTTACTCCCGATGGGTACGATAAGTTTTTCACTTAGGTTAGTTTATCCTTGGATGACTTATCTGACTCCGATATTGGGAATCGATACCCCGATATCCTATCGGGTCTGCTCAAAATCAGGTTTTCAGCCCTTTTATTTTGGTTTTTGTTTTGGGTTTTGCTCTAAGTAGGTATAACTGTAGTTCTTAGTCTCAGCCATGATACCATTTACTCAGAGGACTTATTTAGCCTTCAAAATTCAGTTTGCAACGGAAAACTTATTTGACATCGATACCGGAAATCAAAATTACATCCATTCTTTTTTCTTTCAATTTACGGTTTCGTTTTGACTGGAAACAACTATTGCTTTTTAGTCTTTCGTGTCAACGTCCAAAGAGTCTGAGTTCCAGGACCATGGATTAGTTTTAAAGCTTTCATTACACCCGAGTAACACCGGGCTATACTGCTAGTTGGAACTAAAACTAAATCAGACCAAGTGATTGAGTGATTGATTGATTAATTCGTTTTCTACAGTTTATCCAATATTTGCAGGTTATTTAAAGCCAGAAAATAGTTTTAGACTGTAAGAACTTTTTTATAGATAGTAATGATTTAGTCTTACTAATTAACAACAGATGAGGGACAAAGGTTATTCGCGCGTAAATGAATATAACGAACCCAACTGGACTTGGAGCTCTGTTCTCAGATTAAAAATTCCGATGCCATTATCTACTACATCCGTCAAATACAAGCTTACAGCCACTGATATTCCCAAGCGGTCACCCATTGGGGTAATAACTCGGCTAGATGTTGCTTAATTTCAGTGATCGTAGGGGAACCGGTGTTTAAACGTGAAGCGACCTCGAACAATTTCGATTTAAGAAACAGGTTGTTGCCAAGTTAGATTCTAGCTTATCTCAGAACGGAAAATATTGATTAAGATGATGATGGACAAACTGTAGACTATATATATATTTTGGGTCTAACGGGCAGCAAGGTTTGCCTATGAAATACGTATTACCCATGAAATTGTAGAATATCTAAAAAATTTCTAGAATATATATATATATAGAGAGAGAGAGAGAGAGAGACAGAGACAGAGAGAGAGAGACAGAGTGAGTTAGAGACAGAGAGAAAGAAAGGGAAAGGAAAGAGAGAGATTAAATATAGAGAGAGAGAGAGACAGAAAGAGTGAAAGATAGTAAAATGTCGTATCATGTTTTTTTTTTCTTACACCGTGGAAAAGTGTCCAATTTATTTGAGGCTTCCTTACATTGATTCATGTGGTGAGATACTGGCTCGGCAAATTTCTAGAGCATTTTGTTATTTCTCTGTTCAGGTTAGAATACATTTTGGCACTCGTTCTACTTTTCCGTCTATGCCAAAGGACTTACTTCCTCAACACCATATTTCTTCTGTTGTTTATAAATTTAACTGTAGTTGCGGTAATGACTACACAGGAAGGACGTCCCAACGTTTGGATAGCAGAATTAAACAACACGTGCCATTACGAATTCTCAAAATAGATGCTTAGCCGGGTCAAGAAAATTTAAGGCAGACACGTTATTTCATGGTAAATAGGAAGTGTAGGCCTATTTCAGGCGAACCATCATCAGCTTCTATCTTTATTTTACAAAGGATTTTTCGTGTAAAATCCTATGTAAAATAAAGACGGAAGCCTATACTTCCGATTTACCATGAAACAACGTGTCTGCCTTAATTTTTCTTACATTTGCTCTACGTGTATTTATATACATATATATTTAGAGCCCTCTTAGTGAGTTATCCTACCACTGTATGTACAAGATACTTCTTTAGATTCTTCTATACCCACACTGCATGCTGATATATATATATATATATATATATATATATTACGTCAAGTTACGTAGATTAGTGTAATGATTAAGAAACGACGTATTTACTTTATATGTTTGAACATTAGTTTTAATAGATACTGGTATTTGAGTAGATATTCCGTTTTTAATTAAACAGTGTACATATATATATATATATATATATATATATATATATATATGTTGTAGGGTATTACCCACATAAGATAATAGACTCATCATAGGACTAAATGTAGCCGAGGGTTATTAACTCTCGGTGTGTTGCTAAGACTCTGCGGAGACACTCGTAGCGTTCACTGACTGACTTACAGTACAATATTCTCTTTTGGCTTTCCTATGTGTATATCTTGTATCGTTGTATTGTTTTGTCTTATATATGTCTAAACCTACATTGGCGTTTGTCATATTATTGATGCTCCTAATTTAGGTTCAAATCAATATATATAACCCTACCGGCCTTAGTATTTTTGAAAAACATTTGTTGCAAAAATGGTGTATATATGGCTTGATTTGGCTTCGTTTACACTATGAAATCATTCATGGTCAAATAGTCAAAAGCGCATCTGTTCAATTGGTGGCTTTCCCTGTTTTTAGGAGTTGCAGGTTCAAATCCAGCTGAATGACACACATTTTCCCAACAAAATTTCTCAAAAAAATACCAAGGTCCATAGAGTGTTATATATATATATATATATATATATATATATATATATATATAAACTTATTTATAAATGGAACTTTGTGTGTGTGTGTGTGTCAGTGTCCGTTACCTATAGACTCCGAAACGGCTGAACCGATTTTCTTCAAAATTTACACAGTTGTACTATAAGCGTCTATGAGTGTTCTTAGCAAGCTTTTGTGTCGAGGTACCCCCGATAAATATCGAAAATCGATAATCGAAAAAATCGGGTTATAGAAGGAGTGGTCCGATTTTAATCAAATTTGATACACTCACAGACAAAGATAAAAGAAACGATATTCAGAAGTTTCGAAGTTGCAGTTCTTACGATAGTGGAGAAAATCGATAATATATCTATAAAAGCTCTCATTACACCCGAGCAACGCCGGGCTATACTGCTAGTATATATATATATATATATATATATATATATATATATATATATTAAAAACAATTTTCAAACAAATGAATTTAAATTAAATATGTGTGTGTAGGATTCTTTCTGCAAGTGCGTGATTAGATACCTGTCTAAGCTTACTATGTATGTATGTGTATATGTGTGTGCGTGTGTGTAGTACATGTAAATATCTTTTTTTTATAATCATTTCCCTTGTTCCCTGTTCAGGATGTGGTTTCCGGCTTTCTCTTTTCTAATCTTTTCACTTTTCTTTCTTTTTTTTTCCTTTTCATTTTTTTTTTTTCAATTGGAGTAGATAGACTAAACTATCGCCCGGTTCACACTCCACCCACGTCTATTGTACAGGTGTAGAGGCTCATCCCTTGTTCCCTCTTTAGGATGTGGTTTCCGGCTTTCTCTTTTCCAATCTTTTGCCTCTTACGTAGCCCCTGCACATCAGTGGCGTTACCGCCTTGCTCGGGGTGATATGATTAAAAAGAAAAACTACGAAAGGGAGTTCCACAGTCGCGAAATGTGAGAAGTATGAGCTGCTGGTGTAGAAGTTGCTGCTACATTTGATTGTTTTCACTGTAAACTTTACACAACTTTAAGGACACATGGCCCAGTGGATATTACACTTGGTTAGTTCCAGTGACTAGACCCAAAAAGTTTTGAGTTAAATAGCAGGCAATGGCAGTTAGAGAGTTCAGTTAGAGGGAGATAACTCATGACTACTAATGTTATATATCGACAAACAACAAACACGCATATATATAAGAATATAAAGTTGTATTTTTATTAATGACGATGAACCGTGTAGAATAGGGAACAGAGAATTGAGAGAGCGCGCTTCTAATGGGTTGACGGGAGTGTAGTCTTATCTGTTGTGTCTCTCTCTTCACCGGCCGATCTCTGTTGCTCCTCTACTGGCGAATCCGTGTGCCGAGGTCTTTTTATAATCTTCCAGAACCGGGACTTTTTCTTCCGGTTTTGCCTCGCCCACGCACGCCCACGTAATTCTCAGAGACACCTGTTCTGTTTGCCTCTGTAGTTATTTCCGCTGCTGCCGGAAATAAGGTCAAACGACATCCGTTCCTTTCAACGACCGGAAACACCCTCGCTTGCATCAGCCTTCCTCGGGTGGGGCCAGATTGTTATATTACATTCCTCGCCCTCCCATTTTCCAAAATGTTCACCTAAGAACATTTTAAGCGCAACACCCCCACACTCCTCCCCATGCCACACAAGCCCGACAATTGTATAAAACATGTGCACGCCAAAACAACAAAACATGTGCATGCCGAAACAAAAAAACAACAAAAAATATATAGGGGAGCCTACATCGGCAACCCAACAATGTTCGTGTCCATCGTGAAAATTGTTCTACCAGCTCGATGTTTCATTGTTCTTGTTTTTTCTTTTTTTTTTTTAATATCCATTTGCACAGAATTGGGCAAAGTTCTTAAAAATGTTCATTTTCTTTCTCGACTCTGTCCATAAGCGTAGACGCCTCGATGCACGACCACATGATCATAGGCGGTAACCGCACCCCAGTTTCTAAACTGACATCGAGTAAATGACCTTTGACCAACACCATGCGTGTTTCTGCTCGAGTTTATTGTTACACATGTAACTTCATTTAATTTAATTTAATTTCAAACATACTATGTTTGAACACAGAAAAATGGCCATTATCTGCAGTACATATCATTCATAGTCTGACCGAGAAATGTTCAATAGAAAATGAAGAAAATTACCCTGATTCCAACGTTAATCCGCATGCAATTTACTTGTGGAGGATTAGAGGTTTCATCTATCTTAATTTAGTCTAAAAAAAAAAAATGGACCCGTGACTCGTAATTCCTTAGTTTGTACCTTCCGCATGTTTTGCTATAAGGAAGGTGACCTAACTATTTCACTTAAACTATCGTTAATCCTCCCACTGCTTTCTTTCCCAATCCTATAGCATATCAGCCAATAAGTCTACAAGACTTTTCAGTTGTTCTTTCTTTTTGTTCCGATCAACTGTGGAATCTGCAGGTCTATCCGTGCTTTTTGCCCCAACAGACGTTTGCCTCATTTGGACATCTTCGCTGCTAGGTGATTCCCTAGAAAAACCCTGATCTACATGAGTAGATCCAGACGTTTCGCACTTTGAGCAATCATCCTCGAACGTGGATGAAACATTATTTATCCCACCGATTCCATCATCACTATCAATAGTTGACACGTTTTTATTCGCCATTTTACGTCGCGTCATGATGCGACGCTCCATTAATGGAACATCAGACTCATCGTCTGATTCCACACGTTGGTGTCGATTTTTTGTGCACTGGAAAGTCGGTCTGTTCCGCTCCGGATTCGTCATCCGAATCACTGGATTCTACTGGAGCAGCCAATACAATCTTTCGTAACGGCCTATCGGAAGTAGGGATTTTCCATTCATCAATGGACGCTGCCCGAAGATGCTCAGCATGCGTCTTAATGACTGAGCCGGTTAACTGATCTCTAATTCTATAAGAGACCGGGCCAGTCTTTTCAATGATCACATAATATGGCCGCCAGCGCACATCTAACTTCCCTTTCTTTTGGTGATTCTTATAGTACACCAAATCACCAACCTCAAAAGTTGTATTTTTCGTCTTACCACGCGACTTATCTATCGCGGCTCTCCTCGCTTTTCTTATATTATTCCTAACTAAAGTGAAGCTACGATGCATTTCCTGTAGTGCAATTTGGTGATGCTCATCACCATAATATATGCGACGAGGCCTCAGTATATTGTCCAAGGGCAAAATAACATCCCTGTTATAGAGCAAGTAATACGGTGAAAACTTAGTGGTTTCGCTCACATGAAACCGGATAGCCGCCAACATTTGGTTAATGTAAATATCCCACGACTGTTTGTTGTTGCCGATTTTTTTTGCTAGAACATCATGCATTGTTCTGTGAAACCTCTCAACCTTACCGTTGCTCTGGGGGTGATAAAAAGAAGTTGTCACATGGTGTATATTTAGGTCTTCTAATGTCTTTTTCATTACCCTGTTGATATTTTCTGGCCCATTATCAGTTAAAAGCTGAAGTGGTGTCCCAAATCTGGGGAAGATTTCGTCAACTAAGAGATGTACCACTGTTTCTGCCTTCTTGTTAGGAACCGCAAATGCCTCCGGCCAACCACTGTACATATCTATGAATGTAACTATGTATTGGTTACCTGAATGGGTCTTTGGGTAGGGTCCTGAGACATCTAAAGCAACCTTTGCGAAAGGAAAAGGAGGGAAGTCACATTCCTGTATGGGGGGTTGCTGCTTCTTTAGGTTTCTTGTCTGACACGGGATACATTTACCTACGAAATCATTTATTTCACTAAGTAAACAAGGCCAGAAATACTTTTGTTTTATTGAGTGGAATGTCTTATCCACCCCCATATGGCCACTGTCATCATGGTATTGAACTAGCACCATTTTTCTAAGGTGAGATGGTACATACAGCCTGATGAGGGGTTCATCATCAGGTTGAGACAAATAGTACACCACCTCATCCATTACTATATATCTCTTCTGTTCTGCTTTGGTAGCCCTACCATTTCGTAATCTAATCTTCAGGTCTAAGATGTTTTTGTCTGATTCTTGCTCCCTGATTATGTCTATTCCTTTCAATGTGGGCCGTTCGGGTGCCTCTGATGAATTTTCGACATTTTTATGGGCTGCTAATTCTTCCGGCTCCATTAGGTTGGAGTTTATAACACTAACCAAGTAATTTCTATCATCTATATCTACTGGAGAAGCAATATGGTCTTCGTTCACATCAACAGCGCGTGATAAGAGATCCGCGCAAACATTATCCTTACCCTTAAGATACTGTATGCTGCAATTGTAGCCAGACATGCTCAGAGCCCAAGTCTGTATCTTCTTATTTTGTATGGGCGAGTTAAGTAAGTGCTCCAGGGGCCTATGATCAGTGTATATTGTGAATGTTGCGCCATGCAGGTAGTGATTCAGTTTTTGAAGAGCATAGTGTATGGCATAAGCCTCTTTCTCTATAGTTGACCACCTCGTTTGTGTGTCACTTAATTTATGGGACAATAAATAAATTGGTTTTTCTACATCCTTCCTATTTTCCTTATCGTACACCACCTGGGATAGGCATGCGCCAATCGATTGATCGGATGCGTCAGTATATAACCTATACGCCTTATTTGGGTTGGGATAGGCTAGTGTTATCATCTCCGCGAGCTTCGTTTTTAGTGTATCGAAAGCGGTTTGGCAAGCATCGTCCCATTGGAATCGTGCATATTTCCTTGTCAAATTGACCAGCAGTTCGGCTATATCAGAGAAATTTCTAATAAAGCGGCGATAGTATGAGGTCATCCCGATAAAAGCTCTTACTTGCCTAACAGTGGTTGGAGTAGAAACTGACTTTATAGCCTTGACTTTATTGAGGTCTGGTTGTATTCCCTCTTCACTTATCTTGAACCCCAGGTATTGGGTCTCTTTCTTAAAGAACTCACACTTAGCTGGCTTCAGTTTAAGGTTGTGCTTACGTAGACTACTCAAGACTGTATCTATATGTTTTAAATGATCTTCCACCGTATTTGAAAATATCAGAATATCATCTAAATATGCCAGAGCAAAATCTTCCTGTCCCTGTAAAACAACTGACATTAATTCCTGGAAGATGGCGGGTGCGTTTGCAAGTCCAAATGGCATAACATTAAAATGAAACATACCCTTGTGGCAGGTGAATGCACTTTTTTCTTTGTCATCATCATAAAGCTTAACTTGCCAGTACCCTGATTTTAAATCAAGCTTCGAAAAGTACCTTGCCGAACCAAGTGATGCCAGTATATCATCGATGACAGGAAGAGGTCGAGCATATTTCTTTGTAATCTTATTAAGTGCTCTAAAGTCTACACAAAATCTCTTACTACCGTCTTTCTTCTCTACTAAAACTACTGGAAAACCCCACGGGCTATTGGATCTCTCAATTACACCTGCCTGCATCATTTCGTCGATTGCTGAATCCATTGTCTTTCTTTGTTTGAGGGGTGTGCGATATGGGCGTTTTCTTATGGGCTCATGCGTTCCAGTATCGATACGCATCTCCACAGTATCGGTTCTGCCCAGGTTCTTGTCGTCACTAACGAACATGTCCCTATTTCTTTTTAGCAATTTGTTAATTTCAGGCTTGAATTCCTCCGATACATGTACCTGTTCCAAATCTGCATCAGGACTTTTATTATTTTGTTTATCGGGCATAGTAATTTCAGTAATATTACCTGCCCTTTCCAATTTAGCCAGCGGACACCCCCGTCTCAAAGTGATTGTCTGGTTAGTGTTATTCATTATCAGCAACTGAAACTTACGAGACTTAGGCATTTTTACAACTGCGTTGGCTACTGATATACCACATAAGTTGCTAACATATCCACTACTCAGCTGTTCGATTTCATATTCTTTGCCACGTCCATTTCTCAGCCTGGTTAATCCCAGACAAGCATGCAGGTGTTGAGGTCTTAATGTTACTTTTTGAGCTAACCTAACAATAGAGGAAATATGAACATCCTCCTCCAATGCCACGTATTCTTCACCAATCTTCAATGCCCCCAAATCAAAATACATTCTCACCCCGTTCTCGGCCAAGTATAATGTTTCTATTGAGATTTTTACAACTAAAAAATCATGGGGTATGGACTTACTTCCTATCTGGACCTGTAGACGACAAAGGCCTTCAACGTATAACGGGGATCCATTCGCAGTTCGAAGTTTAATGTCCCTCTTTTGCAGTTCAACTCCCTGTCGCAATTTTTTAAATGCCCTACAGCTTATAACTGATACCTCTGCTCCCGTATCTACCAATGCCCTATAAGGTCTACGTTCTATTCTAATAAAGATGGAATTTGGCGCGCCCATATTACCAACTATGTGCGTTGGTACCGTCTTGTTCCGTTCGTTGGGCGTCGCACGAACGGAATTCTGCCGTTTCCCGGGGCGTGTCTACAAAATTTTGCTATGTGGCCTTCTTTCCCACAATTCCAACACCTAACAACGCTCCCGTTCCTCTCCCGCTCACGAGTCCCAACTTTTCTATTGTTCTTATTCCTATTATTATCATTATTATTATTAGATTTAGCGGGGCTTACGGCTTCTATCGGTACCCGTCTCCGAGAGTGACAAATTTCCATAGGCTCCTCTTCGTATTCAGAGTTTGCGTCGAGTCGAATTTTCCATCTCAACTCAGATAACGCTCTCTGATAGGCAGCCTCTAGTGTTTGTGGCTCATCCTTCATAACTGCCATCTTTATTTCCCGATCCCTTAGACCTTTTATAAAAAATCCTAGGACTTGTTTTGTAACAACTTCATTCCTCCCGTCAACCCCAACATATGCGCTCTCCGCTAGGCGTACTACTCTCTGCATGTAGTCCTGCACCCCCTCCGTTCTACCCTGCCTAATGTTCACTAATTCGACTAACTGTGCGTCGGGGTCTAAAACTAATCCGTAATATTCCTTTAAAGAAGTTTTTAACTCCTTCCATGTGAGATGTGGGTTACTAGAAATTATTCTATATACATAGTGTCCAACAGCTCCCCTTGTTGTGAGAAGAACTGCCTGACACTTGTCTTCTTCTGCCACGCGCACAACTTTAAAGTACCTCTCCATATCCTCCAACCAAGCACTACAACCACCATCTTCTTTGCATGCTAATGGCTGTATATTTTTTTAAAAAGCTTCTCCCCTTAAAGTGTTCGACACCGAACAAGCCACATTTCTCAATTCTAGGGTCAGACCTTGAACAAAATCGGCAAAAGTATGCTGTTCCATTTTTTTTTTTTCAAACTAGACTTATTATAAACACGAGCAGAGAATACACACACTATCAAATCAAAGAGTCACCTACCTTGGCTGATGTCTATAGTCGTGCGGCTGCTTCTATTTTCGTCTTCTTTTTTCTTTCTATCTGGTAGTTTTAAGTCCGTTGAATTTCAATCGTCGCTGTGGCAACCAGCTCGCATCTAACTGTTTTGTTGTCTCAAAACAGCAAGTCACTGGGCACCAATTATGCGTCTCAAAACAGCAAACACGCATATATATAAAAATATAAAGTTGTATTTTTATTAATGACGATGAACCGTGTAGAATAGGGAACAGAGAATTGAGAGAGCGCGCTTCTAATGGGTTGACGGGAGTGTAGTCTTATCTGTTGTCTCTCTCTTCACCGGCCGATCTCTGTTGCTCCTCTACTGGCGAATCCGTGTGCCGAGGTCTTTTTATAATCTTCCAGAACCGGGACTTTTTCTTCCGGTTTTGCCTCGCCCACGCACGCCCACGTAATTCTCAGAGACACCTGCTCTGTTTGCCTCTGTAGTTATTTCCGCTGCTGCCGGAAATAAGGTCAAACGACATCCGTTCCTTTCAACGACCGGAAAACACCCTCGCTTGCATCAGCCTTCCTCGGGTGGGGCCAGATTGTTATATTACACTAATAGAGGCTTCACACAAGGAATGAGAGTGATATAACCCAGTGATTGTAATAAAGGGTTCGGTTCGAAACTCCTAGCACATGAAGAAGACCGGAGCGTACAAGGGCCGAAACGTCGTAAAAATGGCAACAGAAATGAGGACAATTGTCCGAATAATGTAAATACTACCTCATCTTTTATATATAGACAAATAGAATGATCTATTATTAAATGTCGTAAATAGATGAGGACAATAGTCCGAATAATGTAAATACTCTAAATACTACCTCATGTTTGAAATAGAGACAAATAGAATGATCTATTATTAAACGTCATACAAATGGCAGCAAAGATGAGGACAATAGTCCGAATAATGTAAATACTGTAAATACTACCTCATCTCAGAAATATAGACAAATAGAATGATCTCTTATTAAACGTCGGACAAATGGCAACAAAGACAAGGACAATAGTCCGAATAATGTAAATACTGTAAATACTAACTCATCTCAGAAATATAGACAAATAGAATGATCTATTATTAAACGCCGTACAAATGGCAACAAAGATGAGGACAATAGTCCGAATAATGTAAATACTGTAAATACTACCTCATCTCAGAAATATAGACAAATAGAACGATCTATTATTAAACGCCGTACAAATGGCAACAAAGATGAGGACAATAGTCCGAATAATGTAAATACTGTAAATACTACCTCATTTCAGAAATATACACAAATAGAATGATCTATTATTAAACGTTGTGCAAATGGCAACAAAAATGTGGACAATAGTCCGAATAATGTAAATAATGTAAATACTACCTCATCTTTGAAATATAGACAAATGACCTTGTCTATGTTGTTCAAGATGATGTCTAATACGGAACAGTCATGAGAGGAAGGGGAAGAGTAGCGACAGAAAAGATAGTTAACCGAGCTTAGAGACGGAGACACATGTAGGAATGATCTGGAAATTCAAGAAAAATCATCCTGGCTATAGGGAGATGTTCGCTGATATAAACATCAAGACCATGTATATGGACATTGGAAACCTTCCTAAAGAGAAGGTGACAAGGGATACAGAAATCAGAGGAAGAGATAGAAGGGTCAAGACAGGTTTCACAGAGAGCTAAGATGTCAGGGATGTTTTTGTGGAGGAAAGATTCAACGCTGCAAAAATACCACGGACGTTCGAGAAAGAGATGTTGACGGGATTAGGTGTTCTTTGTTTAGCTGATTTAGTTTTAGTTAGCGTTGTGGTGCAGTGGATATCGACTCAGAACGACAAATCGTGTAGCCGAGTTCGAATTCCAGTTGAATTCCTTGCATTCACTTACGCACAAATACCCTTGGGAAAGGTATCAATCCAACTCTTATCTCCAGATATTGGTTAAATAATAGGACAGATTGGGTTCTATAGCCTTGGCTGGCAACCAGTCTACCACAGAAAGCAATGGCAACCTACTGTGGGATAATCTTCTGCCCAGTCAGTCATGTCTCTTTCGAGACATGTTCGCCTAAAGAGTGTATCACGTATGGCACTTAACTGACTGACTGAATATAATAGTTGAAAACATGATTAAGTTTTCTACTGGGTATAAAGTGGGGAATCAGTTTTATTTTGTTATGCAATAATAAACAGATCCCCCACTAATTACTACTTAATAATATAAAACACCTCTTCCTCCTCTAACTATGAGTCATATAACAGGACAGATTGGGTTCTATAGCCTTGGCTCGCAACCAGTCTACCGCAGAAAGCAATGACAACCTTCTGCGGGATAATCTTCTGTCCAGTCAGTCATGTCTCTTTCGAGACATGATCGCCCAAAGCGTGTATCATGTATGGCACTTAACTGACTGACTGATTTAGTTTTATTTCTTTGATTGTATATCTTCATGATTAGATAGTATTTTTGGTAAAAAAAAATGTATCTATAAGACTATGTAATTTTTAGGATAACAGACATTATTCTTTGAAATCCGATCTTATAATTTGAAGCCAAGAGGCCGAATTGGTCAGTAACACTTTCTTCTTGTCTCTTACGATGCATTTTCGTCTTTCCAATAATACTCTCATCTCCATGTATTCGGCTTTTTGCACATCATGATTCTACAAGTACCAGAAATAAGTAAGTTCAAGTCTATATGATTTTAGAGAAAATAAGATTTCGTTTTTGGTTTATTAACAAATTAGTAATCCAATTTCTTCGGTAAAAGAGCTATAAATAAATTCCTTTCTTTATTAGAAGCTGATATCTTCACTCGGAAGATAATTGAAAACGCGGATAATAAAAGACCCTTTATGTATATTATTGATTTTTATTTTACATATTTTTGTCTTATATACTATTTATTCCTATGCATACGTATCGGTGAAGTTACATTTATAAATCTGGCAAAATTATTAGTGTTTCTCAACGTTTTTATAGAAAGAAATGAACACTTTTAGCCAAATTGTAGAAGGTGTTTTAGAAAATGAACAATATTTCGTGACACTATTTCGTAAGCGTACCGCGGTATGACGGTTTATAATTACTGAATTATAGGAATAGGTACACTACCGGCTATAATTGCCAAGTGGATAATTTTAAATGAAAATAGAATGGTTCTTTTGTTATTATTACTTTACAAAATTTTAAAAAGCAAATAGCGACAATTTACCCATCGCACCCTGTGGATTTTATATATATATATATATATAGTCATCTGCGAGGCTCATCACTGAGAGACAAATCTCCCGACTTTAATTTTCGAAACCAACGCCTTGCAATACTTTCATCCACAGCACTATCCCCAAACGTTTGACATATGCGGCGACTTGATGTAGCTTCTGATAAGCCTACTTTAAAGCCGTAAAGCAAACAGCCCCGAACGAGAAAACTTTCATCCTTCCCCCAACTGTTCGGCTTATAACTGATTGCTGGGCACGGTGTGCGTGTTTTTTTTTTAAAACGTCTGATGTTCCTACTTCCGGCTGTCCGAATTTGAAAGCAATTGCTACACGCATTTCGTATATATTCCCACTTTATTTAATGACTAATCAAAAAATGGACAGAACATTTTGGTTACCTTGTAAATCGTTATTTTATAAAGCTAGGGACGACATGCACATGACTAGCATATCTAAGTCAAGTCTTTGTCATTTGATATTATAAACTGGATTCTAAATTTCATGACTAATTTTTCCTTCTTAAAAATTAAAATGTGTCCCTGAGTTTTAGGTATTCTACAAGCGATCCCCGAATAAATATCGTTGAGAAACACTAATCCGGATAAACACATGATTCTTTATTCACCTTATTTACAATCGGACTTGTGCCTTAATCTTTCTTGTTTTTATCACAATGTTTCGGCCGTCGTGCCTTCGTCAGGTGTATGGATGACCGCATGCTTATCAATACTGGTAATCTTAAAAGAATTTCGGAATAAACACTACTTTTAATCTATGGTGGTAGATTACACTCATGTCTACATCAGTGTGGCTAGACATCCACTTGCTTCCAGCCGGGACCGAAACTCGACCGATTTGGTGTCAGTCGAAGTCCCCTATTCCCTAAGCAATAGTCTGAGAGATGAGAGAAGGGAAATTTTAACGTGTTATATTTAAGCGGTGTATACACACGAGAGTACACAAATCATTACCTAGGATTAACGCGTAAATCGCAGAAGTCGTAACTGATTTTAAAATTTTCCTTCTCTAGAGAGCCCAATCGTAAAGAGAACATCATATATTTGTCATCCACATACAAGCCTGTTTCGCTGTATCACAGCTCATCAGTGTGGCTTGGTGCATTGAATGAGAGAAGAGAAATTTTAGCGTAATATATATATATATATATATATATATATATATATATATATATACATTGACGTATTGACGGATGTGCGTTGTGCTGTAGTGGATGTCAGCTCGGAGGGGGAAATCGGTGAGCCGAGTTCCAATTCCAGTCAAACACTTTGCATTAACTTACGCACTGGTAACCTTGGGAAAAGTATTAATCCATCCCTTCCCTCCAGTTATGGGTTAAATAACTGAGGTCTTTTGTTCATGCGATCTGTGGCAGACTTCTGCACCGATTGTTTGTTATCAGCAGTTTCAAAACGTGTAGATGGTACTACACAACCCTTAAACACTTTAAACAATTCTTTGTGTGGTAGTCTAACTAAGTTAGATGCTCATTCGTCGAAATCGACGGGAGAGTCCATAATATATATATATATATATATATATATATAGCAGTATATCGCGTGTGTATAAACCGCATATATATATATATATATATATATATATATATATATATATATATATGCGGTTTATACACACGCAATATACTGCTAGTTAATATTAATTAAGATCGGGTTTTTGTGATTTACCTACCTGCTTTTCCTTTTGCATTAAAGTTATAATATATATATATATATATATATATATATATATATATATATATTTTAATTCAGATACTTCAATCCAAGGGAAAAAAGCAGGAAGGTAAATTCCAAAAAACCCGATTTATTTGATTTTATTCTATCTTTTTCTTTTTTCTTTTTCGTTTTCTTTTTTTTCTTTCCCTTTATTTTTATTTTTATTTTATTTTATTTTATTTTATTATTTATTTTTTAATTTCTTTGCAATCTATTTAAAAAGGAAAAGTAGACTAATTTTTCTCCAGTTTCTGAAAGGTTTTTTCTGTTGCTGAGGTGATGTGTCGACCCCGTGGGGACCTTCATATCGAAATGGCCATTCAACATCTTTGAATTAATCCTTTTTTAATATATATATATATATATATATAAGTAGCTAACCTAGTGCCAACAGACCTACCAAGGTTTCACCAAATGGATCGTCAGAGCCTACTTGCCCTGACGATCCATTTGGTGAAAACTTGGTAGGTCTCTTTGCTCTAGGTTAGCTACTTATTTATTTGTTCTGCTATTGTATTGAGCGCTTTGCCTGTTAGGTTCCTCGTCTCGTTGTTTTTTTTTCTTTCGACTCGTACTTTGACTAATGTTCAAGTGCTTAGTTCGTTTCTTTTTTGTTTCCATTTTTTCCTCTCCGCGTTTATACTCTGTGGGTTTTTCGAGATGTGTTCAAAGATAAATTCACAGTTATATATATGTGCGGTTTATACACACGCGAGCCAACGAGAGAACCCAATTTATTACTGAAGCGTAATGCGTAAATCACAGAGGTGGTTCGTTATAAGGAATTGAAAGAAGAGATAGATTCAAATCGACTGTTCATACATTTACATTTATAAAGAATACTCGCCTCTGCGCCTGAATGAAGAGCTGCAGATTATAAGGTTCCCTAAAAATAAAGTACAACTAAATCGTAGAGATAAACTGATTATGTAAACACAGCAAATATTTCTCTTTAAAATTTAATTAATTATAATTGTTCATGTATAACTTATGTTCCAATATTACTTAAAAAATAATTTTACTAAAATTAATTATCCACACAATACTTATTTGATTTTCATAACTCCAATATTCCTTAGTATACCATAATTACTTAATTCTAATTTTAACCTAAACGATCCAGCCCCTTTAAGAAAAGAGGTAGTCCAAAATCAAATTTTAAGAAAAACAAAAATTCAAACTGCTGTTAAAAATTATTATCTACTCATTTAAATAATGTATGGTCCCAGTATGTATCTTTCCCAGACAAAATTAAAAAATGCCGTGTTTTGACATTAGGCTGCATTGTTCTCTTCCGCGACCCAAATTTTCAACTCCATAGTTCAACCAAATTCTCACTTTGATTGAGCAATATTGAGACACCTAGTTTAACTAACATAGTGTAACTTTCTCAAACCATCACTCCTTAATTTTCTAAATAACCATGAGTTCGTCTTATATTTTCTAAATAAATCATTTTCACCATTTATTTATAAAAACATTACCTAACATAGTTAAAAACTTATAATAAAAATAATACAATGTGTGTGTGTGTGTGTGTGTGTGTGTGTGTGTGTGTGTGTGTGTGTGTGTGTGTGTGTGTGTGGCGTTTAGTTGTGACCATGTTTAGCGATAAGGTTGTTGTTTTACAGTGGTTTTACTGATAACATTTATTTTGGAAAACAGGTGCTCGATATTGGAGTGAAAATAGACCGTTGGTTAGGGAACTAGCCCTGACGAGTGAGAACAACATGACAGTTTCCTCAAGAAACTTCTGAGTATGCATGAATCTGTTCATTTAAAATGACAGAAACTTTATGCTAATATATATATATATATATATATATATATATATATATATATATATATATATAATAAAATTCGGAAAATTTATTTGAAAAGAACAAATCTCCATATATCTATTGGCGAGACAAACCGAGATTCACGTAAAGCGTTTGAGATTTGTTATTTTTGCTGCATCATACTAGAAATTAGAATTTAACTAATCCCAGTTGTTTTTTGTTTTATTTAATAATTTCAAATCTCTGGTTTTTTTTCTGTGAAACCAAATCTTTTTGCTGAGAAAATTGGTTCAATGTTGAAACTTGGCAAAGTAAATATTTATTAAATTATATATTTACAATTACGTTGGATTCTCATTCGTAATATATATATATATAATGAATTATTTTGAACATTATTTTTACCGATACTCGTATTTAAGTAGACATTCTGTTTTTAATTAAACAGTATTTTATATTTATATCTACCGGCCTGATTATTTCACGATAAATTTTTATGACGAAAATGTGTGCTATCCAGCAGGATTCGAACCTGCGACCCCTGTTTACATAGGGGAAGCTACCATTTGATCTGGTATTGTCTTAACCACTCGACCATGAATAGCCTCTTGATCAGACGGGGTTTTTATCATGCTTATATAACACAATTTTCGATCTATCGTAAACAAACCATATCTGCTCTGTAATGTATCGTAATGTCAAACAAATGTAAACATGTTACGGAAATTAACGAAATATATATATATGGATTGAAATCAGACAAGATGATAGAATAAAGTAAAAGAAACAAATAAGGAACGTGTCTCAACCTAATAAGTTTCACTTTTATTAAATCTTTTTAAAGATCGCTGTAAAAATGAAAAAGTGACATTGTACTGGTAAATGTGATTTAAGGTTGATTCTTTTTGGTCATATGTGTCACGTGTATTAAAGCAATAAATGTATACCTGTGGAATATTTTGTATGTGGATCTATGCACAGAATTATTATAACACGTGTCATGGGTATTAAAATGATAAACAATTTTTAAATATATGTGTGATAAATTTTTTATACGGCAAAGTGTATTATGATTGCATGTGTGTGTTTGTTGGTCTGTAACACTAATTAATAATAATTTTATATATATGTATGTGTGTGAAGAAAGGTCTGTAGACATTTCCGATTAAAGCGTTTGAAATATGTTGCGAGGATTTATGAATACTGTTGTCATTTTCTATTGTGGATCATGTGTCTGCGTAATTTACATAATATCATTATGTAAATTAAATGTTTTGTTCACTTCTTTAAAATGGATGAGATAGGCTTAAGGTTAGGGTTATGGAATTAATTTAATATGATCGATTTATTAAATTCGTTAAGATCTTTCAATAGGGACATAAATTTTTATTAAAGAGAGAAAAGAAAGAAATAAACAATGGGCAGAAGATTATCCCGCAGTAGGTTGCCATTGTTTTCTGCGGTAGACTGGTTGCCAGTCAAGGCTATAGAACCCAATCTGTCATCTTATTTGACTCATAGCTAAAGGGTGAAAAGATGTATTATGGTATTAAGTAGTAATTAATGGGGGATCAGTTTATTACTTTTTAACAATATAAAATAGTTCCCCCACTTTATGCCCTGTAGAAGCTCTAATCATGTTTTCAACTATTATATTAAGTCAGTTAATTGCCATACGTAATATCCGCTTGGATGATCATGTCTCGAAAGAGACATGATTGACTGGGCAGAAGATTATCTTGCTGTAGGTTGCCATTGCTTTCTGCTGTAGACAGATTTGATTTTGAGAGTTAATTGTTTTGTCCTTTTATAATCGATTTTCATGATTTTTCTTCTTTTTTTTTTTACTGTGACTGAATCTACAGATAGGACATGCGTTTGTGTAAATTGCTCTTTTTCTACAGAAATTGTTTACCGCACCCTAAACACGTTTCCCCTGCCCTATGATTGTGTGTCGCAGGTCATTCAAACAAAATTATCGGCAACGATATATTTGTTATACATCTTTTAAAATGGATGAGTTAGGCTTAGGGTTCTGGAATTAATTTAATATGATCGATTTATTAAATTTGTTAAGATCTTTCAAAAGGGACATGAATATTTATTAAAGCGAGAAAAGAAAGAAAGAAACAATGTCATATTTGATTTTGTGTCACAGAAGAAAACATATACAAAAGTTGATTCTCAGTAAAAGAAGAAAAAAACTTTGAAACCAAATAAAAATTAGAGGAATCTACTAATAGTTAATGTGATAAATTATTTCTTTTCAAATCAATTTTAGTTTAATATTTAATTGGAACAGTTACTAAATATTAGTTACTTATGATGATGATTTGTTATTCATGTGATCGGATGAAATAATACTCATTTGCTTATTTAAGACTTTTTGTCAAATCACAAATAACATTTTATTTTTCTCATTTGGATAGAACTTCGGCCCTTTTAATTATTTTTTATTACTGAGCAAAACAAACTTCGTGTTAAAATGTTATTTTTCATAATCCATATGATTTTTAATAAGAACTTGACTTACCCTCCACCCCTTTATAATTGATTAAATTTATTATTATTATTTTTTTTTTTTTTAAACTAAAAATGGTAAAAAGATAGAGAATGTAGTAAAAATGTAAATGTTTTTAGACGACTTACTAATTTAAGGAAGAATTCATTTATTATTTTATTTACTTTTTAATGTCTGACCGTCTTGAATTTTGGGCTCTCGACCGTGACGATATATTTTTTTTTTATGTATTTTTCTTCTGTCGTAATCTATCTTATTTCTTCCGAGTTTAAATCAGTCAACTTCCCTGAATGCAAATGTAAACTGATTGCAAAAATTATACTTTACTAGCCGATAAAGAGGGCACTTCTTGTTACTAACAAAAAAACACAAGTTAAAAATAGAAAGGTGAAACTGAGACAGTGTTGAATTATGATGGAATATGCCTTATTTCAAGAGGTAAAAGTTTATGGCTCTCCACAACTTCCTGCTGTTGTTGCCTTTATCAACATTGATCTTTGACCATTACTATCCAGATAGTTAATTTTTTTAATCGTTTCACTCAAAGCAAGGTGGTAACGCTACTGATGTGCAGGGGGCTACATAAGAGTAAAAAGATTAGATAGGTGGAGAGTGAAGAGAAAGACGAACCAGTTAGAAAGGAGTAAGAGAAGAATGGGAATACAGGTGTGATAACAGTTGCAAAGGTACAGAGAAAGGAAAAGATATACAGGGTGATGTAGAAAGAACTAGAGTCAAGTGGTTAAGAGATGGGTATTGACATTGCACTTAAATTCTCGGAGGTTGTAACCGCCAGGAAAGCAAGAATATGGAAGCGAGTTTCACAGGTGGGAGGTGCAAGAAAATAAGCTGCTGGAGTAGAATTATCGTCTGCATTTGGTTGATCTAACTGTAAATGGGTGGGACCTAGTTGCCAGTCTGGTTGCACGAGTAAACTCCTGTGGCAGGGGCACCAGTGACTTAAGTTCGTTGGAGCAGAAGCCAAGAAAATATTTATAGAACAGACAGAAGAAAGCCACATCCCGTCGGTGGGGAAGTGGCGGGAATCGAGCAGCCAAGTCGGTACCTATCACATTACAGATACTCATTTGGAGTCTGTCAAGAACACGGAGATGAACAGCGGGTGCGCCTGACCATATATGATAGCAGTATTCCATGCACGGACGGGTAGTTGATTTGTATATATGCAGGATAGATTCAGGAGAAAAAGACATCCTGTCTCGACACAGTGACCCAACCTTCCTAGCTGTGAATGTAGCTATTGACTCAATGTAATGGTTCCACTTGAGATCGGAAGAGAGGGTAAGACCGAGGAGGCGCAGTGTATTTCTCTCATGGAGACTCGCTTAGTCCATGCTTATTGGAGGCAGGAGAGGTTGCCTGTGATGATTGACAGACTGCAGCTTCGTCTTGGATGCATTAAAATTTACCAGCCACAATTCATGTACCTATTTGATATTTACATCATCAGTACATAAGAGTTGGGTTCTATCTTTTACGGTCAAGCATGTATTCTGCCTTAATAGTTAGTCCTTTCGGCTTGCTTTTCAGTTCAAGCTTGTCTAAAATTTTCAGCTTTTTTCGTGAGTCTTCCATCAGCACCTTGCCATTCGCTTTTCTTACGTTACTAAGATTGTGTCCGCAAATAGTAAATCTAGAAAGGTCTGTTTCCATTGTTTTAATTTTTCGTTCAATAAATTTGATTAGAACACTCGTCCTTGTATTTTTTTTTTGTTATTGTGTGTAGGGGCTCTGTAATGTTTGGTTAATTGGCCTTGTGTCAAACATGTCCGAAGTCCCCACAATTTAAATATCAAAAGATTGAAGGTTGAAATGTGAAAGGATAAAATATTTCGTGCGTATATTAAAGCAATGATTTATTTACAGAATGAAAAAGTGCAACTTGTTAACTGAAAGAAAAATGTTCATTGAGAATATGCATGCTGTTTTTGCTGTTGAAATTGTTCGTAGTAGTATTGTATGTATTTGAAATGTCCGCAGAAGTTTGGAGTTCATTTGTTGTATTGTAAAGTCTTTGTTCCTTCCTCTTTTTAGTTTGTTGCGACAGGTTGTGAGAGAGAGAAAGCAAAACAAATAAAGGAGTGGTCCTTAACACGTGTCCATTTGGTTGTGTGTAGTCCTCTTTAGCGGTGTGGAAATGTTGCCAGCTACAAAAATTATCTCGCTGTAGGTTGCCATTGTTTTCTGCGGTAGACTGGTTGCCAGTCAAGGCTATAGAACCCAATCTGTTCTATTATTTGAATCATAGCTAAATGTGGAAAAGATGTATTATATAATTATGTAGTAATTAGTGGGGGATCAGTTTATTACTTCATAACAATATAAAACTGATCCCCCACTTTATGCCAAGTAGAAATCATAATCATGTTTTCAACTATTATATTTAGTCAGTCAGTTAAGTGCCATACGTGATACACGCTTTGGGCGATCATGTCTCGAAAGAGACATGATTGACTGGGCAGAAGATTATCCCGCAGTAGGTTGCCATTGCTTTCTGCGGTAGACTGGTTGCCAGCCAAGGCTATAGAACCCAATCTGTCCTGTTATTTGACTCATAACTAGAGGGGGAAGAGATGTATTATATTATTAAATAGTAATTATTGGGAAATCAGTTTATTTTTTAGTAACAATATAAAACTGATCCCCCACTTTATGTCCAGTAGAGATTTTTATTGTTTCCAACTATTATATTCAAGCAGTCAGTTAAGTGGCATACGTGATACACGCTTTGGTCGATCATGTCTAGAAAGAGACATGACTGACTGGGCAGAAGATTATCACGGAGTGGGTTGCAATTGCTTTCGGCGGTAGACTGCTTGCCAGCCAAGGCTATAGAACCCAATCTGTCCTGCCATTTAACTCATATCTAAAGGGAGAAGATTTTATATTACATTATTATATTAAGTATTATTAGTGGGGGATCAGTTTTATTTTGTTATGAAGTATTAAACTTATCCCCCACTTTATGCCCAGTAGAAACCTTAATCATTTTTTTCAACTATTATATTCACTCAGCTAAGTGCCATACGTGATACAATCTTTGGGCGATCATGTCTTGAAAGAGACATGACTGACTGTGCAGAAGATTATCCCGCAGTAGGTTGCTATTGCTTTCTGCGAGAGACTGGTTGCCAGCCAAGGCTATAGAACCTAATCTGTCCTATTATTTAATCCATAACTGGAGGGAAGAGACGGATTAATACCTTTCCCAAAGATATTTGTGCGTTAGTGAATGCAAGGAATTCAACTAGCAACCTGTCTACCGCAGAAAGCAATGGCAACCTACAGCGAGATAATTTTTGTAGTTGGCAACCTTTCCGGGGGACGGACAGATGAACAGATACACAATATAGCATACAAATTCTATATAATCAATTAAAACACACAAAATAAATTACACACACGCAAAAAATGATTCAAACGGCAAAAAGCTCTCTCTTTTTTTTTTCACAAGTTAGTGGGAAAAGCAAATTCTGGATCCTGATTGGTTATTAAATCGCAAAATTCCAAATACGAAACTCGGCTCTCCAATTTCCCCTCCAAGCCAATATCCACTGCACCACAACTCACATCCAAGCACAACTTGCACATTAAGAAGAGATTTATCTTTGTAAGATATGTGTTTTTTTTTGGGGTTTTTTTTTTGGGGGGGGGGGTTAGTTTTTTCTTTTACAAGAATGCTCAGGGATATTTGTCATGAAGCCATTTCTGTCCTTAGGTCAATGGTTTGAAGCCGGAATGAACTTGTATGCAACAGAAAACATAGGAAATAAAATAATAATGATCTGAAAAAAAAGCACATCGCCTTTCATGACCTACTTTATAACAAACAATATAGTTTCTGCTTCACCAGGTCAACAGCTGACGTGCTAACGGCCATCACTGAATATGTATACCCGGCTCTTGATAAGAATGGCGACGATCGAGTTGTTCCTCTCAGTATCGCGAAAGCTTTTAACAGGGTTTGGGATGCTTCTGTGCGGGATACAGGGCTATGGCATAACTGGACGCTTGTTTAATTTAATCCAGTCGTTCCTATCTGATGTAATGAATATGCATACACCTTGGTTACCCCTCACAGTAATGTGATTGGCTGGTGTCAGCCATAAATACAGACGAAGGCGGGCGCGCTACGCCTACATCGTGTTGAATACACCGGTTCCCGTCCGATCACCGAAGTTAAGCAACATCGAGCCTGGTTAGTACTTAAATGAGTGACCATTTGGGAATACCAGGTGCTGTAAATGTAAGGACCAAGAATGGTCTACCGGTCCTCCAGGTTGGGGGGTTGGGTTCAGGGTTAATAAACTTGCCTCTTAAAAAACAGTTTGTTACAGAAACAGCAACAAAAAGTTGCTGCCCTATTCACCATCTGGGTGTGATGGATAAGTGATGATGATGATGATGATGAAGGTGGGGACGCCTAATGGAATGCCTATTGACTAGACCTGATTCATAAGCCTACTCCTAAGCATACTGCATACGACTACCACGAGTACCGGTTCATTACGGCTACTTGCTAGATAGTCCTATCCGGTTACATTTGCCAGAACCACTTCGCTACTTCGAATAATATATATATATATATATATATATATATATATATATATATATATATATATATATCTTTCCGGGACGTATTACTATCAGGTCGCGTAATGAAGGTGGTACTGAACGACCATCCTTCCCGATCCTATCATACAAATGCGGGTGACCCTCTATCCTAGGTTCTACGCTGTTTCTGATCTTCAATAAGATCTTCCTGATGTAATTACTTCAAAAGTAGGCATCTATACTGATGACACCACCATTTACTCCCGTGTCAATAAAAAATCTGCCCAGAATAACAAAGTAAACCTGACTGCTATTCTTGAAAAGGGCCTCCAATCAGTGATGAACTTGGGTAGGAAATGACTCGCAAATTTTAAATGTCTCCAAAACAAAGCTGCTCTAGTTTAACCACCATAGAAAAATATTTCTGCCAGCCATCGAAATGAATGACTATAGTCCTCTAGAGAGCAATACGCTGTGCCTTCTCTTTAAAACGACCTGAAATGGAACGACCTCATCGATATTGTGGAGTAGTTTTTGCACTAAAGGTTATAATCGTACTATGTCGGTTGCTAATCGACTTAACGCACTCAAAATGTTAGGAACTTGGTAATCTTCCACTGAAGCTGACTCCTTAGTATTCGGCTAACTGCCGACTAACATCAAATGCCTAGTAGTTCTACTGAATTCCAATAGAACTCTAAAGAAATCCTATGAACTCCCCAAGAACTCCTAAGAAATTCTCAAGAACTTTTCCAGTTAACTTCCTATTAACTCTTATTAATATAGGAGGGAGAGTCCATTATCTGAGGAATAGGTGTGTTTCCCCATAACAATCGAATTCATAGTTGCATTTACTGCTAGAAAGGGGTTGGGGCCTCTGTGTCGGGTCAGGGTGTTTTTCTTGTTAGAGTCCTTCCTTCACGTTTATAAATCTGCTATTTGTCCGTGCATTGAATACTGTTACCTCGTCTGGGAGGGTTCTTCTACTATTCATCTCGACATTCTCGACAAAATTCAAAGAATGGTCTGCAACCAAATCGGTCCTGACCTGGCATCTCGACTTCAGTCACTTTCTCAACTACAAAACGAGGCTTTTCTCTATCTTTTCAACAAATATTTTCATGGCAGCTGCTCTGACGAAAGTATTTTCCTGGTACTCCGACCCCATGGATTGAAGCACGCTACTAGATTGGCATTTAGGTCCCACCCTTTTACCGTTGAAATAGTTAACTATAATCGCCTCTTCTACTCTAATAGTCTCTTTTTTTGAAGTTACCGCCGGTGTAACTCCCTTCCGTTTACTTGCTCCCTGATAGCTACAATCTTAAAAAAAATAAATAAATAACGTCAATTTTCATCTTCTACCTCTTTAAATACTGTCCATCTTTTATCCTTTCTTCGACACTCGACGCCCTGTCTTTTCTCTCGCTATAACTCCCCGTGCACTAGTAGCGGTCTCTTCTTGTTTGGGGTGAAATGAATAAATAGTAATAATAATAACAAAAGCTAAAGAACAGCAGTGAGTCCCGATAATCTTTAATGTAAGATTTCTAATTTGCTTTCACTCATGATACTCAAACGCGTGTTGCTATTAAGTCTGTAATGTGATCGATCCCGACTTGACGGCTCAGATACAGTCACTTTCTCACCGGCGCAATATGGCTTTCTTGTGTCTCTTTTACAAATACTTTCACGGTTTCTGCTCCGATGAACTTAGCTCACTGGTGCCCCTTATATATAAATTTACTCGAGCCACTAATTAGCAACTAGGTCCTACCCTTTTACTGTGAAACCAATAAAATGTAAACGGAAATTCTACTCCAGTAGCTTCTTTTCTCGCACTTTCCGCCTGTAGAATTCCCTTCCATTTACTCGCTTTCCCGACAGCTACAATCTCCAAGAATTTAAATGTAAAGTAAATAGTCATCTCCTATGTCACTAACTTGCATCCTCTCTCTCATGCTCCTTTCTCCGTCCACTCCACACCCATCAGTATTCTCATCCTTCTCTTACCCACTTCCTGACACCCCTATAACCTGTCACTCTTTCTCATAACTTTCCTTCTATGTAACCCCCTGCAAAACAGTGGCAGTAAAATGCCTTGCTTGGGGCGATATGACTATAAAAAAATGATGTCTAAAACAATTCGCTCGCCATTGAGTTAGAATGATTTCAGGTAACATCTCTCAGATGAGCTGCTTGTCAACAGTTCATCTTACGTTCAGATGCGATTCACCCACCGCATCGATTAATTCAATTTTTCATTACAGTTAAAAGTATTAAACTCGTAAAATTAGTTAAAATCATTTTACATTAAAAAATATCTTTCCTGCCTTAGACCAAATTCGAACACCCGTCAACATTCGTAACTGTAATTGTAGCTGTAGTGTTAAAGATTATTATTAGTGAGATTTGTTTTAATCTCTGACTAATCTAATCTAAATAATGATTAATCTCTGACTAATCTAATCTAAATAATCCTTAATCCCTGAC
>JBBBDQ010001070.1:4242500-4270000 GCA_037127315.1 Ascarosepion bandense
AGACAGACCTACCTAGGTTTCACCTAAACGGATCGTCAGGGACAGCTTTCCCTGACGATCCGTTTAGAGGTATGTCTGGCTCACTAGGTATTCTTTATGTCATATATGTTCATAGTGTCTGATAATCTTAATAGCATTATTGTTGAAAGAGGAAATAAAATCACAATATTGATACATGTTGTTATTTAATTCTTTCTGAGCTTTCAGCTTACATCAGCCATTATCAAAGATGAAAATAGTGTTGGTTGTAACGAGCAGTTTGCGGACGAACGATAGTAGTAGTCGTCTATTTTGTTTGCGTGCGTGCATGCTGGAAGCAAAAATTACTCTACAGCTTGTGGCCTAAAGTGGGGACGAGATGTATTAAGTATGGAAAGCCATTGGGATAACCAATCGCTTCTGTTATCTATCATAGGCATTTGAGAATGTCTGTGGAGAATTCGTAGTTAATTTTGTTAGGTCTCAACTGTTTTATGTATATGGCATCGTGTATTTTCAGTTTTTATACATATATATGTATATATGTGGAATATTGATATAAATGTGTAAAGTTACCACTAAATCATATTTCATTTCACTATATATGTATATTATTGTCATCCGCAGACAGATCTGTTTCGCTGTATCACAGCTCATCAGTACGGTTAGACTCCGATTGCTACACAACCCAGGCTCGAAACCCGACCGATTTGGCGTTAGTCGGCGATTCTACCCCTGAGCCACGGGGCGTTTGTGTGTGTGTGTATATATATATATATATATATATATATATATATATAATATTGATTTGCATCACTTTTTAATGTTAAGCTCTCTGCCTGTATTCTTAATACATTGAGCTCTAATTTATATATATATATATATATATATAATTTTTCTATCCCAAAATTATCCTGCTATTTAATAGCGTACGTGAGGCAAAGACACTTTCGTTTTCTTTAACGATTCAATTACATTTATTCTGGGAACCTCACGCATATTACAAGTGTCCTCTTTCTTTTTTAAAAATGTCTAAAAATCCTCGTTTGGAAACATTATCGGCTATCTTTTCACGTTCTTTATAAATGGTGGTAAATAGCAATTCAGTGATAATTTCAACGTTGGGAAAAAATAGAGGGCCTCCGATTGGTAATTTTAGATGGAATTGGTGTAAAGGCTGAAATACCAGCTACGTTTGGGCCGAAAATAAATCTAAGACTCCATTCGCTTATTCATTATGAACAAGGGTCGCACAATACCGTCTCACCTGCTGATGATTGTCTGTTTATATTCTCGTCGCATACACACATACGTACACACATATACACACACAAGGTACTGCGATTAAACATTTTTTTTATTTTTATGTACTATGTATGGAAAATAAAAATAAAACATTTCTATCACTATAGATACACCTGTAAAAAAAAAATCTAGATATTCAGTTAAAAAAAACAACCTTGAAAACGCTCGGATATATCAAATATTTGAATAGTTTATGCGTATTTTATGCCCAGAAAAAAATGTACGAAAACAAAAAAAGACAGCCATCTTTAATGGGACTTGTAAAAGAAGAGAGATTGCTGTTCAAATATAAGAAATATATATAAATGTACATGGCGATCACAGCATGCTCCACAGACAGCATTCGGCCTGAGAGATTTAACTGTTTTCACACTCACTCAACAAAGTTAGTGTCACCAAATAATTCTTACTTTAATACTCGTTCACAAACCACGAGAAGACTTTGCCAGTCTTATATATCTAAACTTATTTATAAATGGAACTTTGTGTGTATGTGTCCGTTACCTATAGATTCCAAAACGGCTGAACCGATTTTCTTGAAAATTTACACAGTTGTACTATAAGCGTCTCCAAGTGTTCTTAGCTAGGTTTTGTGTCGAGGTACCCCTGATAAATATCGAAAATCGATAATCGAAAAAAATGGGTTATAGAAGGAGAGGTCAGATTTTAATCAAATTTGATACACTCATAGACAAAGACATAAGAAAGAATATTCAGAAGTTTCAAGGTTGCAGTTCTTAAAATAGTGCAGAAAATCGATAATATATATATATATATATATATATATATATAAGGAAAGATGTTTGTGTGTGTGTCTGTTTATCTGCCTGTATGCATTTTTTCAGCCCTTTTATTTTAGTTTTTGCTTCGGTTTTGGCTCTAAGTAGGTACAATTGCAGTTCTTAGTTTCAGCCATGATATCATTTACTCAGAGGACTTATTTAGTTTTCAAAATTCAGTTTACGACGAAAAAAACTTATTTGATATCGATACCAGGAAATGAAAGTTTGACTTACATCCATTCATTTTTCTTTCAGTCTACGGTTTCGCTTTAACTGGAAACAACTATTGTTTTTTAGTCTTTCGTGCCAACGTCCAATGAGTCTGAGCTCCAGGACCATGGATTAGTTTTAAAGCTTTCATTACACCCGAGCAACTCCGGGTTATACTGCTAGTATATATGAGTTATTGTAACAAATGTAACTGGAAAACGTGGAAATTATCCAAAATGGAATTTTTTGATATGTTGTAATCCCATATGTTCTATTGAACACTAGCAATTTGTCAACCGTTATATTTGAAGCTGAAAAAATTTGCAGTAATTTTTAGCAACACAGCTTTCTGGTTACAATTGTCATCATAACTTACACCCCTGAAGATGATCTCGGAAAGAGGTAAAGTACTTGGGTACCTTGAGAAATTAATGAAAATAACATTTGTCAACGTTACAGCTCATTTCTGACATCTTTTGATTATAATACGCGAAAGATTATCCGTGAGTATGAACAGATTTTATTAAAAATAAACAAACGTAATGTTTGCAATTTATTTAATCTGATATATATATATATATATATATATATATATATATATATATATATATATATATAATTCCTAGCCACTCGTTTGTGGCTGACTATTGGTTCTTTGTATCTGGTAAAAACTCGAATTCTTTCAAACAAAAGTAGATAGATCGCTAAGAAAAAATAAACCCCTCAACCCCATATCATCACCACCCACCTCAAATGAGAGATAGCTGTAGGCTTTTGGCCATGGAAACCAAAAAATTCACATTAAAGTCGCCATAATTGTACCAAAGTACCATCGAAATTAAATTGGCCTGCTCTGTCCGTAAAAATATACAATTTAAATATTGGAAAGAAGCAATTAAAGCGTCTTTCGCAAGTAACTTACAATGCCTCGTATCTTGTAAGTTATTTACTTTTAATTTTTTTTTTCTTGCCTTTCTGTTTTGTTTCTGACATTTATGCGTCCATTTTTGCGGTCTGTATTTTCTTTTCTCCATTGTTATTAATTATTAAACCTTAACTTCGGTCCCTTGTAACGTAAGGAGCTGGTTAATTTTTCTTTGATTCGGCCTTGTGTCAGACTTAACCGAACTCCCGACAGCTTACAGGATTTCTGCAGAATTATCGTCAGAAGATTTTCATCAGAAGGTTAGTTGTCGGCTGGTTGAATTTTGTGGAATAACTAAAATGCGGAATTGTGTGGAATAACTAAAAGAATAAAATATACATTTTGCATTTTAAATTAGAAATTTATTAAAGGGAAAGAATAAAACAATTTTGTAGAAGTTAATGTGCAATTAGAAATATTATTAAGAAGTTAAGGGTAGAGTTCGTACAAAATGTTCATAGTAGTAATTGTTTAAAGAGTTAAAGAGAAAGAGAAATAGGAAAATATCCGAATCGCTTGAAGTTGAAGCTACATTTTAGATATTTAGTCTCGCGGCTCCCATCTGTCACTCTGCCTGACTGACGTTGATGAAGTCCTTTTATTGTAATCTAGATTTTTCTCACTTACTGGCAAAGTCCTTTTTGATCTTGCAAGTCGCTCCCATTCGTCAAAAATCTTTTTAACACCTACTTGCGAAATCTGGTTTTGACTTTTCTTTAAGCAAATGGTCAATCCGTTTTCTTTTTGGGAAAAACCAGGATTTCACACGTTGTTGTGAATTTTTGTAAAAGTGAAGAGAGTTGATTTTAATTATTTTCTTTTATCCACTACACCCTCACTAGTGTACTTAGTGAACTTCAAAACTAAGTCATAATTTATCTCTTTTTCGTATTTTTTGTGCTTTTTTAACAGGTTAATTAGAGTAGACATCCTGCCCAAACTCCTTCCATATCTATTAAACAGAAATAGTAGTTCATCCATATTCTATGACCAGGATATGGTTTACCGTCTGTTTTTCTTTTTTTATTATCAAAGCCACAATGATTTAAAATGTCTTAACGTTTTGCTGATGAGACTAGCAAGTGATTGTGACTTTCCATTATAAAGGTACCGGGTTGATAGTTTGCTGGCTGCTGTTTCCGATTGCTTATTAGGAGCCCAAACACTTTAGTTGCGCTCTGACCAACAGTCACATGATATATAGGTATTTGTAGTGCCATGTAGCGCGTGAGTAGGTATACCTGCATATATTTCCGGTGGGTCACCCTGAAGCCACACTATACTTTGTTCTCAGTCACACTCTGACTAGTTTGTATTAAAGTTGACGACAGAATTGTGACAATCTTCTTCTTCTTCTTCTTCTTCTTCTTCTTCTTCTTCTATGTACCTTATCCTTCCAGGACGTAGGCGATCATGGCCTTCCACGTCTCCCTATCCCTGGTGGCTCTTAGCATGCTTTCTCCTGTAACATCTCGCAGCCCCCGTTCTGTCATCCACCTGCTCAGGCCTTTCAAATATGTTATCCGCTGCTTTCCTCTGTCTCTTTTTCCTGCTATCTGTCCTGTTAGAATGAGGTTCTCCAAGTCCTCTTTCCTCATTGCATGTCTCAGGAACTTTAGCTGTCTCTTTCTGATGCTCACTATTAAATTTCTTTTTGTTTCTATCATTTCCAAAACCCCATCATTGCTCACATGTTCGATCCACGATATCCGCAGCATCCTTCTGTAGAACCACATTTCAGCTGCTCCAAGTTTTCCCTTCATCTTTGTTGATATTGTCCAACATTCACTGCCATCACATAGCAATCTAGTACCCTCTTCTTTGTTTCTAGTGAGAGTTTCCTGTGTCTTAATACTTTACTCAGCTTCTGGGACGCGTTTTTCACCATGCCAATTCGCCTTTAGACCTCTGTGTCGTACTTTCCGTCTTTTCTTAGAACACTTCCCAGGCATTTAAAATTTTGTGCCTACTTGATTTTAATATCCCCCACCTGTATTTGGTATTTTGGGTTGCTCTTTTTGCTGATGACCATGCATTCGGTTTTCTTGCAGTTTATTTGTAGTCCTTTCTTGTCACTCTCTTCAGCTACCTTCAGTAGGAGGTCTTGTAGTTTCCTTTCCGTGTCTGCAATCAGCACTGCGTCGTCTGCGTATCTTATGTTGTTCAAATCGTGGCCTCCGATGACAAATCCTGGTATAACATCTAGGGTTCTCAAAAGATTCTCGCTGTACAAGTTAAATAGATCCGGTGAAATTTTTCCCAAAAAAAACTTCTCATGGAAAACACAACAAAAATAAATACGACTAAACCAGTCAACACAAACATATACCCGTCCCCTCAGTCTTTCTTTCCCTGATATTCATTTGTGGCCTTTTAAATGGGATCAAAGTATCTGTTCTCAGATACTCACTGCCTGTTCGCCGGCCGGGCAGCAATGACCAGCTAAGACTAGCTTTGTACCCAGTTACCGCGTAAGCGGAGGCTGAGTAATCTTTGACCAATGGCCTGAGCGAACGCGCTCAGGTTCTCCACATTAAAAACTAACCTTGTGTCACAACTCGCTCCAGTGGGGGAGTAGAGTAAATATCAAGTGTAGTACCTGTTCTCAGGTCAGGTAATCACTTCCTGCTTGCCGGCCTGTAAGCAATAACTAGCTAAGACTAGCTTTGATAAGCTATGGCCAGCTAAGACCAGCTTTGTACCCAGTTACTGCATAAGCGGGGGCTGGGTAATATTTGATCAATGGCCCGAGCGTACGCACTGAGGTTCCCCACGTTAAAAACTGACCTTGTGTCACAACTCGCTTCAGAGGGAGAGTAAAGTAAATAAAAATGTAGTATCTGTTCTTATCCGATTCTCTCTCTCTCTCTCTCCCCTTCTATCTTCCCTTCTTTCTCTCTTTCTTCTTTCATTCAAAGTGTAATATCTGTTCTCAGATACTCAGTGCCTGTTCGCCGGCCAGGCAGCAATGACCAGCTAAGACTAGCTTTTGACCAGATTTGAAAAGCAATGACCAGCTAAGTCCAGGTTTGTACCCAGTTACTGCATAAGCGGGGGCTGGGTAATATTTGATCAATGGCCCGAGCGAACGCGCTCAAGTTCCCAACGTTAAAAACTGCCCTCGTGTCACAACTCGCTCCAGTGGGGGAGTAGGGTATTTGTTCCAACTTCTGCAGCGTAGAATCTTACTTCTTGAAACGACCGCCAGATACTTTTGCCCTCTGTGCTACTAACTTAAATTCTTTCATTGCTACCAAGGAAATAGTGTTTCCAGGCTATCTTCCCCTTTGCCGAAAAGATTTCAGCATTCATATATTTTTTTATAATCATATTGCCTCAACCAAGGCATTTTACTGCAACTGTTTTGCAGGGGTTACATAGGGGGAAAAGTTATGAGGAAGAGTGACAGGTTATAGGGGGTGTCAGGAAATGGGTAAGAGAAGGATGATTGTGGTCATAAAGTGAGGGATCAGTTTATATATTGATTGTAATGTAGAATTGAACCCCACAATATATGCACATTTTAATAGTGTAGAAATTTGTTGTTATTTTTTATAATCATATCGCTCCAATCAAAGCATTTTACTGCCACGGTTTTGCAGGTGGGTTACATAGGAGGAAAGTTATGAGAAAGAGTGACAGGTTATAGGGGTGTCAGGACGTGGGTAAGAGAAGGATGAGAATACTGATGAGAGTGGAGTGGACAGAGAAAGGAGCATGACAGAGAGAATGCAAATTAGTGAGATAGGAGATGACTATTGACATTAGATTTAATTTCTTGGAGATTGTAGCTGTCGGGAAAGCAAGTAAATGGAAGAAAATTTCACAGGCAGGAAGTGCGAGAAAAGAAGCTGAAGGAGTAGAATTCGCGTTTACATTTTATTGGTTTCACATTAAAAGAGTGGGACCGAGTTGCTAATCTTGTGGCTTGTGTAAATTTATACATAGGAGGCACCAGTGACCCAAATTCATCGGAGCAGAAGCCGTGAAAGTATATGCATGACTTTGGTGTTTACTACCGGCATAAACTTCCGGTGGCCAGACTCGAGCCTCCAGTCTCCATCATGTGATTATGTCCTTCGTTACTCAACCCCAGTTATTTCTTTTTTGTTGGTCGTTCCCGTCTTCCAAGGACTTTAGTATATTAGACATAATATCTGATAGTAATGAAAAAGCACTTTCTTTTCATCAATCGACGAACGTTTTTCTCTTCTGGGATTTTAATGCTCACCATGACACGTGGTTGAAACATTCTAAAGGCACTGATGTTGCCAGTATTCAGGAATTAAATTGCCCAATCCCTGACTCAAATCGTTGACATCCCTACACGTTTCCGTAGCAAAAGCGAGCAACAGTCTTCTATACTGACCAACTAAGCGGCACTTTCTCTCCATCCATGGACGTATTTTCATTAATGTCCTTCCTGATGATATCCTGATGATATCAGCTCTCAACTTGGTATCTACGCTGATGACACGACCATTTGACTCCTGTCTCGATTGTAAAGCTGATCAGTCCGCCAAGGTCAAACTAGTAGCCGATGTCCAAAACAACTTCATGTCGGATGTTAACTGAGGCAAAAGATGGTTTATAAATTCTAATAATAATTCCCTCCACTAATCATCTGAGAGACGACCCTCTCTGTCTTTCATAAGCATGGCTGATGCTAACCACCAGGAAAGTGACTCGTTGCGCCTTCTCGAACTCACGTTCCCAGCTAACATGAAGTGGAAAAACTATAATGATTGCTCAACTGCTATGAAAGTCGGTCCATTTTGTCAGGCGAAACAAATTTCCTCTCCCAAATATATCTTCAGTCAGTTAAGTGTCATACGTGATACACGCTTGGGAAAGAGGCATGACTAACTGAGCAAAAAATTATCCCGCAGTAGGTTGCCATTGCTTTCTGTGGTAGACTGGTTGCCAACCAAGGCTATAGAATCCAATCTGTCCTCTTATTTGACGCATAGCTAGAGGGGGGAGAGAGCTATTATATTATTAAGTAGTAATTAGTGGGGGATCAGTTTATTATATCAGATCAATATAAAACTGATCCCTCACTTTATGACCAGTAGAAGCCTTAATCATGTTTTTAACTATTATATTCAGTCAGTCAGTTAAGTGCCATATGTGATACACGCTTGGGCGATCATGTCTCGAAAGAGTCATGACTGACTGGGCAGAATATTATCTCGCAGTAGGATTCCATTGCTTTCTGAAGTGGAGTGGTTGCCAGCCAAGGCTATAGAATCCAATCTGTCCTCTTATTTGACTCGTAGCTAGAGGGGGAAGAGAGCTATTATATTATTAAATAGTTATTAGTGGGGGATCAGTTTATTATATCAGATTAATATAAAACTGATCCCCCACTTTATGACCAGTAGAAGCCTTAATCGTGTTTTCAACTATTATATTCAGTCAGTCAGTTAAGTGCCATACGTGATACACGCTTGGGCGATCATGTCTCGAAAGATTCAAGACTGACTGGGCAGAAGATTATCTCGCAGTAGGTTTCCATTGCTTTCTGAAGTAGACTGGTTGCCAGCCAAGGCTATAGAATCCAATCTATACTTTTATCTAACCTATAACTGGAGGGAAGAGACGGATTAATACCTTTCCCAAGGGTATTTGCGCGTAAGTGAATGCAATGAATTCTACTGGAATTCGAACTCGGCACCCCGATTTCTCGTTCGTAGCCGATATCCACTGCACGACAACACGCATCCAAAATTTATCTTACACATCTATAAATCTACCATTCGTCCATGCTTAGAATATTACTGCTACATAAGGTTCGCTGCTACTGCTATTGACTTTGATATCCTTAATAAGATCCAAAGACGAATCAGCAATATTATTGGTTATGATCTGACAGTTTGGCTTCAGTCATTTTTGTTGTGGAGTAGTTTTCGCACTGAAGATAATAATCGTGCTCTGTCGGTTGCTAATTGACTTTAACGCACCCAAACTTTTAGGGACATGGTAATCTTTTACTGAAAGCTGACTCCTTAGTAATTGTTTGGGCGCCGCTCCTACTTGACTACAAATGGACTGTTCCCATTGCTATATATAGCAATGGTGGATTCTCTACAAGAGAGTCGCACCGAGTCACTAGACTGACGACTCTACGACACTGTCAGCTCTCTGCCTTCGCGTAGAGGGCGCTCTCTGCTTCCGAGCAGAGAGCAATAACCCAGTCGTGGTTCCGCCGAAGGGTAGAACCACGACTGGGCAAAAATAGACAGACATTTTTTGGCCCGGCTATATGGCCGGGAATACCCACAATAAAATGACCATGTGTCACATCCAGCCTACGTGGGAAGGCTAGTAAATACAGTCGTACAGAGTCACTAGACTGACGACTCTACGACACTGTCAGCCCTCTGCCTTCGGGTAGAGGGCGCTCTCTGCTTCCGAGCAGAGGGCAATAACCCAGTCGTGTTTCCGCCGAAGGGTAGAAGCACGACTGGGCAAAAATAGACAGACATTTTTTGGCCGGGCCATATAGCCCGGAAATCCCAGATATAAACTGACCATGTGTCATATGTTGCCCTTACTGGGAGGGACGACTAAATAATGAGTCGTAGAGAGTCACTTGAGAGTCTCTAATGAGTTACTGAAGAGTCAGTGAAGAGTTAGTCTCACTTCCGGTGGCGTACCGGAAGTAATCACGTATACACACGTCTTACGACGGATTGGACTCTTGTATCTTTCTATTGTAAATATTACTAATCACTTCTGTACATACTAACCGTCTTTCCGCGGAATACAACTTATATTCTGATTCTGTTGTTGAGTTATTCATTTATACTTGGCGACATAACAGTATTCGGCTAACTGCCGACTAATATCAACTGCCTAGTAGTTCTACTGAACTCTAATAGAACTCTAAAGAACTCTTATGAACTTTCCAAGAATTTCTCTTTATTTATTGTAATAAATATAATTGTGGCACGAGGCCGATTTGGGAGAGGGTAAAAAACTCAGGTTGGTCTTCAGTCAGTCAGTTAAGTGCCATACGTGATACACGCTTGGGCGATCATGTCTCAAATGAGACATGACTGACTGGACAGATGATTATCCCGCAGTAGGTTGCCATTGCTTTCAGCTTTAGAACCCAATCTGTCCTGTTATTTAACCCATAACTGGAAGGAATAGTCGGATTAATACCTTTCCCAAGGGTATTTGCGCAATTAAGTGAAGGCAATGAATTCAACTGAAATTCGAACTCGGCTCCCCGATTTCTCGTTCCGAGCCGATATCCAATGCACCACAACGCACATCCACTGGTCTTCAGTATCTATCCTATTCCTAGTTAATCCGACTCGCGACCCAAACATACTTTACAATTTTCTCATCCACCACAAGAACCTGTCTATCCGCATTCAATCCTTCATACACCAAAATACCTCAAACATACCAGGAACCTAAAAAAATAACTTCTCGAGTTAACTTCCTGTTAACTCTTATTAATATAGGAGGGAGAGTCCATTATCCGAGTAATAGGTGTGTTTCACCATAACGATTTTCCAATGCCGTAGGGTTGTCTCACTATGTATTTGCTATAAATACTTGCATGGTAATGGCTCGGATGAGCTCTATGCTATGGCACGTAGACTTTTTTGTGTTTCAGCGCAGTACTAGACAGGCATTGAGGTCTCATCAACTTACAGTCTAGCTGGTAGGATATAGCCGTTAATTCTACGCTAACAGTTTCCTTCCTCGCGTTAATCTATAAAAATGTAAATGCAATGCTAATCTACTGTCTTCCTGGTTAAACTCTTTTCTTTTTGCTCTTTTAATACCGATTAATATATACACTATCGGCCATAATTATTAGACCATCCCAGTGTTTTAAAAGAAATGATGTATTTCATAATATTTTCAAATGGATAATTCTAAATGAATATAGAATGGTGCTTTTCTTATTATTACTTTGCAAAATTTTACAAGGGAAGGAAGCAAAGATGAACTCATCCGAATCACACAAAATTTTCTTCATTCTTTCATTGGTGAAACTGCAATATAGGTAATTATTAAATATTTATAAATTCATTTAATGCACATGTTATTGTGCAATATTAACAAAAGGACCATTTTATTTTCATTTACAATTATTCACTTGGCAATAAATATTAAAAAAGAGTATGAAATACATCATTTTTTTAAATACTGGGGTTGCCTTATAATTATGGCCGGTAGTGTATATGTGTAGCTGTTGAGTGAGTTTATAATCAGATAAAATATATCTGTAGATGAGACAATAGGAAAGAAAAAACAAGAGGAAAAACTATTCTTAGCCGACGCGTTTCGTCATCTGAAAGATTTTATCAAGGCAATCATTATCTTGATAAAGTCACTCACAAGACAAAATGCGTCTTAGTAAATGCAGACGACAATTCTACTCCTGCAGCTTCTTCTCTCGCACTTCCCGCCTGTGGAACTCGCTCCCGTATTCTTGCTTTCCTGACGGCTACAACCTCCAGAAATTTAAATGCAAAGTCAATACTCATCTACTAACCACTGGACTCTAGCTCTCTCCCCTCCCCTGTATAACCTTCCCTTTCTCTCCACCTATGTATCTATCATCGCACCTGCTTTCTCAGCTTTCTATTGTTCCTTTCTAACTAGTTTGTACTCCTCACTCTTTTCTAATTAATCTTTTTACATTTATGTAGCCCCCTGCACATCAGTGGCGTTTCTGCCTTGCTCGGGGTGAAATGATTAAAAAAAAAAGTATAGTTTTGTCACATTTTATTCATGCATATATATATATATATATATATATATATATATATATATATATATATATTGTACTAGTTGTTACAATTGGTTTATAAATTCATAATATCATTACACGAAAATTTTCGCGTTTCGAAGCTGCTATGCGCGCTTCTCATCGGGTGAAAAGTTGGAATGAAAATTAAATGGTGAAAACGGTCTATTTATAGTGATATGATCTTTAAGTGAAAGTGGGATTGGGAGCTTATTCTGAATTTGTTGGTCGTATTGTAGCCTTAGAGATTAGAGGTTAGGACAAGTAGGTTAGTTTAAGACAGGTTCCTTATTTATTTTGTCTGAGTAGTTCTTATACTGGGATTTATGGTTTTTTAAGGAAGGGTAGACATTTTTGTTTATTTCACTGCTGTCCAAGTGTGATGGGAGTAGCGGTGCTGTTAATGTAAGTAAATGGGGGGTGGGGGGTGGGGAGTTTATAAGATCTAGTCTTCCGTTTGTAATTGTAACAACTAGTACAATATAATGCTCTACGTTGTATCGAGCACTCTTTATAAAAGGAAATGCATGAACAGCAGGTAAAAAACCTATGAGTTCCACAACTTTGTTACAATATATATATATATATAGCATGAAAAACATTTTTAGGGGTTTTCTTTAAATTTTTTTATTTTTCAGAATATTTTTCTCATTTTCGGTGAAACTTTAGATATAAATTTCACAATGTGCGTAAAATGTTGACTTTTTAAGCGATTATCAAAGAATGAGTTAAATATCTTAACGTAATTGTCTCAATAGCCATGGTTGGCAACCAGTCTAATAGAAAAAAAACTATAAATTCAAAACATTATAGTAAAGCACATACTATACACGCAATGCAAGGATCTTAGTGTTCACAATAATACTATTATCTCAATTGCGAGTAAAGCCACTCTTTTTAATAATATTATTATTAATAATATTATCATTACAGAAAATGTTCGTTTCATGACTGCGAATTTCAGTGAAAATAAAATAGAATGTCCTTTCATTGATTTAAAATTCCAAAAATGTCTCTTCAAATATTAATTTCCGAGAAAGATTTTATTCCGAAGACATTGATTTCGTGAACTATTTGCATTCAGTTCTGATAAACGCGTCTGTGGGTCTTCCTGATAATGTATCGATCGTGGGAGGGGGGCTCGATATCCATATTTGTCTATATGCATAGAATTATGCGTGAAAAAGCTCGGTAGATTCAGGACAAACAAAACTGATACATTGGCACGTGCGAGTGAACATCTTCTCTCTCTTTCTCCTCCCCCACCCGCTCCCCTCCCTACTCCATCTCTCTTTCGCTTTCTCTGTCCCTCTTTCTCTCTCTTCCCATCTCTCTATCTCCTTCCCTCCTACTTCGCTTCCCACGCTAACTCTCTTTTTCTCGCTTTCTCTCCATATCTCTCTTTCTCTTTCTCTTTTCCTCTTGCTACTCACCCCACACCATCTCTCTTTCGCCTTCTCTCTATAGCTCTCTTTCTCTGTTTCGCTTTCTCCCTCTCTTTCTCCTTCTCTCTTGCTCCTCTCCCCAATCCCTCTCTCCCTCGCTTTTGCTTTATATCTCCCTTTCTCTGTCTCTCTGTCTCTCTGTCTGTCTCTCTGTCAGTCTCTCTGTCTGTTTCTTTGTCTCACTTTAGAAATTCTGAGAGACTTACATCAGGTTTTCCTTCTTGAGTCAAGGACATTCATTTTTCTCCATGCAAAGACGTACTACTTTCTCACATGGAACCTTTTGTTGCATAACTAAAGTATATGACTTATACACACACACACACACACACACACACATATATATATATATATATATATATATATATCATTATGATAGCGTGTGTGCGTGTGTTTACGCTTCTTCTACACTTATCTGAGGAACTATCCAAATGTGTTTCAGATTAATTAAATTGTATTCGCAACTGTCTGTCAATCATCACAAGCAACCCCTGCTGCCTCCCATAAGCAGAGACCAAGCGAGTCTCCCTGAGAGCAATACACTGCGCCTCTCGGCTTTACCCTCTCTTCCGATCTCAAGTGGAACCATTACATTGAATCAAAAGCTAAATCCGCTGCTAGGAAACTAATGTCATTGTGTCGGACCAGGATGCTTTTTCCGCCTGAATTCATCCTGCATATATACAAATCAACCATCCGCCCGTGCATGGAGTACTGCTGTCATATATGGTCATACATTGAGTCAATAGCTAAATCCACTGTTCATCTCAATGTTCTTGACAGGCTCCAAAGGAGAATCAGTAATATGATAGGTCCCGACTTGGCAGCTCGACTCCAGCCACTTCCCCACCGACGGGATGTGACTTCCCTTTGTCTGTTCTATAAAAACTTTCATGGCTTCTGCTCCAACGAACTGAAGTCACTGGTGTCTCTGCAACTGGTGTTTACTCATGCAACCAGACTGGCAACTGGGTCACATCCATTCACAGTTAGATCTACCAAATACAGACGACACTTTTACTCTACCAGCTTCTTTTCTCGCACTTCCCGCCTGTTGAACTCGCTTCCATATTCTTGCTTTCCTGACGGCTTCAACCTCCAGGAATATAAATGCAATGCCAATACCCATATCTTAACAATTTGATTCTAATTCTTTCTACACCACCCTGTATATCCTTTCCTTTCTCTCCACCTTTGCAACTGTCATCACACCTGTATTCCCATCCTTAACTGGATCGTCTTTCTGTTTACTTTCCTCCTATCTAATTTTTTTTTTTTTACTCTTATATAGCCCCCTGCATATCAGTAGCGTTACCACCTTGCTCGGGGTGATACGATTAAAGAAAATAATCATAATATTAATCGTAATAATGTCTGTACTATTAAAAATAGATAAATAAATAAAATAACTGTGTTAAATGTTTTCTCTCTCGTCGAAAACATCGAACAAAGGAATTGGATGACTATTTAATCTCATTACTTCTGCGATAATGAATGCTGAACAATTTCCTCATAGATGAATAAAAGACTAGAGGAAAGAAATATGAACAGCGAAGAAACCTTAAGGGAAATTAAATTTAAAAAGTATGCTTAGAATAAAAAGATACAGTTGAGATTTCTTGGACGCCTAATGAAAAAAGTTGGGCTGAAGAATTTGGAACACTGAAGAAAAGAGATGAAGATAGTGTGTGATCTACCTGACGAACTTGTTTAAATGTATAATATGAGATGGATAGTTAAACGACAAACCTTGCAAAGAGCAACAAGAGATGGAGAGCCATGAACATTCATGAGTATATAAGTGCATATAATTATATATATATATATATATATATATATATATATAGTCATCCACAGACTGATCTGTTTCGCTGTATCACAGCTCATCAGTACGGTTAGACATCGGATTGCTTTTAGCCAGGATTCAAACCCGACCGAATTGACATCAGTTAGCGATTCTACCTCTGAGCTATGGGCGCTCGGTAGAAGAAGGCAGACTTTTAGCGCCTAAACCATGTAAACGCACACCAGTAACTGAGAGTGTTCTAATTCATTAATGAATGAACGATGCGTATATATATATATATATATGTGTGTGTGTGTGTGTGTGTGTGTGTGTGTGTGTGTGTGTGTGTGTGTGTGTGTGTGTGTGTGTTGCTGAAATTACTTAGTTTTTGGTCATAATAAGATTAGACCAGTGCACATTTGTATTAAAAAAATGTTCAATACAATTTAATAACGATTTAATATTTTCCATTTGTAAACGAGTAATTACGCGACCTAGGTTTCTACCATCAGTGGTTATTTCAGGCGATTTGCAATAACTTATTATTGCAAATCGCCTGAAGACACAACTCATGGTAGAAACCTAGGTCGCGTAATAACTCGTTTACAAATGGAAATATATATATATATATATTACGCTCTCACACCCCGATTGAGCTCTCTGGAAGAATGGTAGACTTTGAAAAACAGTAACTACACTGGCATCTACGCACCGTTCATTCAGCAATGAATTAGAACACTCTCAACTATTGGACGTGTATAATGATAATATACACGCTAAAATGTCTGCCTCCTTCTAGCGAGCGCCTATAGCTCAGAGGTAGAATCGCCGACTGACGTCAATGCGGTCGGGTTTCAATCCTGGGTTAAAAAGCAATCGGAGTCTAATCGTACTGATGAGCTGTATACAGCGAAACAGATCTATCTGCGGATGACTATATATATATATATATATATATAATCAATAGAAGTACAGTGCTTCTAACTTGGCTTATTGATTTTACCTTCAGCATCCCAACTCAAGCGTTTCTCCCATTCTAGGGTTATCAGCAATATGTATATATTTGTGTAGGTGTGTGTGTGTGAAATTGTTTTATCTATGACATTATAACTGAAGAAGGGGAGATAAATGGGCAGAGCTTCTTTTTCATGCAGATCGTAACACCATTGTATCCAGCAATTAAAAAATTCACACGCAGAGTTTCCATCGCCAAGACTAATAAAAGAATCATTTTCTTAACAAAAGCTTACAGGATTCTTTATTTACCTCAGCCAAGAGTCGATTTCGTGCAATCTCTCTCTCTCTCTCTCTCTCTCTCTCTCTCTCTCTCTCTCTCTCTCTCTCTCTCTCTCTCTCTAACCCATATGCGCATAATACCGCCTCATTCTCTACCATCGCAGAGTGCGGCGCGGATTTCGCAGTACAACAAAACCAAGGCCCAAACAATTTTCGAAGCAAACGCTGTCGATAGATATTGTTTGTTTTAAAGATCTCAACGCCCTCGCGATGACAACTACCGCGTTCCCAGAACGGGTATTAACTAGAAATGCGGTTTCACTATTTGTTGCTTGGTAACCATGTCACAAATGGTGCTTCTGTCGTCAGCAGACGATGATTATGGTTTGGGGGAAATGTCCGGACATGCGTAACAAATTTTAAATACAATTTGATGGCTTCCCCGACTCTAAGCGTAAAGAAAATGACGGGAACGGAACAGCAGTAGACATTTTATTAAAAGTCTCTAATGCATTTTATCGTTGTCTATTATTTTTTAGACAATGACTAGCGAGGAGAGATCTGCACTTATTTTAATTTGGTTTCTTATTCGGTGATTTTAAGCAATTAAGTGAAATCCATTAAGTACTGATTACTTCATCAGAAACTATCCATACAGTACACCTTCAAGAATGCCTCGCCATGGCGAAGTCTGATTTTAGTAATCATTACTACTCTAGAAAATGTAAAGCCTCTATGACAATAACTCTTCCAATGTGACCAATGTTCTTGGAATAATTCCACCGAAAAAAAAGGGGGCCCAAATGATTCCTGGAAGTAAAAGGACGTCAGAATGTTTTTAAAAATGGTCAGAACAATACCAAAATTTTTTAAAAGAAGCAGAACTCGATTTGCCTTGCACAAATCAACCATTCGTCCGTGTATGTAGTACTGCTGTCATATATGGTCAGGCGAACCCGCTGTTCATCTCAGTGTTCTTGACAGGCTCCAAAAGAAGATCAGTAATGTGATAGGTACCGACTTGGCAGCTAGACTCCAGCCACTTCCCAACCGACGGGATGTGACTTCACTTTGTCTGTTCTATAAATATTTTCATGCCTTCTGCTCCAACGAACTTAAGTCACTGATGTTTACTCGTGCAACCAGACTGGCAACTGGGTCCCACCTATTTACAGTTAGATCAACCATGTGCAGACGACAGTTTTACTCCACCAGCTTCTTTTCTCGCACTTCCCGCCTGTGGAACTCGTTTCCATATTCTTGCTTTCCTGACGGCTACAACCTCCAGAAATTTAAATGCAATGTCAATAGCCATCTCTTAACCACTTGACTCTAGTTCTTTCTTCACCACCCTGTATATCCTTTCCTTTCTCTCTACCTTTGCAACTGTCATCACACCTGTATTCCCATCCTTCTCTTGCTCCTTTCTAACCGGTTCATCCTTCTCTACACTCTCCTCTAATCTTTTTACTCTTATGTAGCTCCCTGCACACCAGTGGCGTTCCCGAATTGCTCGGGGTGATACGATTAAAAAAATTAAATATTTGACGATTTTGGATTAAAAGAAAGCAAGACACCCGAACAGAAAATGTGATTTGTTAAGGACGATTAAATTCATCAAAATATTCGTCCAGAGACGAGCTTTTGGTGAGGGTTAGCCTGTCAAACCCTGGAGAACACCTCACAGAGAAATTCAGTAATAAACACATCAGCAATAGATCAAGAGAAACGAAATTCATATTGTTTATCCGAAAGAAGGCGGTGTGAAGTTAGATGCTTAACCAATTCGGCGTGGATTAGTGCTTCTAGTACATTGCAACAAGAGTAAACAACTAATTAAACGACTTTATTAAATCAAGGTCTACCGGTGTTATTAAAGACAGAAAATGAGGAGAATTTCCAACAAGATAGAAAGCAAGAAGGATCAAGGTATTTATCCCGGACCTTGGAGAGAACACGAGCCAGTTCAAGAGAATATTTATTTAGTATAATTGCAGAGATGCCGTCAAAAAAGGATTCCTGGTGGAGATCCAGTTTGGAGAAGCTAGCAAAAACTGTTGACAGGGTTGAGTGCGGTATCTAGTCTAAAGACAAAATATGGCACAAAAACTTCTGAAGTGTGCGATTTGAATTGATTTCAAGCCCCTTTTCGTATCCATCATTTGCAATTCTGTTGTGTTCAAGCCGATTTGGGTGGCCATTCTCTGCGATTTTATTGTGTTTACGCTCATAGTAATGACTCTCATTTGTAATTCCCTTGTGTTTAAACTTCTTTTAATGCCCATCAATTCCGATTCTCCTTTGTTTAAAACATTTTAATGCCCATCAATTGCGATTCTTTTGTGTTTAAGACACTTTTAATGCCCGACATTTGCGATTCTATTGTTTTCTAGTCTTTTTAGTGCCTATCATTTGCGTTTCTACTGCATTCAAGCCTCTTTTAATGGCCGTCATTTGTGCTTTTGTTGTGTTCAAACGTCATTCTGTGACTGTCTTTTGTGCTTCTACTGATTTCAAGCTTGTTTTACTTTAAAGCATTAAATTAGCTAAAAATACTGAATATTAATTTAGTTTTTTTGCGTCTGTGTTTCGTTAAACCGAATCTATACAATAATATGATACGCTTTAATTTTTCATTCTTTTAATACGTATTCTGTACTGCGCCATGAATAATACTTGGCTTGTGATCTACTCTGCCTGAGAAGAAATAGAAAGTAATAAATATCACTTTTGTAATTATTAACCACGTGGCCGAGTGCGTCACTTACTGTCAGGAAAATGACAATGTTATGCGTCTGTGAGAGGCTGAAATGACTGAAAAACATACGACGGGCAGACACAAGTCTTTCGAGTAAAATTAGGTAAACGGAATTCTTTGGGAACCGTCAATGATTTTCCGAGCACGAAGTCACAAGTCATCGTGACCGAGGGTTGAGCTTGCTGGCTTTATTCAGACCGTTAACCTCTCTCAGAATCTCTACTTGACTCAGATTCATCAGATCCAAGCAGGGCACCCAGGCAACATGTCCGCACACATCTGAGAAAAGAACCCATTACCAGAAGTACATGTTACAAAGGCTACTAGGAAATGAGATGATATCTCTTACCCTAACCTTCTATCATATAGTGGTGAGAACGTTCCCTTTTTGACCATGAGATCCTGGATCGAATCTCACCATAGTCGATTTATCAGGAAGGTGACTTCTTAATGTTATAGGTCTAGGGTAGGTAATCCCAGCGTGCAACACCTTTGGAAATTGCCTGAAAACAATACCACGGGTTGACCAAAGCCTTGAGAATGAAATTAGGCAGATGAAACTCTTTGAAGGCTGGCAGTGATTGTGCTAGCACAAAGTCACAAGTCAGTGTAGCCGAGCGATTCTAGCCTTGTTCTGGCCTTGTTCAGACTTTTGTTCATGCTAGATAACGTACTCTCTTCCAGAAACTGCAACTATTGTCTGATCAGCATCGTATATGGAGTATAAACCACAGGTGAGTTCTGTAAGTGTTGAACAAACATAAATGTGCCTGAGCATAAATGTATCTGTAACAAGAATTAGCTAGCCACTCAAACAGACGGGCTTCTTCGGATACTAGTGCCCAGCCATTTATTTCATTTATTTATATCGTTTAACCGATATATGGAATACATACTTTTTGAAATATGAAGATTTCAAAAAGTATTTAATTCTACATAGAAAATGTTTGCTGAATGAAGACAATATCTATTTGCGCAGTTAGAATGAAAGCCAGTTCATTCTGCACAAGATGTATAAAAATGGCAGATATTCGTATAAAAATCCCAAATGTCGAAATTTCAAATTAACAAACTGTTGTTGATTCCGGGTGAGGAACCGCACAAAATAATAAATAACAAAAACAGATATGGAGATAGAAAATATAAGTTATATTGAACGTAATATACAAACTGGAACGCGGGTTAGTCAATTTAGGAATACTATTAGTAGAAATGAATATATACAGTCTTGAAGTGAAATAGTAGGTCCGGTTAACCTATTCTAGCTGAGTGGAGCTCAGAGCAACTGCAACTACAACTGTAATTCCAGATCCAACTCCAACTAAACAACTCACTCCTTACAGCTGATTGCAATTAAACTCTGCTGTTCACTCTATAGGCAGGATCATATGTACACTCAGGCGAGCTCATTATTATGTACAAAGGGGCGATCCCCAACACAAACTATTTTCTAATTTAGTGTTTAAAAATTGATCCGAAATATGATTTGAATGATAAAGATATATGTTTAATAACTTCAGAGTTTTCAAAATAGATAATAACGTCCGAAAGATTATCGTTTGGCACCACCGAATCCCAGTCCTCATCTATTTCTCACAGACTGAAGGTAACAAAAATACGGTTCTACAGAAAAATGCTGAGGACACCATGGAAAAAAATGTCAACAAGTAATTTCCAAGGAAATTAGAAGCAAAACAGACAATTATAGTTAAAATCAGAAAAAGACTTGAAATATTGGTTGTCCCAAAAGTTAGTAAACACTTGCAAAAAATTGAAGTTTTACTCGCAAAAACAACAAAACCTATTGCTCAAAATAAAGACCATCATTTTCCAAGAATTGCTGCTATCAATCTGTAACCTTTCGAATCTGATCAAAGTACCATTCAGCCGGCTTCGAATCAAAGAATTCTTGACATGCTTCTTCGACTTCATCAAACGAGTCGAATCGGCGGCCCTTCAAAAAGTATTGCATTGAGCAGAAAAGGACTGTAGGCTGGATGTGGCAGAACCTCTACGCCGTCCAGCTCTTCAAACTTGTCTTTGGTCTTCCTGGCGGGGTGTGGCTTGACATTGTCCTGCTGCATCAAAGCGCGCTTTCGGTTGATCAGAGCCGGGTACTTTTGCTTCAACTTTTCGTAGACTCGCTCAAGTTGCTGACAGTAAAGTTCGGCACTGATGGCACAACCATTCGTAACCAACTTAAAATGCACGATTCCTTCAAAGTTCCATCAAAAGCACAACATAACTTTCTTGTCGAATCGATCTTGTTTTGGAACCGACGGTGTCTTTTGCCCTTTCCGAACCCATCGCTTGTCTCGATTGTGCTGGACAAGATAGACTTATTTCTCAAGTGTTTTTCGAACTTTTGGGACAACCTAATATAAAGGACAAATCATGAGTGACAGAAGATTTTTTCACTCACGGATCATATTGAATACAAGATGGATAGGAGGAAAAATGGCCTGACAATCTTATTTAAATAGATGTCATATTTGTTCAAAATCCTAGAAAGTCTGATGACGACAGATTAAGGACCTCATATCACCGATCTCTGTCACGTACCAAGAGGAAACCTTATTTTAAATTGTCTGTCTTCATTAAACTATGAAACATTGAGGGAGCGATGAAATATGGAAAGCAGAAGACATTAAGGACCTAAATCAAGTGTAAAAATACCCAGCTTTAAGGCTGCCTAAACGATATCGGGATGTGCGTTGTGGTGCAGTGGTATCAGCTCGGAACAAGAAAACGGAGAGCTGAGTTCGAGTTCCATCTGAATTCGTTGTATTCACATACGCGCAAATACCCTTCGGAAAGGTAGTAATCCGTTTTTCTCCCTCCAGCTATGAGTTAAATATCAGGATAGATTGGGTTCTATAGACAAGCTTGGGTAACCAGTCTACTGTAGAAAGTAATGGCAACCTACTGCGGGAAAATCTTCGTCCAGTCAGTCATGTCTCTTTCGAGAGACGATCGCCCAAGCGTGTATCACGTATGGAACTTCACTGACTGATGGAATATAATAGTTGAAAACATGATTAATGTTTCTACTGGGCATAAAGTGGGGGATCAGTTTTATATTGTTCTGAAGTTATAAACTGATCCTTCACTAATTACTACTTAATCATATATCTCTTCCCCCTCTAGCTATGAGTCAAATAACAGGACAGATTGGGTTCTATAGCCTTGGTTGGCAACCAGTCTACAGCAGAAAGCAATGGCAACCTACTGCGGGATAATCTTTGACCCAGTCAGTCATGTCTCTTTCGAGACATGATCGCCCAAGCGTGTATCATGTATGCACACTTAACTGACTGAAACGATATCCACGAAGAAAGTCGAATAAAATAGGCAAGAGAATATATGAAAATCAATTTTCTATCATTTTTTTTTTATTTTTTTTTATTTTTTATTTTTTTTATTTTAAACCGAGGAATGAGATGTGCGTTGTGGTACAGTGGATATCGACTCGGAACGAGAAACCGGGGAGCCGAGTTCGAATTCCAGTTGAATCCATTGTATTCACTTGCGCGCAAATACCCTTGGGAAAGGTATTAATCCGTTCCTTTCTTTCCAGTTATGGGTGAAATAACAGGACAGATTGGGTTCTATAGCCTTGGTCGGCAACCAGTCTACCGCAGAAAGCAATGGCAACCTACTGCGGGATAATCTTCTGCCCAGTCAGTCATGTCTCTTTCGAGACATGATCGCCCAACCGTGTTTCACGTATGGCACTTAACTAACTGACTGACCGAGGAATGATATTCCTAGGCTCGGTGGAAGAAACGGGCGTAGCAAAAACTGGGTGTCTACTGACTGAACACACCCAGAGAAAAAGGGCTGATGTAATATTTTAAGGTGGGATTGTAGATAATGAAATTTCGGGACCATAGAGAGTGTACATTACTATTAAGTTGACAGCTTAGGCATATGTGAGTGTTGCAGGAACAGGTGGTTCAAAAAAAAATTCGAATATGGAATATATATTTCACATTAATATTGTCTTTTTAACTTTGTCGTTTCACTGATACTGTTTTTAAAATTCTCTTCATAAGAGAAATTGTCATTGTAAATTCTGTACGGCTTCGGAAATTATAATTTTTAATTACAGCAGAATTTTTCTTCGGATTTCAGACGCCTGGCTAATGTAAAACTATATCGTAATATTGTTATTTTTTTTAAATCATTTCACCCCGAGCAAGGCGGAAACGCCACTGATGTGCAGGGGGTTGCATAAAGGTAAAAAGATTAATTAGAAAAGAGTGAGGAGTACAAACTAGTTAGAAAGGAACAATAGAAAGCTGAGAAAGCAGGTGCGATGACAGATACATAGGTGGAGAGGAAGGGAAGGTTATACAGGGGAGGGGAGAGAGCTAGTGTCCAGTGATTAGTAGATGAGTATTGACTTTGCATTTAAATTTCTGGAGGTTGTAGCCGTCAGGAAAGCAAGAATACGGGAGCGAGTTCCACAGGCGGGAAGTGCGAGAGAGAAAGCTGCAGGAGTAGAATTGTCGTCCGCATTTGGCTAACCTGACTGTGAATGGGTGGGACCCAGTTGCCAGTCTGGTTGCAGGAGTAAACACCTGTTGAGGAGGCATCAGTGACTTAAGCAGAAGCCATGAAAGTATTTATAGAACAGACAAAGGGAGGCCACATTTCGACGATGGAAAAGTGGCTGCAGACGAGTCGCCAGATCAGTACCTATCACATTACAGACTCTCCTTTGGAGCTTGTCAAGAACACTGAGGGGAACGGCAGGGGCACCTGACCATAAATGGCAGCAGTACTCCATGCACGGACGGATAGTTGACTTGTATATATGCAGGATGGATTCAGGTGGAAAAAACATCCTGGATCGACATAGTGACCCAATCTTCTTAACAGTAGATTTTGCTATGGATTCAATATAGTGGTTCCATTTGAGGTCTGAGGACAGGGTAAGTCCGAGGAGGCGTAGTGTATTACTCTCAGGGAGAATCACTTGGTCCATGCTTATGGGAGGTAGAAGAGGTTGCCTGTAATGGTTGACAGACAAGAGCTTGGTCTTATATGAATTGAAGTTGACAAGCCACTTCTTGCCCCAGTTCACCACAGAGTGTAGATCCCGCTCAAGGTCATCAGCGAGATTATGTCTGTCCGCCACGACAGGTTTCTTATTGGTGCGGGGAGTATATTGTAGTGTCATCTGCGTAGATGCCTACTTGGGACTTGATCTCATCTGGGAGGTCGTTGATGAAAATAAGGAAGAGCGTCGGGCCGAGGATAGAGCCCTGTGGGACACCAGCATTCGTGCTGTAGGACGAAGAGGCACGCCCATTCAGAACGACCTTCATTTTGCGGTTATTTAAGAAAGATTGGATTAGGTCAAGCAGGCGACCGGTAATACCATAACCGCGTAGTTTGCGTAGGAGGCCAGAGTGCCAAACCCTGTCGAAAGCCTTGGAGATGTCCAGAGCAACCGCGCGAGCCTCGTCAGACTCATCAAGGGCCTGTAGCATGTACTCCGTTACGGTTGTTAGCAGGTCGGCCGTGGACCTGGCAAAGCGGAATCCATATTGCCTGTCGGAGAACAGTTTGTGGGCGGTGAGATGATGAACTATTTCAGCATTGATTATAGCCTCGAATACTTTCCCGAATATCGGTAGAAGACTGATAGGGCGATAGTTGGATGGGTCCGAGGGTTCACCACAATTCTTAAATACAGGAACGACTGAAGAGAATTTCCAGCATGCAGGAAAGCAGGAAGCAGAAAGGCAGTAGTTAAATAGTTTAGAGAGGACAGGGGAAAGTTCAGGAGCACACCTCTTAAGGACTATCACCGGGATTCCATCGTCTCCACACGCCTTATGGGGGTCGAGTTTTGAAATTACTCTGGATACTACTGTCGGGGTAATATATACGTCGTGCAGTTTGGCCTCAGTTCTAATAGGGAAGTCGGGTGGGTGTACTCCGGACGAGTCGAATGTGGAGTTGGATGAGAATCTGTGGGCAAAGCACTCAGCACTCAGCTTTGTCCGCAGATGACGTGAGAACTTCAAATCCATGGATTAAAGGAGGTATTGAGGACTCGTTTACAAATCCTCCAATAGTCCTTGGAGCCGAACTTGCGGTGAGCTATGTGCTGTTGCATTCTCTCAGCAAACAACTGTTTGGCGTCATTTAGGGTTCTCTTGCACTCATTGCGAGCAGATGTGAACAGGCGCCTATTGTGATCAGTTGGCTGTCTTCGGAATAGACGGAAGTAATGGTTCCTGTGGGCAATGGCGGCTGAGCAGGCCGGAGAGAACCACGGAGAGGAATGAGGTTTTAAGCAATACTTCCTGGTGGGTATGAAGGCATCAATGCCAGCTTTCACCCATGACGAGACCTCAGAGGCACAGTCATCAACTGATAGGTCAAACACTTTTCCCCAAGGGACGTCGCAGAGGAAATCGCGAAAGGCATCCCAGTCAGCTTTTTGGTAGAGATAGGAAGTCCTATAGGTAGGGGGCTCCTGGGGGGAGTGAGATTGGAAAGAAATACTGCGAGAGACTACAGCGTGGTCGGAGTTGCCGAGAGGGCAAAGCTGCGAGACTTGACAGGCGTCAGGCGCAGAGGTGAAACATATATCTAGCAGTGAGGAATGACCCGAGGGAGTGCTTGGGAAGCGAGTGGGGAAGTCCACCACTTGCGTAAAGGATTGGGAAATAGCAAAGTTCATGGCGTGAATGCCCGCCGGATCAGTAACGGCGTTTTCAAGCCACTCAGAGTGATGGGCATTGAGGTCTCCAAATACAAATATGTGGGCGAATGGGTGATAGGAAATAGCCTATCTAGTAGGGAGCAGTCAGGAGAGGAGGGAGAACAGTAAAGAAAGAATAGGTAACTAACCGAACTGAGGAGAGACAGGCGGAGACATATGTATTGGTGGTCAGTAGATTCGAGTGAAGTCACCCTAGCTATGGGGAGGTGTTCGCTGACATAAACACCCAGCCCATGCATGTGGACAGTGGAATCCTTCCTTAAAAGGGGAAGATAACCAGGGATGAAGAGGTCAGAGGAGGGAATAGCTGAGTTGAGGTTAGTTTCGCAGAGCGCAAGGATGTCAGGGGACTTTTCATGCAGGAACGCTTCTACACTTGGAAAGTTAGTACGAATGCCTCGGATATTAGTGAAGGAGAGGTTAATGGGTTTAGGTGGTTTGGATTTAACTGGTTTAGGGTCATTTGTAGTCTACAACAATTTCGATATAGTGCGTAAAATATTCTGCATATCAATATTTCGATAAATGCTTCTGCTGTTTGTCTAGAAATTAGAAAATACTCAAATTGGCTTATAATATGATACGCATTGTATGAAAATAGATAGATAGATAGATAGATAGATAGATAGATAGATAGATATGAAAAGACTGAGATAGATAGATAGATAGATAGATAGATAGATAGATAGATAGATAGATAGATAGATAGAAACAGAGTGAGATAGATAGATAGATAGATAGATAGATAGATAGATAGATAGATAGATAGATAGAAACAGACTGAGATAGATAGATAGATAGATAGATAGATAGATGGATAGATAGATATGAACAGACTGAGATAGATAGATAGATAGATAGATAGATAGATAGATAGATAGATAGATAGATAGATAGATAGAAACAGACTGAGATAGATAGATAGATAGATAGATAGATAGATAGATAGATAGATAGATATGAACAGACTGAGATAGATAGATAGATAGATAGATAGATAGATAGAAACAGACTGAGATAGATAGATAGAAACAGACTGAGATAGATAGATAGATAGATAGATAGATAGATAGATAGATAGATATGAACAGACTGAGATAGATAGATAGATAGATAGATAGATAGATAGATAGATAGATAGATAGATATGAACAGACTGAGATAGATAGATAGATAGATAGATAGATAGATAGATAGATAGATAGATATTAGATAGATAGATAGATATGAACAGACTGAGATAGATAGATAGATAGATAGATAGATAGATAGATAATGAACTGACTGAGATAGATAGATAGATAGATAGATAGATAGATAGATAGATAGATAGATAGATAGATAGATAGATAGATATGAACAGACTGAGATAGATAGATAGATAGATAGATAGATAGATAGATAGATAGATATGAACAGACTGAGATAGATAGATAGATAGATAGATAGATAGATAGATAGATAGATATGAACAGACTGAGATAGATAGATAGATAGATAGATAGATAGATAGATAGATAGATAGATAGATAGATATGAACAGCCTGAAATAGATA
>JBBBDQ010001070.1:4287500-4452500 GCA_037127315.1 Ascarosepion bandense
GATTGCTAGCATATAAATAGATAGATAGATCTATTTATTTTGCTAAAAAATATGTGTAATTCATAATAGGATGTGCGTTGTGCTGCAGTGGATAGCGGCTCGGAACGAGAAATCGGGGAGCCGAGTTCGAATTCCAGTTGAATTCCTTGTATTCACTTACACACAAATACCCTTGGGAAAGGTATTAATCCGTCTGTTCCTTCCAGGTATGGGTTAAATAACTGGACAGATTGGGTTCTTTAGCCTTGGCTGACAACCAGTCTACCGCAGAAAGTAATGGCAATCTACTGCGGGATAATCTTCTGTCCAGTGAGTCATGTCTCTTTCGAGACATGATCGCCCATGCGTGTTTCACTTAATTGACTGAATATATAATAAAATTGCTAATATTCTTACCTCATCATTTTGCATCATGAACCTTTTTCAAAAGGAACCGAAAAAGATTTATTTGTCTTCTAGTTGATATTTAAAACGTTTTCTATCGCATGAAACCAAATGAAACATGAAGGGATATGAGGAAGATTGCGCTGCGCCAATCTGTTAGGGACAAAGTACTTGCTATGAAAAGCATTATTCAAATATTTATTAATCTCGAATCATGGCAGTATTTGCGCGTAGGTGAATTCGTTGCATTCACTTACGCACAAAAAACCTTGGTATGTTATCCACTGCTTTCTCCTGTCTCCTTTTCCCTTTATCTGGCCTGTTAGTATCAGGTTCTCCTAGTCCTCTTTCCTCATTGCATGTCCCAGGAACTTCAGCTGTTTCTTCCTGATGCTCAGTATTAATTTTCTTTTCGTTTCCATCATTTCCAAAAACTCATCATTGCTCACATGCTCGATCCATGATATTCGCAGCATCCTTCTGTAGAACCACATTTCAGTTGCTTCCAGTTTTTCCTTCATCTTTGATGATATTGTCCAGCATTCACTGCCATATTGAAAAACTGACAACACATAGCAATTTAGTACTCTCTTCTTTGTTTCTAGCGAAATTGTCATGTTTCTTAATACTCTTCTCAGCTCCTGGAATGCATCCTTGTGTTTTTGGATCTTATTAATATAAATGTATAGAAACTACTGTGACCACAAAGTGAGGGTTCAGTTTATATATTGATTGTAATATGGAATTGATCCCCCACTTTATATCCAGTATGCTTCTGTAGAACCACATTTCAGTTGCTTCCAGTTTTTCCTTCATCTTTGATGATATTGTCCAGCATTCACTGCCATATTGAAAAACTGACATCACATAGCAATTTAGTACTCTCTTCTTTGTTTCTAGCGAAATTGTCATGTTTCTTAATACCTTACTCAACTTCTGGAATGCTTACTTCGCCATGCCAATTCGCCTTCGGATCTCCGTGTCGCACTGTCCGCCTTCTAGTCCAGACGCAATTTTTGTGGATACACGTGTTTTATGAGTGGTACTGTTTTTTAAATTGATTTTAAATGTTGTGGGTTACAACGTTTGCACATTCGAGAAACAAAGAAACGTCGCTCCCCTCCTTTACAGGAGAAACTACCGTTTAAACTGGCAATCTTTACACCATTTGGACACAAAGACCATCACAGACTAGCAACTTTAAATTACCCATTTAATGAATGCGCATGTTTTCGTTCGGATTATGAAAACACATTTTCTTTATAAAATTAATTTAATACACCGGACGGTAGACGTAATTCAAACTGTTTAAAATTTTAAAAAAAACAAAAAAAACAGGGTGTCTATTCAAACACATATATCCACAAAAATAAAATAGCGTCCAGATTGAGAAACATATTGTCAAATAAAATAAAAATTCTTTAATTTTATAGATGGAGATGTGAGCATGCATTTTGGTGCAAGCCTGTGTGCATTAGATAGATAGATAGATAGATAGATAGATAGATAGATAGATAGATAGATAGATAGATAGATAGATAGATAGGAAGAATATGAACGTATACAGCTGTGATGGATAAATTGTCGTCTAAATTACACAAAAATGAAAATAACACTGACATCTCATTTTAAGAGATATATTTATCAAAGTTACAAAATTATCTTAAAATACTAATGAGTAAACTTATTCAATAAAATCGCCATTGGCTTCAACCACGGCTCCCAGACGGCTTCGGAACCTCCTATTACCTCTTATTGACGTTCTCCATGTTGAAGTTGGTGAATGCTACCATAATGCTTGCTTCTTTCAAGAAATTTTGTTAATATATCGTTCAAATGCTCCCAGCACAAATCAATTATCTGGATAATTAGGTGACCAGATTTAAGGAATGATGTGGCCTCAGAAATTGTCTGAAAGCCTTGACAGGTTTTCCTGCTTTTGCGGCATAGTGCAAAGTCCTGTTTCCAGACATAGGTTCTTCTAGCAGCCATCCTCTTGACCTAAGACAGCGCTACCTCCTCAAGGTACTATGTAGGCCTCCACTTTGAGTCCTGGGCCCTGTGGGAAGGTGAATGGAGGCCACCACTAGTGATCACTTCAAATACCATGAGGTTGAATAGATATATCAGCTTTTTCCGTATCCTGTGCACTGTCCGCAGTCTAACACGCAAACACTCTGAAATATTTCTACTGGAGTTTCCGGCGCGAATGCCAAGCAGTGCAGCATGCCGTTCACGAATTTCTGACGGAGTCAATTGCGTCATGATGCCCTTTTTCTCGAAGACAGTGCCCAACCGATCCTACTATACTTTGCAGTCGACAAAATAAAAAACAAACAACGCACATGCACGAAATTGAAAATATAAAATGACAACAATTTGCCCATCGCACCCTGTAAAATAAAAAATAAAAAATGGCGAAAATTTGCGCATCGCACCCTGTAAAATTAAAAATATAAAAGGCGACAATTTTCCCATCGCACCCTGTAATATTAAAAATATAAAATGGCGACAATTTTCCATCGCACCCTGTAAAATTAAAAATATAAAATGGCGACAATTTACCCATGACACCCTGTAAAATTAAAAATATGAAATGGCGACAATTTTCCCATCGCACCCGGTAAAATTAAAAATATGAAATGGCGACAATTTTCCCATCACACCCTGTAAAATTACAAATATAAAGTGACGACAATTAACCCATCGCACCCTGTAAGTAACACTTCATGATCAGTGTCATTTTGAAGGTCTAACCGATCGTCAGCTGTCTACACAATGTATATTCACAAATGCTCTATCACTAATACTGCGCACTCTTCAGCTATAAATGTCAGTCAGTTAAATGCCATACGTGATACATGCTTGGGTGATCATGTCTTGAAAGAGACATGACTGACTGGGCAGAAGATTTTCCCGCAGGAGGTTAACATTACTTTCTACGGTAGACTGGTTGCAAACCAAGTCTATAGAAGCCAAACTCTTTTGTTATTTAACCCATACCTGAAGGGAGAAGAGACGAATTAATACCTTCTCCGGGATTATTTGTGCGTAAGTGAATGCAGCGAATTCAACTGAAATTCGAACTCGGCTCTCCGATTTCTCGTTCCGAAACGATATCTGCTTCATCACTACGCACATCCTATAAATATAGCAAGTTATATATAATATAACAAGGTACACATATATACGTATATAAATATATATATGTATACAGTACTGTTCAAAAGTATTAGGAACAAGAACTATTTTATCTTTTATAAGCTACCAAAATAAAGTTTAAAATCACCCTTGTCCTAACATTTTGCACCCGACCGGTCGTGTGTAAAAGTAGAACAGGGGTGATTTTCCTAAAAACCTCACTGAAATTCAAATAAAGGGTGAAAAGCCAAGTAAATTGCTAATAAATATTGATTATTTAAAACTAGGTGTAAAAGAGATATATTAAAAAGAAGTTATATTTAATTTTTCCTATTTTCTATTAAAGTTATTTTGAAACTACTCATTATTCTAGTATCCTTGGATATAACTGACATTTTTCTTATCCCCCACCTCGAATTGATAAATCTAATGTTACTTCGCAAGAGACACTTTGGAAACAAATACAAGCTGCTTGGCAGGAGATACAATTAGATACATTGAAGAAGCTTGTGATGTCAATGCATGACAGAATGAAGGCTGTGATCAAAGTAAAAGGCTATTATACTAAATATTAAATTTATTTTGTAACAAGTATTTTTTTCTTGTTAAAGGATTTGTTGAGTAAATCAAATAAAATTACGTTAATTAAATTGATAATTTTCTGTCAATATGCCTCATAAAAGATAAAATAGTTCTTGTTCTAATACTTTTGCACAGTAAAGTGTGCATGTGTAGATCACGAACGTGGCCGATCAAACGTCCATTCAACACCTGGCCCATCTCTAAATAAATCTAAATATTTATCATCGTTATTTACACAATTTCTTGTACCGCCTTCACTACCAACCTCGCCTTTCCTCGATTTGTCTTCTACAAATAGCCATCAATATGCTAAATTGATTTGCATCTTGAATTTTCCTTCGTGTCATTCGACCCAATATATAACAAAAATGTTCTGTTTCCATCCCATCGCCTGTGGGGTATTTAAGCCCCACTCTTCTCAAAAGATAAACCTGTATTTCTAACTATTATTCCGTAACTTCATCAGAGGCTGAAGTTTTATTTTGACCTTTTAACACACGTTCTGTACGGATCTATATTGTCCTGGCTGAATTTCACATTTTCCGAAAAAATTTCCTTGCTCGTTGTTGAATTTTTTTTTTTTTCGATTCTCTATTGCATATTATTTTCGGCATTTTGTATTCTAAGTCAAATGCTTTTTATATAGTATTTTCTCGGTGATTTATTTAATGAACTAGCAGTATATCCCGGCGTTGCTCGAGTTAATGAAAGCTTTAAAACTAACACATTGTCCTGGGACTCAGACTCTTTGGATGTTGGCACGAAAGACTAAAAAGCAATATTTGTTTCCAGTTAAAGCGAAACCGTAGACTGAAAGAAAAATGAATGGCTTTAAGTCAAATTTTGATTTTCTGGTATCGATATTAAATTAGCTTTTTTCGTCGTAAACTGAATTTTGAAGGCTAAATAAGTCCTCTGAGTAAATGGTATCATGGTTGAGACTAAGAACTACAATTACACCTACTTAGAGCCAAACCCGAAGCAAAAACTAAAATAAAAGGGCTGAAAAAAATACAGACATACAGGCAGATAAACAGACACACACACAAATATCTTGCCTCTTATATATGTATTATCGATTTTCTGCACTATTGTAAGAACTGCAACCTTGAAACTTCTGAATATCGTTTCTTATGTCTTTGTCTATGAGTGTATCAAATTTGATTAAAATCGGACCACTCCTTCTATAACCCGGTTTTTTCGATTATCGACTCTCGATATTATTCGGGGTACCTCGACACAAAACAGACGCTTATAGTACAACTGTGTAAATTTTCAAGAAAATCGGTTCAGCCGCTTCGGAGTCTATAGGTAACGGACACAGACACACACATACACTAACACACACGCATACGCACACACACAGACAAAGTTCCATCTATAAATAAGTTTAGATAATAAGCGACCATTTTTGCAAAACCTTGTCATGAACTATGATTGTGCGATGAAGGCGTTAATTGCAATTATATGTGTAACTTCGGTGTCGCTCGGTAACTTACGGAGCTCTGATGAATCCAGTCTTTTTCTTCCCGTTAACGACACAACCGACAGTTGAAAGCTGACACCAACAATATCCTGATCTCTTTGTAAAGCTTGCCAGTGTGTTCGTTCAGCGTTACAATTTTGAACGCTAATTTGGAGTATCGTCCATCACAGACAATGGCCGTAGGACAACTAATCGACAGTCGAGATAATGGTGTGGGGGTGTGATAAAAATCTCATGCAATCACGGATGACGCATTATAGTTTAGAACATGTACAAATTATAATTTAGGAGAGTTTTGTAATTTGCTAGACGCATTGTGTATATAAGGTGTATGGGTAGGGATTTGAAGACTATCATAATGTGTTTAGTATAATAAAGGAAGGTAAAGAAGGTGTTGGGTATTACCTATTTATTATTCATTAATATTTCGAGATCAGAATCTCATCTTCAGAATAGTAGGAGAGCTCTATTTCTATATTGAGCACTGTTTTAAATGAACGTTTTGAACGTTGCTAATATTTTCTTCGTTCTTTATTCACTTGGATATATATATATATATATATATATATATATATATATATATATATATATATAGTACTGTGCAAAAGTATTAAGACAATATCTATTTTATCGTTTATGAGGCATATTGACAGAAAATTAACAATTTAATTGAAAGTAATTTTATTTGATTTACTCAACAAATGCTTTAACAACAAAAAATGCTTGTTACAAAGTAAATTTAAAATTTAGTATAATAGCCTTTTGCCTTTCATTCTGTAAGGCATTGACATCACAAGCTTCTTCAATGTATCTAATAGTATCTCCTGCCAAGCAGCTTGTATTTGTTCCCAAAGTGTATCTTGCGAAGTAACATTAGATTTATCAATTATTTTATCAAAAATATCCCATAGATGTTAAATAGGATTGAGATCAGGGCTTTGTGGGGGCCAATTCAAATTCCGAAGTCTTCTTTCCTCTTCCTTTTTAGGGAAATAATCCTTACAAAGGTTTGGTTTTTCACCCTGTATTTAAATTTCAGTGAGGTTTTTCATGAAAATAACCTCTGTTTTAATACTTTTGCACACTTCCGGTAGTGTGCAAAAGTGTTAGGACAGGGGTGATTTTAAACTTTATTTTGATGCCCTATAAAAGATAAAATAGTTCTTGTCCTAATACTTTTGCACAGTACTGTATATATAGAGAGATATATACATATACAGTAGCGAACTATCAAACCGTAGACGAATTAGCAGTATTATGCAAATATCGCAAATATTTCTCGTTAAAATTTAAATAAACAAAAAAAGCACCACACCCACACGACCCCCCCCAAAAATGCAATAAATACACAAAAGCAACCCTATTATTAAATAGAACAAAAAAAGTAGAATCAAAAGACAACAAACCCCACACCATACCAACAATAAGTCCATCTGCCTGTAAATGGTAGAAAAAGAAAAGAAAATATCAACACTGCAAAAAACAAAAAAACATATATCCCAATACAAAATAACCAAAACTAAATGATAAAGTGACCAGCCCAAAACAAAACAACACATACCCTCCCCTAAACCAAATAGCAGCACCTCAAAAACCATACAAAAATCAACTAGACCATCCAAAAAATCACACACCACCCATATCATTAACAACGACGCCACCACGACTACCTCCAGACGTGATAAATAGGAAAACCTGTCCTGAACTAAGCCACCCCCCTCCCACCAAACACCTAACTCTAAGACTTAAATAAGGTCAGCAGAATCCAAATGGGCTCCCAACCTCACTTTCACCTGAAAAAAAGCATATTCACCACAAATAAACGGTTTTTTTCAGTAGATAATTTTCATTCCAACTTCTTCACCCGAAGAGAGGCAAACTAAATACAAGGTTAGCTTCGAAACACGAAAATTTTTGTGTAGTGATACTATGAATTTATAAACCATTGTAACAACTATTACAATACTATATATATATATATATATATATATATATATATATATATATATATATATATATATTATTATTATTATTATTAAAATGCTTTAATCCAAACGGAAAAGTAGGAAGGTTTTTCCTTTCTTTTCTCTTCCTTCCTTTTCTTTCCTTTTCATTATTTTTCTTACCTCCCGCCCCATTGCCTTTATGTTTTGTTTAACCCTATTCTCAATTTAACGATTTTCTATTTCTTTGCCCCTTTTTCTTTGTAAAGACAAGCCAAATTTTCCATTTCTTCACTTACAACTCTATCGAATAGTTAAAACCAAAAAATAGACTGATTTACTTCAAAACGATTTTTTTTTGTGACGTAAATTTCTCAAATCTTAACCGTCAGTTTTTATTTATTTTTTATTTATTTATTTTTATTTTTATTTTTATTCTCATTTTGAAATCTGCACTGTTGCTGACGAGATGTGAAATCTCTCTTAGGGATTTCATGTTGAGATTTTCATTCAACAATTTTGATTATTGAAAAATTTATTTTATATATATATATATATATATATATATATATATATATAGAGAGAGAGAGAGAGAGAGAGAGAGAGAGAGATACATACAATCACAGATTCTAGTGACTGTTTTGTTCAGGCTTGTGAATAAATTCAATATTCAGTAATGAAAAATGAATGATAACCAAATATCATCATAAGACGAAAGATTCTGATGAATTACTGGTAAACTCTTCGGAATCGCGTTTATTCATGACATAAACCTGTTATTAATCTCAAGGCACAGATGTTTTGACGAGATAAAAGCACAGCCCCGTTCCAAATTAATAACGGACGTTTTTCCCGAGAAACGCAAAAATCAGGTATCTTTTGCCTGACTTCTCTAATCCAAATAAATATTTCTTTGTCTTATACTTTTCAGATAATAGCTGATGATTTTGGCTTCGTAAGCGTCTGAATAACAGCTTTTAATCAATAAAGAAAGACTTGAAGCAGGAGATGAAAAAGAGCGACGAACACTGAAAATATCATTAGGCTATTTTTCTTTCTTTCCTTTTGATGAATCCTCACGACTTCTCTCTGTGATCTCACAACAGGATTACGCTTTCCTTTCTTCCAAACTTAATGGCGTCCATCCCTGACTTTTGTAACTAACATACTAATACCCCCAACACCTCTCCTCTCGTTTTCTGATGGGCTGGAGGTAATCCTTGTATAGAATGAGTACACGCATGGATCTTTTAATAGTAGTGTCAGTCAGTTGAAGTGCCATACGTGATACACGCTTGGGCGATCATGTCTCGAAAGAGACATGACTGACTGGGCAGAAGATTATCCCGCAGGAGGTTGCCATTGCTTTCTGCGGTAGACTGCTTGCCGACCAAGGCTATAGAACCCAATCTGTCCTGTTATTTGACTCATAGGTAAAGGGAAAAGAAATCTATTATATTATTATGTAGTAATTAGTGGGGGATCGGTTTCCTATTGTTATGAAGTAATAAACTGATCCCCCACTTTATGACCAATATAAGCCTTAATCATTATTCCAACTATTATATTCAGTCAGTCAGTTAAGTGCCATACGTGAAACACGCTTGGGCGATCATGTCTCGAAAGAGACATGACTGACTGGGCAGAAGATTATCCCGCAGTAGGTTGCCATTGCTTTCTGCGGTAGACTGGTTGCCGACCAAGGCTATGGAATCCAATCTGTCCTGTTATTTAACCCATAACTGGAAGGAAGAGACGGATTAATACCTTTCCCAAGAGTATTTGCGCGTAAGTGAATGCAACGAATTCAACTAGAATTCGAACTCGGTTCCCCGTGTTGTCGTTCCGAGTCGATATTCACTGCACCACAATGCACAACCCACAGCTGCATCTACTACTAAGAAATCTGGGTTACTCTGTCAGGCCAGAAAATTTTCTTCTCACCAAAATCGATCTTGCGCATTCATAAATCTACCATTCTTCCGGGCTTTTTTCTTTTCTCGCACTTCCCGCCTGTGGAACTCCCTTCCATTTACTTGCTTCCTTGATAGATACAATCTCCAAAAATTTCAGTGCAACGTCAACTGTCATCTTTTATCTCTTTGAATCCCATTCATTGTTTGTCCTTTTATTCATCACCCCCCTGCGCCGTTTTCTTCTCTCACTGCAATCCCCCCCTTCGCACAAGAGACGGTCTCTCTTTGCTAGTAACATTTTTTATTCATCGACAACGGTATAGATATACGCATACAAAAACAGTCACGAATTAGACAAAAGATATTTGTTCCTTTTGTTCAAAGTAGGTACCTCCACTCATGTTCGATACTTAAATTGAAACTGAAATTTTAAAAATAAATAAGTTATTTTCAATCATTAAAATTAGATTTAATTGAAAGCCAAGGGATTAAATTTTATAATTCTAATAAGCAAAACATACTGGTGTATTTTTAACCGAAATTATATTGATTGAAATCTAACATTTTGAAATTTTACCAATTTTTTTTATATATACCGCCATTTTTTGATTGATCAACACATTACGTAAACAGTAGCCAAATTTCTGTTTTAAAAATTTTGCAAAAATAAAATATACCTTATTTAAGTCAATTTTTAAAATTAAAACTTACCTTTATCTGTTTTCAGTCAATTAATAAATGCTTACTACCAGAAATTTACAATAAAAAAAATAATTACGGTAGACCTGTTTTATGTCAGTCATCGAAGCGATGATTGATTTACGACTACCGGATGTTGTCAAGAACGCAATGTATGGCGACAATCGTGCCAAAATCCATTCTTTTTTTAATTATCATAAATTAGTTAATGCACCTATGGTCACAATTAATGAAAAAATTGAGGAATTGAGAAAAAAATACTTACTTTAAATATTGAAGGAATTACTTGCAAAACAGGCTGTTAAATTTTAGAAACGTAGAGAATAAAATATCGTAAGAATAAAAATACGTTCTTCTATGGTTTCCTATGTAAGGGGCAATAACCCAGAACGCTTGTTAACTTATAAAATCAATTTGACCCATATGGAACATCGTAGTTTATAAATTTGAATATATTTACACAAATAATGTTTTTTCAGTATACGGGTTGGAAAATGTTTATTAATTTCTTTTTTATAGGCAGTATAATCATCAATATTTTCATCAATATTTTAAAAAAATAATAATTTCAAAAATGATTTCATTCATTTGTGAATGAGTACTGAAAGTTTCATAAAAATCCGACAATTATTTGATTTTTGCGAGAATTTCCAAATTAATGTGTTTGTCACCGAAAAAGTGAGTTACGTAAAAAATTACCTAATAGTTTGTAAACAGTCGTAACATTTTCTGCAACGTTAACTCAAATCAAAACAAAATTTTCTGCCAAAATTTCGAACATGTTAAAAGGGATTAAAAAATTTTATAAAATAAATAAAAGTTACTTTAATCTTTCCTCTTAATAATATTATAAACATTTTGATAAAAAAATGTCCTTTTATTAAGTTTTGAACCTTTTTAATTCATACTATGCTGGATTGTTTGTGATGTGATGGAGGTACCTGGTTCAAACCTATCAAAACCGGTTCCCTTGTTCGGAAGAGGTGGCCGGGTCGAATCCCAAAATTCCATATATTCTATGGGACCATCCAATTTGCCTTTTGTCATCGAACTAAATTTACTTGCACAATTCTAAGTGAATTTTTATGTGAAGTGTTTTAAAAAATGAATTATACTTGAGGCCTGGAGTAAACTTGATTGACTTATTGATTTGTTCTTTTTACGGCTTATCAACCTATTTCAAGTTATTTAAAGCCAGAAATATTTTAGATTGTAAGAATCTGATGAGGAGATAATGCATTAATGATACCAGACTTACTAATTAACCCATAGCCAGGGGAAAAGGCGGATGCCTACTTTTCCCAAGTGCATTGTCGCGTAAGTAAATATAACAAACGCAGTGGGAATTGAAACTCGTCTTTCCAATTAACAATTCGAAGACACTAATCACCACCGCACACCCTAGCTTATACCACTTGATATTCCTAAGCAGTCACTCATCAGGGTCGACGTTGTTTAACTTTGGTGATCATAAGGAAACGTTATTTCAACTTGATTTGACCGTAAACCAATTATATCACTCGCATATGCAACATCTATAATTATAGCATCTGGTATTCCGAAGCGGTCACCAATCTAAATACTGACCAACATAGATGTTGCTTAACCTCGGTGATCCTCCAGGAACCTGTATTTCTACGTGTTGGGTCCGAAAGCCGATTGAAGTTGGAGAACCAACAGACGTTCAAGTGATGGCGCCCCATTGAGAACGCAACCATTCATTACGACTGGAGAAAGCTCGGTGTAATGATGGGACCATACAAGTTTTATTTATGAGAGGCACTAACAATTTTTTTTTTTTTATAATCATATCGCCCCACGTTACTGCTACTGTTTTGCAGGGGGTTACATAGGCGGAAAGTTATGAGAAAGAGTGGCTGGTTATAGGGAATGTCAGGAAGTGGGTAAGAGAAGGATGAGAATACTGACGAGATTGGAGTGGACGTAGAAAAGAACATGAGAGAGAGAGGATGCATGTTAGTGAGATAGGAGATGACGATTGACTTTACATTTAAAGGATGTGGTTTCCGGTTTTCTCTTCCAATCTTCACTTTTTTTTTCAATTGGAGTAGATAGACTAAACTATCGCCCGGTTCACACTCCACCCACGTCTATTGAACAGGTGTAGAGGCTCATCCCTTGTCCCCTGCTTAGGATGTGGTTTCCGGTTTTCTCTTCCAATCTTCACTTTTTTTTCAATTGGAGTAGATAGACTAAACTATCGCCCGGTTCACAATCCACCCACGTCTATTGAACAAGTGTAGAGGCTCATCCCTTGTCCCCTGTTTAGGATGTGGTTTCCGGTTTTCTCTTCCAATCTTCACTTTTTTTTTTTAATTGGAGTAGATAGACTAAACTATCGCCCGGTTCACACTCCACCCACGTCTATTGAACAGGTGTAGAGGCTCATCCCTTGTTCCCTGTTTAGGATGTGGTTTCCAGCTTTCTCTCTTCTAATCTTTTCACTCTTACGTAGCCCCCGGCACATCAGTGGCGTTACCGCCTTGCTCGGGGTGATATGATTAAAAAGAAAAAATTAAATCTTGGAGATTGTAGCTGTAGGGCTATCTATCTTTTTTTATATAATCATATCGCCCCAATCAAGGCAGACTACTGCCACTAGTACGCAGGGGGTTACATAGAGAGAAAGTTATGCGAAAGAGTGACGGGTTATAGGGGGTGTCAGGAAGCGGGTAAAAGAAGGATGAGAATACTGATGAGAGTGGAGTGGACGGAGAAAGGAGCATGAGGGAGAGAGAGGATGCAGGTTAGTGAGATAGGAGATGACTATTGACTTTACATTTAAATTCTCGTAGCAAGTTGTGGAAGCAAGTTAACGGAAGGGAATTCCACAGGCGGGAAGTGTGGGAAAAGAAGCTGCTGGAGTAGAATTTGCGTTTACAATTTTTTGGTTTCCCAGTAAAAGGGTGGGACCTAGTTGCTAATCTTGTAGCTCGAGTAAATTTATATATAGGGGGCACCAGTGTGCTGTTAAAGCTCCGGTCAGAAATGTAATGATGAAAACAGTAAAAATGTAGAAGCCATTTCAGAATTTTAGAGAAAACACTGATCAAATAACACAGTAATTTGGCGTAAAAATGTTTTGCCTGCGAAAAATTAACTCTTTTAATTCGTGTTATCATTTTGGGTAAATTTTCGTTGCAAGACCCGACGCTTTTCCCCTTCAAATTTATCCAAAATAGCATTATTTCTGTGCAAATGTATATGCTGAACTATTTTGGATAAATTTGAAGGGGGAAAAGTCGCCGGCACCTAAAGCGAACATTTACCTCATTTTGTTTCTTATTACAATATGGAAAAAAAGACATTTGTTTTCAATTGTTTTCCATTTGTTTTCTTTGCAGGAGCTCATCACAACATTATACATTGGGTTCTTAGGTCTTATCATCTCATCGTTTCTGGTGTTTTTGGTGGAGAAAGACGCCAAAGATACCAAATTTAAAACGTACGCTGACGCTCTTTGGTGGGGTGTGGTAAGTATAACACTTATCTATTCAGCTCATCGTCTGATCCCCGTCTTGAAGTGACGACTTGTAACAGCTGGCTTCCGCTGGCTTACTATCAGTCAGTTAAGTGCCAAAAGTCATACAGGCTTTGAGAGATCATGTCTCAAAAGAGACATGACTGACCGGCCAGAAGATTATCCCGGAGTGGGTTTCCATTGCTTTCTGCGGTGAACTGCTTACCAACCAAAGCTATAGAACCCAATCTGTCCTGTTATTTGACTCATAGGTAAAGGGAAAAGAAATCTATTATATTATTATGTAGTAATTAGTGGGGGATCGGTTTCCTATTGTTATGAAGTAATAAACTGATCCCCCATTTGATGACCAATATAATATCATTATTCCAACTATTATATTCAGTCAGTCAGTTAAGTGCCATACGCGAAACACGCTTCGGCGATCATGTCTCGAAAGTGACATGTCTGACTGGGCAGAAGATTATCCCACAGTAGGTTGCCATTGCTTTCTGCGGTAGAGTGGTTGCCAGCCAAGGCTATGAACCCAATCTGTCCTGTTATTTGACTCATAGCTAGAGTGGGAGGAGATGCATTATATTATTAAGCAATTATTGGGGGATCAGTTTATTACTTCATAACAAAATAAAACGGATCCCCCACTTTATGACCAGAAAAATCCTTAACCATGTTTCCAACTGTTATATTCAGTCAGTCAGTTAAGTGCCATACGTGATACACGCTTGGGCGATCATGTCTCAAAAGAGACATGACTGACTGGGCAGAAGATTATCCCGCAGTAGGTTGCCATTGCTTTCTGTGGTAAACTGGTTGCCAGTCAAAGCTATAGAACCCAATCTATCCTATTATTTTACCCATAACTGGAAGGAAGAGAAGAATTAATACCTTTACCAAGGGTATTTGTGCGTAAGTGAATGCAATGAATTCAACTAGAATTCGAACTCGGCTCCCCGATTTGTCGTTCCGAGTCGATATTCACTGCACCACAATGCACAACCCACAGCTGCATCTACTACTAAGAAATCTGGGTTACTCTGTCAGGCCAGAAAATTTTCTTCTCACCAAAATCGATCTTGCGCATTCATAAATCTACCATTCTTCCGGGCTTTTTTCTTTTCTCGCACTTCCCGCCTGTGGAACTCCCTTCCATTTACTTGCTTCCTTGATAGATACAATCTCCAAAAATTTAACCTGTTTATAGAAATAACAAACATTTAATCTTTGTTATTTCTATAAACAGGTTTCAGTCGATAACTTCTACGACCTTCTTTGGCTGTCAGTAATTTCAAGATCTTTTTATGGGTCTACACTTCCCTCTCAACTCTTCACCCATAAACTAGTCATATTCTATATAGTAAAACGCAACGTGTAAACAATTGCATTTCTCGACATAAAATAATGTCGACCAGTTAAATGTCCACTTGTAAATCATATTGCAATGCGAAGCGTCTACGATTTTCCATACCACCTGAAATATATTTGTATTATCAGCAAACATTGACAAAGACCTAAAAGCGTTGTCATTAATGTCATTTATCAATAAGATCAATTACATATTTTTTTAAGCTGTTTTAATGAATGACTCAGTTTTTTAGATGTCTTCCATCTAATCACATTTGGTTCTTTTCATCTACTATAGCTACTTTTGACTTTTTTTCTACACTATCAGCTTCTTTTCTCGCACTTCCCACCTGTGGAATTCCCTTCCGTATACTTGCTTCTCCAACAGCTACAATCTCCAAGAATTGAAATGTAAAGTCACTAGTCATCTCCTGTCTCACTAACATGCATCCTCTCTCTCATGTTCCTTTCTCCGTCCACTTCACTCTCATCAGTATTCTCATCCTTCTCTTACCCACTTCCTGACACCCCCTTATAACCTGTCACTCTTTCTCATAACTTTCCTTCTCTGTAACCCCCTGCACAACAGTGGCAGCAAAATGCCTTGCTTGGGGAGATATGATTATAAAAAAAAGTCATCTCCTATTTCACTAACATGCAACCTCTCCTTTCTCCGTCCAAACCACCACTCTCATCAGTACTCTTCTGCACCGATGAACATAGCTCCCTGGTGCTCCCTATATATGAATTTACTCGAGCAACAAGATTAGCAAGTAGGTCCCCCCTTTTACTGTGAAACCAAATTCTACTTCAACAGCTTCTTTTCTCGCACTTCCCGCATGTGTAATTCCCTTCCGTTTAATTACTTCCCTGACAGCTACAATCTCCAAAAATTTAAATGTAAAATCAATAGTCATCTCCTATCTCACTAACCTTCATCTCTCTCTCTCTCTCTCTCTCTCTCTCTCTCTCATGCTCCTTTCTCCGTCCACTCCACTCTCATCGGTATTCTCATCCTTCTCCTACCCACTTCCTGACACCTCCTGTAACCTGTCACTCTTTCTCATAACTTTCCTCCTATGTAAACCCCTACACACGAGTTGCAGTAAACTGCCTTGCTTGGGGTGATTTGATTATAAAAAAGATCGATATGAAAGGTCTGAGATAGATAGATAGATAGATAGATAGATAGATAGATAGTGTTCTCATCCTTCTCTTACCCACTTCCTGACATTCCCTATTACCAGTCACTCTTTCTCATAACTTTCCTCCTATGTAACCCCCTGCAAAATAGCGTCAGTAAGATGCCTTGCTTGGGGTGATATGATTGTTAAAAAACATTCTATACTATTATAATGTGGATATAAAATGGGGAATCAATTCTACATTACAGTTAATAAATAAACTGATCCCTCGCTTTATGGCCACAGGCATCCTTCTCTTACCCACTTCCTGACACCCCCTATAACCTGTCACTCTTTCTCATAACTTTCCTACAATGACTATATTGAATCCATTGCCAAATCTGCTGCTATGAAAGTCGGCTCCCTGTGCAGGGCCCGGAAATTTTTCCCACCTGAATCTATTCTGCACATATACAAATCTACCATCCGCCCGTGTATTGAATATAGCTGCCATATCTGGTCGGGTGCCCCTGCTGCTCTCCTTGGGCTTCTTGACAAAATACAAAGGAGGATCTGTAACGTGGTTGATACTGACTTGGCAGACCGGCTGCAGCCGCTTTCTCACCGGCGTGATGTGGCTTCCCTGTGCCTCTTCTACAAGTACTTTCATGGCTTCTGCTCCGGTGAGCTTAGATCACTGGTGCCGCCTAAGCACGGAATTTACACGAGATACTAGATTAGCATCTAGGTCCCACCCTTTTACAGTTAAACAAATAAAATGTAACCGTAAATTCTACTCCAACAGCTTCTTTTCTCGCGCTTCCCGCCTGTGGAACTCCCTTCCACAAGTCTGCTTTCCCGACAGTTACAATCTCCAGGTGTTTAAATGTAGGGTCAATAGACACCTCCTATCACACTAACTCCCAACTATTCTCAGAACACTCTCATCTACCCAACCCTCATTCTCGGTATCCTTACCCGCCTATCACCCACCCTCTGACATTTCCTATATTTAATCATCCTTTCGCCACTCTATGTAGCCTCCTGCGCAGTAGTGACATGCCTTGCTCGGGGTGAAACGCTTATAAAAAATTAAAAAAAATGTAACCCCCTGCAAAACAGCGTCAATAAAATGCCCTGCTTTGGGCGATATGATTATCAAAAAAAAATCATTTATATATTTTCAAATCTCAGCAGAGTCATCTTCCTGTCTTCCATTTCTAATTTCTAAATCCCAATCGTTAATACACATCTGTTTTTATTCCTAAAAACAGAAAGGAACAACAATGCTTATTCTTTCAACACCAGCAATTCGTGAGTTACTGAAACCATTTCTCACTTACCACCCCCATACTCCTCTCTCTCTCTCTCTCTCTCTCTCTCTCTCTCTCTCTCTCTCTCTCTCTCTTTCTCACATTTTTCTCATCATTTTTATTTCACAAACGAGACGCTAAAATAAAAAAAGTAAAACAATCGTCAGACGAAGTCACTGACCTGATATTTATCAACAATATATTTATATTTATCAGTAATATTTAGCTTTTTGTTTCCGGGCCATTAAACTAAGTAGAAGCAAATAGTCTTTGTATAATCGATCATTGTCCTGATTATTAAAACAATTTAGTTTCTCGGATACTTATTAGAATAATCTAACTTACTAAGTTTAATTTAGTATGGCACAAGGCCAAAAACGTTATAAATAATGAAGATAGATAGACTGTGTTGCGAGGATCTTCCAGAGACAAAGGGATCGTCTTGAACATTTTCATCAAACTGAAAGCGTTCTCTGGAAATACCATCAGTTTTAGTTATTATTTATCATTTTAGATTTCCGTTGTATACACATTTTTCCTGATCCCCACCAGAGACCTAAAGACAGACATGGCTTCATGAGATTTTCAACTGATCAAAATTACTTTTAAAAAACCTAAGATCACACACATTTTACTAGGATAAATTTGATTCGTAATTTACAAGCTCTACGTATAAGTACATTATTTTATATTTCGTTGAGGCATGGGCTTCCATAATTTCCTTCAATGAGTCTATCGGAATCTTTTTCAATCAATCCGAGGGCTCCAACTACAACCGGAATTACTGATGTCCTCCTATACAACATTTTTCCTCTTCAAGATCCTTGTAGTTTGATAGTGTAAGAAGATTTTCAAATAAATATTACAATCAGCAGAGACTCAGTCAGTTGAGTATCATACGTAACACACGCTTTGGGCGATCATGTCGCTTTCAATACATCATTGACTGGGCAGAAGATTATCCCGCAGTAGGTTGCCAACCAAGGCTATAGAACCCAATCTGTCCTGTTATTTGACTCATAGCTAGTGGAGGAAGAGATGTATTATATTATTAAGTAATAATTAGTGGGGGATCAGTTTATTACTTTATAACAATGGAAAACTGATCCCCCACTTTATTCCAAGTAGAAGGCTTAATCATGTTTCCAACTATTATATTCAGTCAGTCAGTTAAGTGCCAGACGTGATACACGCGTTGGGCGATCATGTCTCGAAAGAGACATGACTGACTGGGCAGATGATTATCCCGCAGTAGGTTGCTATTGTTTTCTAGGGATTCTTTCAATGTGTTGTTATGTTCCATTTTTTATCATTCCAAGTGCACCTACTATCACTGGCACGATATTTATTTTCATTTTCCACATTTTTATATTTCAATTTCCAGGTCTTTATACTTTGACATTATTATTATTATTATTGCTGTTATTATTATTGGTGGTGGTGGTGGTGTGATACAAACATAGACCTTGTAATAGTAATCATATTAGTAAGAAGTGACTGCATTTTTACCTTAATTCTTCGTTGCAATGTTTTTTTTTGGGGGGGGGTTGATCCAAGTAATCCAGTTATCATAGGTACGACAGTTTCGATTATTTTCCTCCATTTAATTATATCTAAATTAGAATTCTGACATAGATAGATAGATAGATAGATAGATAGATAGATAGATAGATAGACTCCTGATCAAAAATTTAAGACCACTTAGAAATCTTTAAAAGGAATTTTTTTTTACGGATAGATTTGAAACTCCTCCCACTTAAGGTTACCAATACTACAATCTAAAAGGTTATGGAAACAAAAAGCTACATTCCAAACATTTTACGTTTTTATAAAATGAGGCGATTTACGCATGATCAAAATTGTAAGACCAGGGGTATAAATTGTTAGATCTATGGTAATTCCAATGTTTTTAGTTCAGTTAGAGATTAGCAATCACTGCGTAAAGGTGTTACCATGCCTAAAGCAAGCAAATTTACCAAAGTTGAGCGTTCGCGGATTCTAGAATTCCATAAGCAAGATTTGTCACAGCGGGCGATCGCAGCTAAGGTAAATCGCAGTAAAACTGTGATTTGCAACTTTCTAAAGAACAGAGAGAATTATGGTAAAGCAAAATCCTCTGGTAGGCCCCAAAAAATTTCTCCTGCATTGAGTAAGAGAATAAGTCGGGTTGTTATGAAAGATGGGGGACTTTCTTCTAGTCAAATTAAGGCAGTCACAGATGCTGATTGCAGTCCCGTAACCACCAGACGACACTTACGACAAAAAGGCATGGTAAATAAAAAGCGTAATCAAATTCCTCGGCTGCTTCCACGCCACAAGGTGGACCGCTTAAAGTTTGGTTGTGAATACCAAACATGGGATGTTGAGAAGTGGAAGAAAGTCCTGTTTTCTGATGAGAAAAAATTCAATCTCGATGGACCTGATGGCTTCCAACAATATTGGCATAACAAAAACATGCATCCTGAAATTTTTCCCACACGTCATCGTGGTGGAGGGTCCCTAATGGTATGGGGTGCCTTTTCTTACAGAGGAACGATGGAGCTCCAGGTGATGCAGGGTTGTCAAACAGCGGCTGGTTATGCTAGCATGCTACAAAAAGCATCATTGATGATGGAGGGCCATCATTTGTGTGTGGATGGATGGTTATTCCAACAGAATAATGCTGCAATCCAGACTGCAAGACGGACCTTGACTTTTCTACAAGAAAATGGGATCCATCTCTTGGGACATCCTGCATGCTCACCAGACTTGAACCCATCAAAAATGTTTGAGGATGGATGACAAGAGATGTTTATCAAAATGGCAAACAATATTCAACAAAAAATGAACTTCGTGAAGCCAACTTCAGAAGCTGGAGCAACATCTCCCGCACTTTAATGGAAACGCTTATTTCTAGCATGCCCGACAGAATTTTTGAAGTCATCAAAAGCAGTGGAGGTAGAACTCATTATTAAATTGGGTTGTTGAATGTTTTCATACACTTTTCATACACTTTTTGTACAATTTCGTAGAATTTTTGTCTCTGGTCTTATAATTTTGATCATGTGTAAATCGCCTCATTTTATAAAAATGTAAATTTCTAAATAAAATGTTTGGAATGTAGCTTTTTGTTTCCATAACCTTTTAGATTGTAGTACTGGTAAATTTAAGTGGTAGGAGTTTAAAATCTACCTGCAAAAAAAAAATTTCTTTTTAAAGATTTTTAAGTGGTCTTAAAGTTTTGATCAGGAGTGTAGAAATCAACAGAAAAGGAGAAGAGATTGCGATAAAAAGAAAAGAGGCTGGTACGTGTATCTCTTGCCCTCTTTCGCTTTTTCTCTATCTCTGTCTGTCTATCCCTTTCTCTATCATTCTTTCTCTATCTCTATCTCTCTCTCTCTATATATATATATATAGAGAGAGAGAGAGAGATAGAGAAAGAGTGATAGAGTAATATTTACGCTCTCACACCTTGATTGAGCACTCTGGAAAAATAGTAGACTTTGATAAACAGTAGCTACTCTGGCATGTACGCATCGCTCATTCAGTGAAATGAATTAGATCACACTAGCTATTGGGCGCGTATAATGATATGCGCTAAAAGTCTGCCTACTTCCACCGAACGCCCATAGCCCAGGTAGAGTCGCCGACTGACGCCATTTCGGTCGGGTTTCAATCCCAGGTAAGAAAGCAATCGGAGTCTAACCGTACTGATGAGCTGTGATACAGCGAAACAGATCTGTCTGCGGATCACAATATATATATATATCTTGCACTCTTTCCCTCTCTGTTCCTCCTTCTCTATCTTTCTCTCTTCATATGTCTGCCTATTTCTGTCTGTCTCTCTCTCTCTCTCTTTCTTCGTCAATATGCTCCTGCCAATCTTATTTCTCCTCAATTTCTCTTGCTTTGTCTTTCTCCCTTTCTCCCTTCCAATCTCTCTGTGTCTCCCTCTCTTTCTCTCAACCATGTCTCTATCTCTCTCTGCGTATCTTCTGGGAAAAATTAGTAGAAGAAGAAAGATAGGACGTGAGATGAACACAGAGATTGATAGAAAAGAAAGTAAAAGGGGGAAGTAGAATGATTGGCAAAAAAAGAGGGGTAAAATAGATAAACTGAAACGAGGCAAACGAGAGAGAAGGGGGTGGATGTGGAGTAAATCTGAATAGATTTCAAGGGGTAATTTTGTCTTGATTGGAGAATTATTTCACCCTGTTCACTCTACTTTGAGAAAAATATTTTCTTTCTGAAAATCTCCTTCCCAGAACAAAATTACTTTGAAAAATGGATTAAGAGCTAAGCAACACTCTAAGGTTAGACTCTTTGCAATTTGATGGCACGCGTAATCGTTTGTAATTTTGTCTCTTAGGCCTAAAGTTATTACAGCGTCAATAGCACACCCCGTTGATTTTGTTGCTGTTGTTGTGGCTGTGGTTGTTAGAGGAGAAGAACAAGAAGGAGAATATGAACGAGGACATGAACTAGAATAAGAACGAGAGCAAGAACGAGAAAACAAGAACGAGATGAAAATGAGAAGAGGGGAAAAGCAAGAATAAAAAATGTAACTGAAAAAGAAACGACGAAGTAAAGTAGTTACAAATGAAGAGGGGCTAAAATTATCGAGAATAAAAATAAGAGACAAACAGAAAAAGAAAAAAGAAACGAAAATGCCGAGAAAAAAGAAAAGAAAAAAAGAAAGAAAATGGAAAAAAAGACGAAAAAGAAAGAAAAAAAGAAAAGGAAAGAAAAAAGAAAAAGAAAGAAGAAAAGAGATATAATTTCTATTTTCTTTCTTTTAAATTAATAAAGTTATTAGATTTTGGTGGGGTTGGGGGGTTAATCATTTCACCACGAGCAAGGCGGTACCGCCACTGATGTGCAGGGGGCTACATAAGAGAGTTAAAGATTTAGGCAGGAGGAGAGCGAAGAGAAAGACGAACCAGCTACAGGGGGTGAAAGAGAAAGGGCAAGAGAAAGATGTGAACATAGGAGTGAAGACAGTTGTGAAGGTAGAGAGAAAGGAAAAGAACAAGATACACGGGGTGATGTAGAAAGAACTGGAGTCAAGTAGATAAGAGGTGGGAATTGACTTTGCATTTAAGTTCTTGGGGGTTATAGCCACCAGGTAAACAAGTATATGGAAGGGAGTTCCACAGTCGGGAAGCGCGAGAAAAAAGCTTTTGTAATAGAATTTTTGGCTGCATTTGGCTGATCTAACTGTAAAAGAGTGGGACCTTGTTGCCAGTCTGGTTGCCTGAATAAATTCTTGTGGCTGAAGCACCAGTGACCTAAGTTCTTCGGAACAGAAACCATGAAAATATTTGTAGAAGAGAAAGAGGGAAGTCACATCTCGCCCATGAGAAAGTGGCTGGAGTCGAGCTGCCAGGTCGGGACCAATTATATTACAGATTCTCCTTTGGAGCCTGTCGAGAACACTAAGAAGAAAAGCAGAGGCGCCTGACTAGATATGGCAACAGCATTCCATGCACGGTCGGATGGTTGATTTGTATATGTTCAAGATGTATTCAGGCGGAAAAAATTTCCTGACCCTACACAATGACCCAACCTTCCTAGCAGTGGATTTACCTATCGAAAATGTCGAATAACGATTTCAAATTTTTCAAAAAAAAAAAAAATTTGCTTACGGTCATATCTCGTTCAAGACACTGGTTCTCATTTGATCACCGAAGTTAAGCAACGTTGAGCTTGGTCAGTACTTAGATGGGTGACCACTTGAGAATGCCAGGTGCTGTAAGCGTTTCTTGACAGATGTGCTTTGTGGTGTAATGGATATCGGCTAGGAAAGAGAAATCGGAGAGCCGAGTTCGAATTCCAGTTGAATACCCTGCATTCATTTAAGCACTGGTACCTTGGGAAAGGTATTAATCCGTCCCTTCCCTCCAGTTATGGGTTAAATAACAGGACATATTGGTTCTATAGCCTTGGCTGGCAACCAATCTACTGCAGCAGGTATTGGGTATTGGCAACCTGTTGCGGAATAATTAAAAATGCCTGAGGTCTATACAGGGTAGGTCTTGGGACCCTGCCCTTAAAAACAAATCCCAACGAATCTTTCTCCATCGTTTGGGAGGAAGCCGGGTCAACCCAACCAGGGTTAACGCTGTACAGATATTTCAAATTTGAGGGCATTTTTATCATTTTATTATGCACGGAAGAACGCCGAAATCTTTTATACAAAACGATTTATGGGCAGACAAAATTATGAAACCAATAAACACGAGCATCGATTTCATTTATTGTTTCTTATAAATAAAAATCTGACGTTATATTTATTTACTAATGAAATATTCCGTTGTTATAGTCATAGAAGGCAGCATTGGGCACCACTAAACGAATTTCGTTTTTTAAATCTTCTCACCCCAAGCAAGGCATTCTACTGCCACTGTTGCGCAGGGGATTACATAGGGGAAAGTGATGAGAAAGAAGAGTAAGTTACAGGAAATATCAGGAAGAGGGTAATAGACGGATGCGAATACCGAGGATAGGGGTGGTGTAGAGGGGAAAAAGAGACTGGAGAATGGAGGCGAGTTAGTGAGATAGATGTCTATTGACCTTACATTTAAATTCTTGGAATTGTAGCTGTCGGGGAAGCAAGTATATGGAAGGAAATTCCACAGGCAGGAAGTGCGAGAAAAGAAGCTATTAGAGTAGAAATTGCGGTTACATTTTATCGGTTTCACTGTAAAGGGGTGGGACCTAGTTACTAATCTAGCGACTGCAGCCGAGCTGCCAAGTCGGTCCCTAAAAACAGTATATCTTAATAAAAATAAGAGTAGTTTTAGTAATAGAGCTATTCTCTTCAACAAAATCTGACTAGCGCAGATGAAGAAAGCGAAAAAGGCTTTGTGACTGAAAGGGCTATTTAAGCGTCGTTTGTCACGTTGAGTCTGCTACGTTTCTTGGTCTTCATTCCAAGGACACAGTGTGAAATTATAAGCTGATTGCCTCTCCCCAAACCAAACATCTATTACCCCCAAAATATGGGCTCATTACCCCGCTGGGGTAATTTACCCCGGAGTTGGGAACCATGGAAGTAGAGGAAAGAAAGGGAGTAATGACCACTGAAGATGTTTTGACATTGGCTGTTCTGGGATTTGAGAATTATGTTAAGAACTAGCAATATAGTCCGGCGTTGCTCATGTGTAATGAAAGCTTTCAAACTGATCCATGGCCCTGGAGCTCAGACTCTTTGGACGTTGGCACGAAAGACTAAAAAGCAATAGTTGTTTCCAGTTAAAGTGAAACCGTAGACTGAAAGAAAAATGAATGGATGTAAGTCAAATTTTCATTTCCTGGTATCGATATCAAATAAGTTTCTTTCGTCGTAAACTGAATTTTGAAGGCTAAATAAGTCCTCCGAGTAAATGGTATCATGGCTGAGACTAAGAACTACAATTATACCTACTTAGAGCCAAACCCGAAGCAAAAACTAAAATAAAAAGGCTGAAAAAAATAGACATACAGGCAGATAAACAGACACACACACAAACATCTTGCCTTTAAATATATATATTATCGATTTTCTGCACTATTGTAAGAACTGCAACCTTAAAACTTCTGAATATCATTTCTTATGTCTTTGTCTATGAGTGTAGCAAATTTGATTAAAATCGAACCACTCCTTCTTTAACCCGATTTTTTCGATTATCGATTTTCGATATTTATCTCGACACGAAACCTCGCTAAGAACACTCGCAGACGCTTATAGTACAACTGTGTAAGTTTTCAAGAAAATCGATTCAGCCGTTTCCGTATAGGTAACGGACACAGACACACACAAATACACACAGACGAAGTTCCATTTATAAATAAGTTTAGATTCTCATGTATTGATTTTAGCAGCTTCATAAAGAGTAAGTGATGGTCCGGAAGCGAAATTATATTGTGCCAGTGTCTGTAGCAAAAAGTAGAAGCGGCTTGACAAGTTAAAATGAAAGAAACGTTTTGGTCAATTTTTTCAGTAGACAGAGAGACAAATGAGCGGGGTTTTTGGGTAAAATACGGCATCAGAAAGAAACAAAGAAAGTCTCTTATATTTGCTGCACGGAAGCAGGTCACCTGAATGAATGCAATCAAGGCCAGCGCAGGCAAATCACAAGAACACACCAAATAAACTTATGAACTCAAAATTACTGCTTCAAGAAAATGATGAACCAAACCGTGTCAATAAATTGATGAATCCATTGAGCAATTGTCTATATCTAAGGATGTGCGTTGTGGTACAGTGGATATCGGCTCGGAACGGGGAGCCGAGTTCGAATTCCAGTTGCATCCATTGTATTCACTTACGCGCAAATACCCTTGGGAAAGGTATTAATCCGTCTCTTCCTTCCAGTTATGGGTTAAATAGCAGGACAGATTGGGTTCTATAGCCTTGCTCGGCAACCAGTCTACCGCAGAAAGCAATGGCAAACTACTGCGGAATAATCTTCTGCCCAGTGACATGATCGCCCAAGCGTGTATCACGTATGGCACTTAACTGACTGACTATATCTAAAGGGTTTGGTCCTAAATTACCTGAAGTTTACCCGGATTGATGAACAACTGGTGAGGACCGGAGAGCACCACGGCCGACATGTGATGATAACAATAGGACAGTAGTTCTCATTCCAGAAATGCAAACATAAATGATATGCCTATATTTCCGAGGTGGGGTATTGTAATTACTTACATTGTTCGGACTGTTGTCTTCATCTTTGTTGCCATGTTTCTGACGTTTCGGCCGTTGTACGCTCCACACATTTTCAGGTCATAAGAATTTCGAACTAATCCCATTATTCCGTTCACCTGAATAGATTGTTCTAGTTCGACGAGTCATGCCTCTTCCAGATGTTTTAGTATCAGTTATCTCCGTTGAACTCAACTATCTAAGTTTTTTCTTCACCTCTGCTGTAGCCAGGTATTGAACTCACAACTCAAGGACAAATGGCCTGGTATATAAAAATTTTGATTGGATCCACTGACTTGACACAAAAGAGTTGTGAGGAAAACAGTCTGAAGAATGTAAAAAATAAATTATATAGTTTTTTTTTGTTTTTTGTTTTGTTTCGTGTTTGTTTATTTTCATGAGTTTCTTACTAATACAATAAAGTTAGTTGTATAGATAAATATACTGGATAACTGGTGTATGAAATATAACCCATGCAATTTTGGAGTAGATAGACTAAACTATCGCCCAGTTCACACTCCACCCTCGTCTATTGAACAGGTGAAGAGGCTCATCCCTTGTTCCCTGTTTAGGATGTGGTTTCCGGCTTTTCTCTTTTCCAATCTTCTCACTTTGGCTTCTTTTTTTTTTTTTCAATTGAAGTAGATAGATCTATCTATCGCCCGGTTCACATTCCACCCACGTCTATTGAACAGGTGAAGAGGCTCATCCCTTGTTCCCTGTTTAGGATGTGGTTTCCGGCTTTCTCTTTTCCAATCTTTTCACTTTTCTTTTTTTTTTTCTTATTATTATTCTTTTCTTCTCATTATCTTTTTTATTTATTTATTTTTTCTTTTCAATTGGTGTGGATAGACTAATCTATCGCCGGTTCACACTCTACGTTCGTCTATTGAACAGGTGTAGAGGCTCATCCCTTGTTCCCTGTTTAGGATGTGGTTTCCGGCTTTCTCTTTTCCAATCTTTTCACTTTTCTTTTTTTTTTCTTCTTATTATTTTTTTTTCTTTTCAATTGGAGTAGATAGACTAAACTATCGCCCGGTTCACACTCCACCCTCGTCTATTGAACAGGTGTAGAGGTTCATCCCTTGTTCTCTGTTTAGGACTTGGTTTCCGGCCTTCTCTTTTCTAATCTTTTCACTCTTACGTAGCCCCCTGCACATCAGTGGCGTTACCGCCTTGCTCGGGGTGATACGATTAAAAAAAAATCCAAATGTATTAGGCATCACATTTGGACGTTGCATGTTAAAAGTGTTTCCCTATAATAATAAAAAAAACACAGTCCAGTAAATTCTGAGGCTAACCGGTACCTGCCAGTTCTGTCTGCAGAATTTACTAAAAGAAACCATTAGTGTCGTTCGAATTTTAGGTTGCTGCAAAATAAGATAAAGGCTTGTAAACCAAAGGAAATTATCTTGAAAAAGACAAAAAGCAGACGTACCAATAGTCGGGCTACAATCATGGTGTCCGTAATCCTTAAAAAAAAAACCGCGTATAAAATATAGATCAACTTAAAATGTTTCCTATCTGTTCTTAATCAAACATAAAAGTGAACACGAAGGGAATATACATTTCTTTGTTTTCACTAAAATAACATTTAAATACTTCTCAGTCTCCATATTTAAACGACTGGCCAGCAAAACAGGCAACAGAAATGAATTTTATTTCATTACACGGTTTTGTCTAAATTTCTTTATCTTTTTCTTGTCTTTCTAAAAGGAAAACAATGTAAAAATGAGACAAGAGTCATCTTCCGAGTCTTATTAGTCACGAATAAAATGTGAATGGTGAAAAAGCACACGGGGAGAGGATTCTCATTAAACATGGCAGTTCTGCTCAAACTGTTGCATTTGGAAGAAAAACTACGTGCGATTTTTCGATCTATTCAAATTTTTAATGAAGGTCAAAGTATCTTTTGCCTCTATAGATAATCAGCATATTGTGAAATAGGAACTCTCTGAAAATTATGGTCAACTTCGATTCTCACTGGCTTTTCTAAATTTGTAGCCTTATGCCTTATTAAGTTCATCTTAACAGATATATATACAATTTCAAATAATAAAACGACAAAAATATAAACTCGAAAAGAATATATATATATACTAGCAGTATAGCCCGGCGTTGCTTGCGTGTAATGAAAGCTTTAAAATTAATCCATGGTCCTGAAGCTCAGACTCTTTGGACGTTGGCACGAAAGACTAAAAAGCAATAGTTGTTTTCACTCAAAGCGAAACCGTAGATTGAAAGCAAAATGAATAGATATGAATCAAATTTTGATTTCCAGTATCGATATGAAATACGTTTTTTCGTCGTAAACTGAATTTTGAAGGCTAAATAAGTCCTCTGAGTAAATGGTATCATGGCTGAGACTAAGAACTACAATTATACCTACTTAGAGCAAAACCCGGAGCAAAAAACAAAATAAAATAACTGAAAATTTGATTTGGATCAAATCCGATAGGATATCGGGGTAACGATTTTCAATATCGGAGTCAAATAAGTCATCCAAGTATAGAACTGCAACCTTGAAACTTCTGAATATCGTTTCTTATGTCTTTGTCTAAGAGTGTATCAAATTTGATTAAAATCGGACCACTCCTTCTATAACCAGATTTTATCGATTATCGATTTTCGACATTTATCGGGGGTACCTCGACACAAAACCTAGCTAAGAACACTCGCAGCCGCTTACAGTACAACTGTGTAAATTTTCAAGAAAATCGATTTAGTCGTTTCGGAATCCATAGGTAACGGACACACACACACAGACACAGACACAAAGTTCCATTTATAAATAAGTTTTTATATATATATATATATATACTTAAGATAGTAGTTATATGTTATTGCATTAACGTTTTAAGTCTTATCTAAATTGTTAATCCTTCTGAGGCAAGTTACTAGATCCAATTATATTATTAAAAACAAGCAAACATAACGTTTACAATTTATTTAATCTGACATGCCTAAGAAAGAATTTTCTGCTCAAATGCACACGCACACACAGATATAGATATACATATACTCCAGAAAAATTTAAATATCGGAATTTACCTGATTTAAGTACCAAATATTCTACGTTATATAGATATATATATATTGTCATCCGCAGACAGATTTGTTTCGCTGTATCACAGCTCATCAGTACGGTCGGTTAGACTCCGATTGCTACACAACCCAGGCTCGAAACCCGACCGAATTGGCGTCAGTCGGTGACTCTAACCCTGGGCCACGGGGCGTTCGGTGGAAGAAGGCAGTCTTTTTTAGCGCATATCATATTACGCGCCCAATAGCTAGCGTGATCAAATTCATTTTTACTGAATGAGCGATGCGTACACGCTAGAGTGGCTACTGTTTTTCAAAGTCTACCTTTCTTCTGGAGTGCTCAATTACGGTGTGAGAGCGTAATTATATATATATATATATATATATATATATATATATAATTGCATCAATGTTTTAAATCTTATCTAAATAAAATCTGAATCAAGTTACTAGGTCCAATTATACTATTAATTTTTTTCTAAACAAAAAAATATTTTTCTTAATTCTTGTCTGTTTCGACATTAAAATAATTCGTTTTTACTCGTGATTCGATTTCCTTCTTCATCTGTCCTTTCCGTCGCCAAAGCGGCTTTATTTCGTCTGTACAAATAGTTTGCCGTTTATTATTAATATAATTATAAATGTTTTTTTGTTTCTAATTACTTCTCTTCGCTTCTCTTACAGATTACATTGTGTACCGTTGGCTATGGAGATGCTGTTCCCCAAACTTGGTCGGGGAAACTTATAGCTGCCTTTTGCGCAATTCTAGGCATTTCATTCTTCGCCCTGCCTGCAGTGAGTATTTGCCTTCGAAAAACCAAATCTGATTTTAGATTTTGAATATTTCATTTGCTATTATAATTTTAACATTTTGTCTTATACGCCAATTTTATACAATGTGGGTTTCTGTTTTTTTGGGGTTTTTTTTTTTCATTTTTATGTGGGTTTCAATTTTTAAAAACGTTTATATCGTTTTACTTGTAAGTCCTTCATGTCTTATACCGAAGAATATCCCAGAGGTAATTCGAATTTTAATTCGATACGTTTACCTTTTCTTTTTTAGAAAAGGGAAAATTTGGCATTTATCAAATTTTCGGAGAGTTTGGTACTACAAATCTCTAAGCATAACACGTGTAACTAGAACAATCTAATTTAGTGGATTAAATAAACGTTCGTTCAAAATTTTAGTCCCTTGAGAAAGGGCTGTGGTTAAAATTTTACTCCCTTGAGAAAGGGCTGTGGTTAAAACGACGGAAACGTCCTGAATATAACCACGAAGATGGGCATCAGTTGGAATAATTTAAATTCTGTAAATAATTACAGTCCCTCATCTCAGAAATATAGACAAATACTTATATCTAGTTAGGAAAAATGTTAGACAATGAAACTCAATGAGAATCACACCATAAAAACGCGGTATTTAACCTGAATTGTTCTGCTTAAAAGATAATGAATTGTGAAAGCCATGTTGCTGTGGTAGCCATCTTGTTTCACATGAATTTACCGAACAAGAAATTTTTATACACAACTTCTACTTACTGATCAGCAGTTCACAGACAAACGTAAAAAATTGCATAAGACAAAACCTAACAATTATATTCATATTTTCAGTTCGTTTTCTACATTACTAATATAATTCAATATGGCGCCATCCGTAATACGTCAGGTGGTATTTTGTAAAGTTAAAGTTTGAACTGTGCATTTAAAAGAAATATTAAGAGCTGCCGTATCAAGTTATATCGGTATTTGACGCCATTTTAAGTGTATTATATTACTGTTTCTATTATACAGTCTTTTCATATCAAATTTTGCTTTTTTACTCTTTCACGAATCAGTCTGATCGTTGACATTAATCTAAAATGTTTTTTATCGTTCTTTTAATTCTCCTTTGTTTAACGATATTGTTTGACTATTGATAAATAGTAAATAATATCTAAAATACAATGAATGACTCGATGAAGATTTTAACAAAATTAGTCACGAAAACTTGCTATGATTACATCATCATCTCACTCTTTTACACCCAGTGGTGTGTAGGGCAGGAACTTTTTGTTACTGTTTCCGTAACAAACTGTTTTTGTTTTATGGTGCTGGGTTGTTATCTCTGCGCCCAACCCCCAGAAATGGAGGACCGGTGAACTATACGTTTACAGCACCTGGTATTCCCAAAATGTCACCTATCAAAGTACTGACCAGGCTCGGTGTTGTTTAACTTTAAGGATCGGACTGTGATTACATAATATATATGTTAGGGTGGCACCCCTGTCAGTCTATTGACTAATGGACTATTCCTGACGTCACGTCCGGTTACCAGGTCCTGTCTTCCGGGCAGTCAGAGACTGCGAGAGTAAAGGTCGTAACTTGGTTTGTCCTGCAGCTGAGCGGAGATACGACTCAGCTTTAACCACTATTTGTATTTTTGTTAATATATTATTTTATTTCACTGTTTTCGATTCTTCTCGTTAGTTATTTCAACAATAACTCCACAATAATATATTACATCGTAGATAACGCAAACCAAAAGGTTAAAAGAAACAAAAATTTGAATAGCTACAGTCAGTTAAGTGCCATACGTGATACACGCTTGGGCGATCATGTCTCGAAAGAGACATGACTGACTGAGTAGAAGATTATCCCGCAGTAGGTTGCCATTGCTTTCTGCAGTAGATTGGTTGCCGACCAAGGCTATAGAACCCAATCTGTCCTGTTATTTGACTCATAGGTAAAGGGAAAAGAAATCTATTATATTATTATGTAGTAATTAGTGGGGGATCGGTTTCCTATTGTTATGAAGTAATAAACTGATCCCCCATTTTATGTCCAATATAAGCCTTAATCATTATTCCAACGATTATATTCAGTCAGTCAGTTAAGTGCCATACGTGAAACACGCTTGGGCGATCATGTCTCGAAAGAGACATGACTGGCTGGGCATAAGATTATCCCGCTGTAGGTTGCCATTGCTTTCTGCAGTAGACTGGTTGCTGACCAAGGCTACAGAACCCAATCTGTCTTATTATTTAACCCATAACTGGAGGGAAGAGACGGATTAATACCTTTCCCAAGGGTATTTGCACGCAAGTGAATGCAATGAATTCAACTGGAATTCGAGCTCGGCACCCCGATCTCTTTTCATGTTATCCATCCTTTCTGGAGATCAATTTTAAAAGGCTGTCTAGATATGGAAAATGCTCTACATATTCGTAGTGTACCAGTGATGGTAATATTAAAATCTGCTTAGATTTTATATATATATATATGTGTGTGTGTGCTATATATATGTGTGTGTGTGTGTGTGTGTGTGTGTGTGTGTGTGTGTGTGTGTGTGTTATATCAATAAATTCCGAAATTTACATTAAGGAAAAAATTCTCGCTTCATAAGCAACGATCAAAAACAACAATTTATTATTTCAAAAATGGTACAAAAATTCACATACCGAAAGGAGCCCAAAAACATATCCATACACAAGAAGTTAAAAAAAAAAAAGGGCGGAGGGGAATTAAAAAAGAAAAATAATTATTTGAAATTTGTTGTCCAGACATAAAAATAACGACTTTACCTGAAAGCCTTCTTCTAATATCGAGTCATGAATCTCTGTCTCTTTTTTTTCATATCTGGACGAAAAATTATGAATATTTTTTCTTTCTTAAACCACCCTCCCTTTTTTATTTTCTTAACGTAGATACACATCCTATATATATATAGTAATGTTTGTGACAATAGTTTATAAAAGCATAGTATCACTACACAAAAATTTTCGCGTTTCGGAGCCACGTTTGCTCCTCTTCTGGTGATGAGGTTAAAAAAAAACCTCATTTTTAACCTCATCACCAGATAGGAGCAAACGTGGCTCCGAAACGCGAAAATTTTTGTGTAGTGATACTATGCTTTTATAAACTATTGTCACAAACATTACAATATAAAGCTCTACGTTGTATCGAGCACTCTTTATAAAAATAAATGCATGAACAGTGGGTTTAAAACCTACATGTTCCATAACTTTCTTACAATATATATATATATACTATTATACTATATGTATATATAACTTAATATTACTTAATAGATATATATATATGTGTGTGTGTGTGTGTGTGTGTGTGTGTGTGTGTGTGTGTGTGTGTGTGTGTGTGTGTTGACATACTTCAGGAAATTATAAAACAATCATTCATATTTAACTTAACTAAAATAGTGATTTAAGACGTTGTGTTGGGTAACGGCTAACAAATCAGTCTGGTTGACTAATACCACTGATGACTAACTTTGATCCTCACTTGGTGTCTCATACTGTTTGCTAATTAAATGTAAACAAATAGCCACTGGAATATGTACAAATAATACTTTTGCTTTTCATCTCACAAAATAATGATTTCGTCCCCTATTCGGTGTCCCATGAGAACGCCTTCCTGCAGAATGGCAACAATGAACACATTACTCCAATTTATACTCCTACCAATGAGTTTGTTTGCGGTCCTTTTCTTACGATGTCTATATGAGGTTTATCCACGATTCCGATTCTGACCGATTGAAGACATGGAATTCTCGAAACAAACCTCAAAACTTTATATTTCATGAGAAATTCCTTAGCAAAATGTGATAGGTTTTCAGATGTGCATGTCGCTCTCCTTTTAAACAGCAAAACTTACCCAACCATTACTTGAGAAACAGAAATAGGAAAGACACCTTTGAAATAAATATTTTCCGAATTAATTTTATCATTTTTGCTGTTTCGACATCTCCAGACTTCTTCACTACTTTGCTGCATTCAATCAACTTTGAATTAAGCTCTTTATTTGATTCACGACACTTCTACCTGTGTAGCGGTCCTGGGTATGACGGTAAACTGCATCCGGCAGCAAGGCCTCTGATTTGGAGATTGTGAGGAGCATGGAACCACCTCTTAATTGATGTTGTTCCCAAGTCCACCCTAACCCAGGGTGGTAGCACCTGTTAGGGTCCCAGCTGTAGGCAAGTAGGTAACCCTCAAACTTGGGTCAAAACACTATGAAAGTATAAAAATACACTTTTAAAGAAATATATATATACATAAAAATAGACTTTTATTGAAAAATATACATTTTTGAAGAAAAATATTACCAACAATACATTTTTGAAGAAACAAAAAATTCTCTGCAAAACATTTTTGAATACAGAACTAGAAGACATTTTCAGTTTTCTGCAATAAAAAAGAATAAAAACAAAATTTTCATTAAAATCTGACTAAATCAACTTTCTTGCAATAACCAAACATTTAAAAAAAAATAAAACCCCCACCTTTTGGGCATTAAATAGCCCACAGAGGTTGATATGCTGCTAAGCAAAACTTAAGCTCAAACTCTACCTGTGTCACGTCTAAAATTTTCTAAGGTTTCTTCACTAGACGATCTAATTTTTTAGCCTTGAACAAAAATAATTTAGGAATAAATAATGCACACGTTGAATTTAAAAAAAAGATATTGTGTCGTTAATATTAAATAAACGTAAACAAAAGAAAAATTATGCATTTTTATTTTTAATCTCTTCGTCTGTTCATGGCTGTCGTCTCATGTGTCAGCGGTTCTGAACATATTTCGGTAGGAAAAATTCAGTAAAAAAAAATCGCTTTTTAAGCCTATATAAAAACCTAAATTGTAGAATGCCCTCAATTTTTATACTTGTATTTTCAATATTTGGCCTTGTATCATATAATTTCCATATTATTAATATAAAAATGGCTGCTAACTATTTAAATTTGATATTACAATATTATGAAGTTAGGACGAATAGAGTTACTACTAGTCAATGACGAATGGGTCCACATTTAACCTACCATCTCAGCTTTGTATACAAGATGTAGTAGGAGCCATTATGAGCTATTTTGGTGAAAATGGGCTTTTGACTCGCCTTCAAATACAGGAGTTGAAATGTAAATGTACAGGGAGTATTTCTGTCCGAAATTCGGCATCCACGGTGTTGAATCACCCATATTTCCCCTTCTCCATTTTGTAATGAAGAGGTTCTATCCATATAGTTTTTCCTCGAGATCATCTACTTTATGAAACTCTTCAATAAACACTACAATTCAATTCGTTCAACTCAAGGGTCAATCGTTGTATATCCTCCTTATTCTTAATCTTTATTTCCCATCACCTTCTTTTACATTCATTTTTCATACCTCATTCAGTAACTCTCTGCTGTGAGTGGCTCTTCAGCCTTGTACTGGGTGAACTTTTGTATTTTCTTTATAATCATATCGCCCCAAGCAAGGCATTTTACTGCCATTGTTTTGCAGGGGGTTACATAGGGGGAAAGTTATGAGAAAGAGTGACAGGTTATAGGGGTTAAGAGAAGGATGAGAATACTGATGAGAGTGAAGTGGACAGAGAAAGGAGCATGAGAGAGAGGATGCAGACTAGTGAGATTGGAGATAACTATTGACTTTACATTTAAATTCTTGGAGATTGTAGCTGTTGGGAAAGCAAGTAAATGGAAGGGAATTCTACAGGCGGGAAGTGCGAGAAAAGAAGCTGATGTATAAAATCAAACACGAGGAAGTAACCCGAGAGAATTATTCAATTATAAGGAAAGAGTCTTTCTCGTAAGAAATCTATAGATTTTGTTTTGAACGCATTGCCGAATAAACTTGGATATTTTACGTTATTTTTTGCTTTCCACTAATTAATGAAATACGAACAGTAATATCATTTTTTTCTTTTTCAAAAACTGCGTTCCAGTTCAGTTGACAGAATCATTCAACCTTTTTCCCTTAATTCGATGAACTTGTGAACTAAGCAATCCACTCGTAAATTGCTGTGATAAATCGTTTTATTTGTCTATTTGTCGACATAATGAATTGAATGAAGTGATAATGGCGTGATGAAAACCTCAAGAGACAAGAAACAATTGACATCTTTATCAGTGGCTCAACCAGTGTGAAATATTTGATTAGAATCAGATATTTATAACCGAATTGAACGATGCAGACGATAAAATAGGTCTTCATATTTTCATTCTCTTTCATGCGGTTTGTGTTTCTAAATTCATAACAGACATCCTGCAAATATTTGACTGACATGTCAATAGTAATTTAATCGCTGGTGTGAGTCTTGAAGGACCCATTTTCCAAAAACAGAGTAAGCAATTATAAATTTGATCCTACGCCAGTTACAAAATTACGATTTACTTTTGGCTACACCTTAATTTATAAGAATTTTTAAAAAAACTTGCCTTTTCCATGTTTTTAATTAATGCCATTTCAATTCAAAGTGTGGACGATTATAGTTCTTCACGATTTCTTTTTTTTAATATGTGTAAATTCTCATGTCAGGATGTGTGTTATGGTGCAGTGAATATCGGCTCGAAACGAAAAATCGGAGAGTCGAGTTCGAATTTCAGTTGAATTTCTTGCATTCACTTACGTGCAAATACCCTTGGGAAAAGTATTAATCCGTCTCTTCCCTCCAGTTATGGGTTAAATAATAGGACAGATTGGGTTCTATAGCCTTGGTCGGCAACCAGTCTACCGCAGAAAGCAATGGCAACCTACTGCGGGATAAACTTCTGCCCAGTCAATCATGTCACTTTCGAGACATGATCGTCCAAAGCGTGTATCATGTATGGCACTTAACTGACTGACTGAATATAATAGTTCGAAACATGATTAAGGCTTCTACTGGACATAAAGTGGAGGATCACTTTTATATTGTTGTGAAAGAATAAACAGATCCCCGACTAATTACTACTTCATAATAATACATCTCTTCCCCTTCTAGCTATGAGTCAAATAAAAGAACAGATTGGGTTCTATAGCCTTGGCTGGCAACCAGTCTACCGCAGAAAGTAATGGTAATCTACTGCGGGAAAATCTTATTTAATCTCGAAAGAGACATGATCGCCCAAAGCGTGTATCATGTATGGTACTTAACTGACTGACCTTATATTTAATAAGCTTTGCTTTGTAAAAGACTACAAATTTGTTCCGCAAGATGAAGTTGCTAGAGTTAAGGTGTTTAGAGGTGATCCACTAATTGCATTCCATTTCATACTTATGTTCTGAGGTAAAACATTCTTTTATTTTCAATATCCTTGCTGGAGTTTTTCTTTCGATAACAAAGTAATTGCTCTGTTTCACTCGCTGCCAATGATTGATCACTTCAGCCAGAGTTCAGACAAATGGATAATTAACATATTGCCTCTCCACGGCCATTGTCATCCATCAATCGAATTGTGCCTTTTGCCATTTCATTTCAGAGGTTTTCTTTTAACAAAGTTTCAGGTCGTGAAATATGTCAAATATATGTTAAGAACAGGTTTTAAAAAATTCGAAGAGGCAGAGCAAAAGTCAACTTGAATCCTATAAACTTTTTTGTCTTAGTTTATTGAACCGGAAAGTAACACCGATCTTTCAGAAGGTAAGAAAATATTCAAAGATTAGACGTAAATGTACGTCTGTTATAATATTGTCTTAATCATTTCACCCCATGCAAGGCAATAAAGTCACAAAGACGCAAGAGGTTACTGAGTGTGAAAGAAAATAAGAAAAATAAAAAAATTATTACGGAGAGAATAGGAATTACGAAGACAGAAGAAGACGACTGACATTGCATTTAAATTTTTGGAACTTCAAAGTAGCCTGGAAAGTAAGAAATTGAAAAAGAGTTCCACAAGCGATAATTTCGAGGGAAGAAACTATTAGCATAGAACTTACGGTTAAATACGGTGATTCTTACTCATACACACAGTAAGAGGAACCTGCAGATATTGGAGGCCATGTACATCAAATCGAAACAACCAACACTCAATAAAATCAACTTTAAAACAGGAAATAACATATGACATTGCATTTGACTACATGGTTTTGTTGTCATTTCGCGCTATCCCGCGGTGTGACGTCATAAAACCGCATCGCAAACTTAAGAACTGCGTTTATTATTTTTGGTAACTATTGCCGTTGCCAAGCGGAGTTTTATGTCAACACAAAATAAAATCGTCGGTGACGGTGGATTTTATAATATTTCAGTTTAAACAACCTCTCTGAAGATGGCTCATGTGAGCAGAAAGCTTAGAAGAAAACCAATGAATAATTATCCAAATGTTGGAGAATTTTTGTCTTTATTTTCAACTGAAATTAAAGCAAAAATACGACGTTTAGAACGGCTCATGATTAAACATAATAGACATTCATTGTCTCTTATATTTAACAGTATATGTTTAGAAAATTACTTGCTGCCTCGATATACTAAATATATATATATATATAATAATAATAATAATAATAATAATAGAAATAAATAAATACTGTCAAAAAAACATTTTTAAGTTACAACTTTTAATAGTTTTTCCTATATATATATATATATATATATATATATGTGTGTGTGTGTGTGTGTGTGTGTGTGTGTGTGTGTGTGTGTGTGTGTGTGTCGAAAGTAATTTAGCCCAAATCCTTGGGATCCGATGTGCTTCGGTTTTCAAATTCTTTCGGGTTTTGGAATAGTCTGTTTAGTTTGTATATAGTATCTATAGCATCTGGCGGCTTTGGAATCGAAACAATGCATAAACAGGATATCAATTTGCATTTCATAACACAACTGATGCATATACGCTGGAGGTAGTTTTATATAAATAAAATATAAACTGAAGGTAGTTTTATATAAAAATTAAAAAGTTTTGTATACATACTGATACAAGTAATGACACGAGCCATGTAATGCTCACACAGAATTTTAAGTGGCAAAATAAAAATTTCACGTAGAAATAATGTTTTGTACTTTCTGTATGTGTACAAAAGAATGATCATTTGATATAAAAATACATAAATGCAACACAAGGCACTACTTCTATATTAGGTATGAGAAACTGGATGGGGAGGGAACATATTCGATGATATCATGTGAGTGGGGGAAGAAAAATTCGGCAAGTTGTCAGTCTCTGCCAATGATATCGTGTTTAGATTAAAATATCAAAATACAGACAGGTACAGGATTTGTATGAAAAAAATCAGCATTTTATTTGTCACTCTACAATGCAATAATCATGGGTAAACTTTGTTGCTTTCTGATATTTTCTATCTGTGTCAAATCATGTTGGTACATGAAAAACATGCGGAATTTGAAGGTTTATGGATTTGGGAATTTCCTAAAGGATACTCAACCTATATATATATATATATATATATAGTCATCCGCAGACAGATCTGTTTCGCTGTATCACAGCTCATCAGTACGGTTAGAGTCCGATTGCTTTTAACTCAGGATTGAAACTCAACCGAATTGGCTTTTGTCGACGATTCTAACCGCTGGGCTATCGGCGTTCGGTAGAAGAAGGCTGACTTTTTAGCGTGTATATTGTCATTATACCCGCCCAATAGCCAGAGTGCTCTAATCCATTACTGAATGAGCGATGCGTACTAAACTATTACTTATATATATTATAAGTAAGAGTTTAGAACATGTACAAATTATAATTTCCTACAAAAGTGTACATTTTGTTTCGACATCGAAAAAACAATGTCTCATCAGGTAGTTAACAAAGATGGTAATAAACGCTTTTATTAAAAAAATCTTTCATAACGGAAAGTGAAGTGATGCTCACTTCACTTTCCGTTTTTGGAAATTTTTCCGTACAAGGTAAAAAAGGGAAAAATAGAAGAGAAGAAAAGAAAAGAAAAGAAAAAAGAAAGTCAAAAGGAAATTAACTCTAGTATAAAAAATGTCAAAAAGGAAGTCAAAAAGAAAGCATTAAAATTGGTCCTACAGAAAAAATTACAACGAAGCAAAATAAGTTGAAAGTAAAAAAAATTAAATGAGATGTACAATTTTGTAGTAGTTATTTCGAGGTTCTAATACAAAAGTTGAATTATATATATATATATATATATATATATATATATATATATTATCTAAATCTAAACTTATTTATAAATGGAACTTTGTCTGTGTATCTATGTGTGTGTGTCCGTTACCTATAGACTCCGAAATGCCTGAACCGATTTTCTTGAAAATTTACACAGTTGTACTATAAGCGTCTGCGAGTGTTCTTAGCTAGCTTTTGTGTCGAGGTACCCCCAATAAATATCGAAAATCGAAAAAATTGGGTTATACAAGGAGTGGTCCGATTTTAATCAAATTTGATACACTCATAGACAAAGACATAAGAAACGATATTCAGAAATCTCAAGTTTGCAGTTCTTATAAAAGTGCAGAAAATCGATTATATATATATATATATATATATATATATATATATATATATATATATATATAAGGCAAGATGTTTGCGTGTGTGTCTGTTTATCTGCCTGTATGTCTGTATTTGTTTCAGCCCTTTTATTTTAGTTTTTGCTTTGGGTTTGGCTCTAAGTAGGTATAATTGTAGTTCTTAGTCTCAACCATGATACCATTTACTCAGAGGACTTATTTAGCCTTCAAAATTCAGTTTACGACGAAAAAAACTTATTTGATATCGACACCAGGAAATCAAAATTTGACTTACATCCATTCATTTTTCTTTCAGTCTACGGTTTCGCTTTAGCTATTACTTTTTAGTCTTTCGTGCCAAAGTCGAAAGAGTCTGAGCTCCAGGACCATAGATTAGTTTTAAAGCTTTCATTACACCCGAGCAACGCCGGGTTGTACTGCTAGTAAGTTATAGTTTAGAACATGTACAAATTATAATTTACTACAAAAGTGTACATTTTGTTTCGACATAAAAAAACAATGTCTCATCAGGTAGTTAATAATGGTGGTACTAAACGTTATTTTAAAAAAACAGATTAAAAACTCACTTCCTCTTTATTTTTGAAAAATTGTACGAGGTAAAGAGAATAGAAAAGAAGGGGAAAACAAAATGGAAATCGAAAAAGTGGGGGGTTAAAACAAAAAGGAAAGGAAGATAGATAGGAAATAAAGAGCGTAGGAAGACAAGAGAGAAAGAAAGAGCTAAGAGGAAAGAGCCGATGATAACGGCTCAAAGAGAAATGGACCCAAAATTTGGTGGGAGCTGAAATATAGATAGATACACATAAGGGTCACACGACGTCTGGGCATAACATAAAGGAAGAAGTGAGAAAATTCATGTTTAGTGAAGAAAGTGTTGGCGGGAGAGATGACAGTAAAAGACGTAAAAGGAATAGGAATATCAAACAAGTGGCCGGAGGTTGGTTGCAGTTAAATACATTCGTTGTTACATAATAAACACTGAAAACTTTGGCATTTTTTATAAAACATGATGAAATCACATACACAAACATATAAATTATTTAAAAAGCGCAGATCTGAGGATATTTACAACTACCACACAAAAATATAAATTCATTCGTGCTAATATAATAACTTGGTGAAGTAAATTTAAAAAAAAATTTAATTAAAAATTAATTTATATAAAAATTAAGAAGTAAAAATATACCAGAAGAGATATCATAAAATTAAAAGTGAATATCGGGGTACTAAGTTTAATACTCTAAAGGTTTATCGTTTCTAGAGATCCGAACTTTAGATTTAATAATTTTAGCATGATTGTAAGGTTAGTTCTTTAATATGTTTTCAGTTTACTGTGGTTTCATGCCTCTGGTTTAGTAAGTAATACGTCACTCCTCATGTATTTAATGATTTTTATTTTTTCACGTAGACAAAGGAAACACTGCTCTTTTATCGATCTTGATGTTCTAGCCTGCTTGAGTATTTTCCATTCAATTTTAGGTGTTTTATCTTCGTTTTTTAACTTCCAAAAATATTTAGAAAGTGATGTCATATTTTGTTTGTCTTTGTTGTTGAAGGATGAGAGGTGATTGTAAAAGCGCTTTTTAAAATTGTTCGTTGTGTTTCCGATATAAATTTTAGCATCCTTAGGATTCTCCATGGATGAAATCGAACACATATATACCAGGGTTTTTGTTAAGCATTTATTAAGTATGGGGCATTGGTTCGGAGTTCTACATGAGTTATTATTATGGGGCAAACTGATATGGGTGATAGAGTTGTTTTTGTTGTAGGATTTCAATATTTTATTGTTATGTAATTCAATTATTTTTTCTAAGTTGTTGGGGCAACTATAAATGAGTTTTATTGTGTTCCTATTAAACATTTTGCTTAAATGGTTATTTTTGGGGAAATGTTTATCTATTAGTTTAAGAAATTTATGTCCCAGTTTAAAATTAACTAACTGATTAAATGGAGGGTTATAACATACGATTTATTTGCTTCTGTTTTTCCTTTTTGGGCGACTAAAATTTTCCACTAAATTGATCTTGGAAGATCGATAACCGCTGTCTCTGAGAATTTTACTGTAAATTGTTTTGTGCTTATTGAATATTTCCTTATTTGAGGAGTGTTTGTTAATGCGGCATTCAACTGATAATGGAATATGATAACGGATGGTGGGTGATTAGAGTTGGGGTTTATATAGATTGGGTTAGCATTATTTTTCATGTAAGGTTGAAAAGTGTCAGAGACTAAGTCTAATGTTATGTCTAAGAAGTCAACTTGTTTTATATTAGAGTTAATTACTACGCTGAGACCAAAAGATTTAAAAACACTATGATTTAATTTTCTAAGTCTATCAACCTTATCTCCAGTTGATTTATTTACTATCATTATTTACAACGATAGCAGACGCAGTTCGTTAATTTGTAATGAGGTTCTATGAAGTTACATCGCGTGAGTGACCAAAATGTTAACAGAACCATATGTCTAAATGTCAATTTTATTACGTGCGAATTTTTTGTATATATATATATATATATATATATATATATATATATAAGTATCGAGCACTTTTTTATATAACAGTTTCCTGCTCTGGTCAAATTTTGACTAGTAATGAACTGTTTACTATTATAACATTTGCTCCTGTTTTAAGGTTGATCACTTTCATTAAGGGTGTATTTTGGTAACACTTCTACGAGTTTAGGTAACCAGTATGTCTTATCATCATATCCGTATTAATTTGCGTGTTGAATTCACTGGTGGATAGCCATTTTAAATATACGACGTTAGTTAAATATCTTTTTTAAAAAGCGGCAATGCAAGATTTTAAATTGCTGTACTCGCAACAAAAGCTTCCCCATACCTAGCAAGCATGAATACATGCTGATTTGATTGCATAAAATTGAACAGTTCCTTGCAAAAGAGCATTATTTTCTTGAATAAATATGTAAAGGGCATAAAAGACACGAAAAAATCAATTTAAAACTAGGAGACACCCCTCTAACATTTTCGATATGATTGGTGTAATGAACACAATTAAATTCGGGAAAATTATAAGCTATTTCCAAAAACATGTCTACAGATGAGAAAAAAAATCACCAAAAATGGAAACATATTAGATAAGCCCGAGGACTTACGGGAAAAATAAATAAAGAGGTTACTAAATTCTACAAAAAGGCACCTGCTTTTATATTTAAAGTATTAAGAATGAATATCACAAACAAGCTAAGCATAGCTGACAGGGTCAAAAAACTATGTGGTAAGCAAACATTCTTGACCATAAAGGACAATGAGAATAATTTTCCCAACAGCCCTTCATTTCGTCTAATCAACGCAAGTAAAACTGAATTGGATAAAATAAGCGAGGGGATTTCGTTGTGGTGCATTGGATATCGGCTAGAAAAGAGAAATCGGGGAGCCGAGTTCGAATTCCAGTTGAATTCATTGCATTCACTTGCGTGCAAATACCCTTGGGAAAGGTATTAATCCGTCTCTTCCCTCCAGTTATGGGTTAAATAATAAGACAGATTGGGTTCTGTGGCCTTGGTCGGCAACCAGTCTACCGCAGAAAGCAATGGCAACCTACTGCGGGGTAATCTTCTGCCCAGTCAGTCATGTCTCTTTCAAAGACATGATCGCCCAAGCGTGTATCACGTATGGCACTTAACTGACTGACTGAATTTAATAGTTGGAATCATGATTAAGGCTTCTACTGGTCATAAAATGGGGGATCGGTTTTCTATTGTTATGAAGTAATAAACTGATCCCCCATTAATTACTACCTAATAATAAAGTACATCTCTTATACTTCTAGCTATGAGTCAAGTAACAGGACAGATTGGGTTCTTTAGCCTTGGTCGGCAACCAGTCGACCGCAGAAAGCAATGGCAACCTACTACGGGATAATCTCCTGCCCAGTCAGTCATGTCTCTTTCGAGACATGATCGCCCAAGCGTGTATCACGTATGGCACTTAACTGACTGACTGAGTGACTTGTTAAGGATTGCAACAAGATAATTAGTGGAAAGGCACAAATGAATGTAATTAGACATATCCCTGGAGGAATAGACTGTCAAGAAATTTCTCTTGTAAGAACATTTCTAAAGAATAAAAAAGCCATATAAAAGGGCGTTAAAAAAGAAGAGACACAAAACCAAACTTGCGTTTAAATCTCAATGAACCAACAAATTAGGAGCAATAAAAGGAAAAGAAACTTCATTTGGTTTAATCCCCTTTTAATTTAGAAGTAAAATTAAACAGAAGAAAGTATTTTTCACGTTGCTTAATAAGCACTTCCCTAAAAGTTCTGAATTGCATAAAATCTTCATTAAGAATACGGTGAAAATAAGCTACATCTGTGGCAGCAATTTAAAAACTAACCTCAAGAGACAGAATACTAGGAATCCCAAGGCTAGTGTGCGGGAAAATGGTGTTAATAGTGAAATATGTAAATGTAGGGATAAACGCAAATGTTCACTGGATAGAGTTTGTAAACAAAACGAAGTTCTACAAAGTGGTTGTAGACGATGAAAATGGCCAAAGAAAAGTATACGTGGAGTGTACTGACAGCAGCTTCAAAAAGAGATGGTACAATCACAAGTCTTCGCCCGGTTCACACTCCACCCACATCTATTGAACAGGTGAAGAGGCTCATCCCTTGTTTCCTGTTTAGGATGCGGTTTCCGGTTTTTCTCTTTTCTAATCTTCTCACTTTGTTTTTTTTTTTTTCAATTGGAGTAGATAGACTAAACTATCGCCCGGTTCACACTCCACCCTCATCTATTGAACAGGTTAAGAGGCTCATCCATTGTTTCCTGTTTAGGATGCGGTTTCCGGTTTTCTCTTTTCTAATCTTCTCACTCTTATGTAGACCCCTGCACATCAGTGGGGTTACCGCCTTGCTTGGGGGTGATATGATTAAAAAAAAAAAGAAAATACTAGAAAACTATAGAAATTGTACAAGACTGGTCAGCCATGTGTAGGAATTAAAGGAAAAAAATAATAGCCCTCATTTAAGTTGGAATATATTAAAGAAAGTTAAGCTTTACAACATTGGTAATAATGTCTGGAAAATGTTCCAGGAAGAGAAATTGACAATAATCAAGACCGAAATAGGCTATTAAATAAAATGCCTTAACTTATGTTGTGATATAAGCACGCTATAAAATATATTTTGGGTTTATAATATTGTTTAATTAAAAACAGAATATCTACTTAAATACGAGTATCAAACAAAAATAATGTTCAAACAAATCATTTCAAATTGTCGGTTTTTTTTAACCAAGTTTCGTTAATCTTCGTTAATTTCCGTAACATGTTTACATTTGTAGACATTACGATACATTTCAAAGCAAAGATGATTAATACGATGAATTCGAAAATTGGGTCATAGGCTTGATCTGAAATCGTTTAGACTGATCGTCATTCGTTGTCGAGAGGTCTAAGACGCGCCAGATCATCTGTTAGCTTCCCCTATGTGGATATGGGTCGCAGGTTCGAATTCTTCCGAATGATACACAATTTCGTAAGAAAAAATTATCGTAAATAACCAGACCGGTAGAAATAAATATATAATACTAATTGATTATAAACAGAATATCTACTTAAATACGAGTATCGATCAAAAATAATGTCCAAACAAATCATTTCGAATTGTCACTTGTTTATAACCAAGTTTCCTTAATCTTCGTTAATTTCCGCAATATATATATGTATATATAATTTCACTGCTTCTCGCACTTTTTCATATATATATATATATATATATATATATATATATATATATATATATATATATATATATTCTCCTACAAAAAAAGTTATTTTCACAATACGACTTAAAACCTTACCGACGGGAAAGTATTGTTCTGCTTCCGCTGTCAATGTCCATCTAGATCAGGGGTCGGTAACACATTCGACTCAACGGGCAGGTTTGTGGTATAATGACGGTTCGCGGGCCGGACGAAGGCCATTAATGAAAAATTAAGGAAAAATGCATATGCAGACCCCTGTCACCTTAAATATTTAAAACCATAATGAAAATAAACATTGAGAAATCAGAAAAACAAAAGAAAATCTAAAATTAAAAAACACCTAACAAAAATTATTTTTCCTCAAGGAACGTCAAAAAAAAAATACTTCAAAGTGAAAAAAATCAACCGAAGTGAAATGGATGAAATTATGACGTGTAGGTTTGAAACTGTTATTGAAAATTATACCACACACACACACATCAAACAAAAACGAAACGCATATACCCATCCATACGAGTACAAATAGTTGCAAACATATACACTTACGTATGATAAGAACATTACCCATTGAAAGATTCCAGCAACTTACATAGGGTAGGTGGCAGGAGTAAGACATGGGGGGGTCGCTGTTGGAGGAAGGAAATAGAAAGCCGACTGAGACAACATTGTCCCTTTAAAGGTGTCTCCGCCTAATGTCTGTCGCCGGTCGGTCGGTCAAATCGGCTCTCAGTTTTTGTTTTATGTTTACTTTTTTATATTTTACGCAGAAATGGGTGTGATTGGGCTTTGATCGTGTTTTCGCGGTCATAGTATTCAAATTCGGTTGGGTGAATCAGAGGAAGATAACAGCAGGCTTTTTGTTAACTTCGAAAGCCTCGTCTCTCATGTTTAAAATAGTCATTGGTAATCAGGCTCGCGAGCCGGTCAAAAAGCCTTCGCGGGCCGGATCCGGCCCGTGAGCCATAGGTTTTTTTTTTGTTTTGTTTTTTTGTATTTAAGTATTGCTCTGTTATTACTCTTGTCCTTAAGGCCGGGTCCGTATCACCTGGACCATAGACTGAACTCACAATTACTATGTCACTTAATTCACGCATTGGTAACTACGACTAACATAAATAATGAGAATTCATTATCCTAGTAATTTAGACAATTTACCACAATCACGGAGTTTAATTTAATTGCAAATTGATTTGTCCTTTCAATATTGACCACTTTCTACAACAGTGTAAATTATTTTTACACACACATATATATATATATATATATATATATATATATATATATGAAGTGGATATCGACTCGGAACGAGTTCGAATTTGAATTCATTGCATTCATTTACGTGTGAATACCCTTGGAAAAGATATTAATCCGTCTCTTCTCCCTCCAGCTATAGGTTAAATATAAGCCGAGATGTTTTATATACTTAAGAGGTTACTTCGTTAGACTCTTGGATCAACAACCAAACAAAAAGTGCGTCATTTCATGTGTGACAACCTAATATATTGCTTTCATATATTTAGCCAATTAGATTTGTTATTCACAATAAAATTCGCACTTTGGTTGAGCCGTCAAATTCGTATACATCGCTGAAAATCGATTGAAATAAATATGTAGTTGGATACTTTTTGATTAAGTTCGCTTGACATATATGAAATGTTAGTTGAAATAGGCACCATATTGATGGATGACGGTTCCTCCTTAAATTCTTGATCCCATCTTTACAAAAATATCATTCTTTGATGCGATAATAGCGTTCAAATGCTTCAATTATCTCTTCCTTATTGAAGGATGTTTTAATGCGTATTAAAAGCTCAAAATGCTGAAATAAGTGATAATCACTAAGAGGGATGTCAGGTGAATTTGGAGGATGAGGAGAAATTTAATAATTCAGGCTATGCAGCTTTTGGGTAGTTGCTCGAGAGGCGTGCGGCCGTGCGTTGTCGTGCAGCAAAAGTGGGCCATCCCTGTTCACAAGTCTAGAATGATTCTTTTTCAATTTTTCAGGCATACACTCGATTTTTTCATAATACGAGGTTGCTGTTAATATTGTCCCTTGAGGCAAGAATGATTAATGAATGACCCCTTTGAAAGACGACCATAAATAACCATTAATATTTAATGTTTTTGGTATTGTTTTAGTGATTCACTTGCCTCTAACCACTGCCTTTTACTGTTGTCAATAAGTATACATTTTTCATCGCATGGTTCGGTGATTTGAGGCATTTTTTTTCAGTCGAGAAAGCATACGACAAGTTTACTTGACATTGTTTTATTGTGATTCTTTCCATCAGACGTATGAGTAACAAAATATTAAAGCAAAATTATTTGGAAGGAAAAAGAGTCAGGAATAAGTCAAGCTTTCTTATATACTAAAGAGGTTACTTCGTTAGATTACAGGATCAACAAGCAACTAAAAATGCGTCATTTCATGTGTGACGACCTTATATATATATATATATATATATATATATATATATATATATATATATACTGGCATCATAGCTCGGCGTTGCCCGTGCACCTCGGAACATTTTAGCAGTAGGGTTCGGTTATATAAAAAATAATTATATAAAAAATTGATGTTTAAAAATTCTAAAAAAAATTCCATTAAAAAATCTATTTTCTTTTGTTTTGTGTAAACGTGATTTGTGTGACATTATAAACAACATTGCGTTTGTTTTTGTTCCAAAATTACGGGGGGAAATATTTAAATGAGTTTAACATAAAAATAAAAATTATTTATTTTGTTTTACTGAAATTAAAAATATAAAAACTATTACGCTCTAAGTTAAGAAATTTTCGAAGATTATTTAAAAATGTAGATATTTACTTTTAGAGGAGAACGTTACACACGAATTACAAACAGTTGATTTCCGGCATGAAATATTTAGCGAAAAAAAAAGGCTTTATTTTTTTTATTTTGTTCCCTGAAGTATGAAATATTAAATCTGAAAAAAAAACTTAAATAATTAAATTAGCTATTGGCACTTTTTTACATATTTTGTTTTTGTTTGAAAAAACACGTTTTTTTTTTAAATATTTCATTTATTTCAAAATTACGGGGAAAAATATTCACTTTTTTTTTATAAAAAAATATTTTAGTCGCGTTTGACACGTGTGATTTGATTTCTGTGACGTAATCTAGCAACCATTTTAGATCTTAGATATTTTACGGAACAAATGTAAACAATCGGCTCCATTGGCCAAAAAGTGCGAAAGGGTAAATTGCTGAACTTAAACTCAAAAAGTATGTGTCGACCTGGCTTCCCTGTAGATATATGTCCCTAGAAAGTTTGAATGGCGTAGCTTAAAAAATGTAGGCGTGCATAGGGAACAGTCACACACAGACTCACAGATTGCTTTTTATATACTTGTCCTGGGTATGACATATAAACTGCAACTGGCGGTATTGCTCTAAATTTGCTATTTGGAGTCTTTATGAATGTGGAGCTACCCCTTAAATGCCATTTCTCCCGGTTTCACTCTAGTCCGGAGTACCTGTTGGTTCAAATATTTTGCGTGTGAGCCTGAATGTGCGTTTTTATTGTATGAATATACTGCATGTGTGTGTGGGGGGAGGGGGTGCGCGCACGCGTGGGACGACTATCTGAATATGTGCTATGAGTGTTGGAAGTTTTAATCATGGGTGTGTGTACATCTGTGGGGACCTTTCAAAGCCTGTGCAAAGTCATGATGGGCGCCCCTCTCATGCCAGAGACGGAAAACTCTGACATCAAAGCTCCAAACAACAAAACTTAGTCCAGATGATCGGTAGCTGGATGGCTTAAAAATACTAACGCATGCAGGACAGAAATCCCATGTCTAAGTGTAAAACGTAGGGCACTACGACTGCTGACCCTCATTTATCGGTTACGATAGCTCTACCATGTATGTCATGATATAAAAACTTTTTAATAAAAGCATTTATTACCATCATTGTTAAGTACTCGATGAGACAATGTCTTTTTTTTTTCAATGTCGAAACAAAATGTACAATTTTGTAGTAGTTTGTTACATTTTCTAATGTTAATAAATATTTATTGGTTTATTTTTTTATATTGAGCCATGTTTTGAACATTGCAGCTTCATTCTCCGTTCTTTTACACTTTCATATATATATATATATATATATATATATATATATATATATATATATAACAATAATATATACATATATATATACAACAATATATATAAATGTAAAAGAACGAAAAAAACATGCCCCCAAATAAAGCAGATAGATATAATACCAAGTCATAAAACGACGCCCACTACCACTCTGGCAAAACTCATACTATCGGTCAGGTCAACGCATACTTATATAAGCCATAAATTAAAGCAGATATCATCAGATCGTAAAATGGCGCCAATTCTCAATCACATATATATATATAGCATAAACACGCACATACATACATGCTCGAACACACTTACAGGTACACACACACTCATTACAATTAACAACAGCAGTAGAAGCGAAGGATGACCATTCGTTGAAAGGCACGGTTCACTGACGGACACGAAAACAATCTACCATTCTGAAGATCAGATTTTATTCTCGAAATATTAATGTGTGATAAATAGGTAATACCCAACAATTTCTTTACCTTCCATTATTTTACTAAACGCATTGTGTCGCCTTTAAGACCTAACTATATATATATATATTTATATATATGGAGAGTGATAAAATATTTTCGATCCACCCCACTACCAAAATCTAACCAAATAACCAAACATTAGAATTATTTTTTTGAAATCCCTTCTTAGTTGAGCTGAGAAATCTTTTGAACGTTGTTAATACTTTCTTCTTTCTTTATTCACTTGGATATATATATATATATATATATATATATATATATATATATATATATAGTCATCCCGAGACAGATCTGTTTCACTGTATCACAGCTCATCAGTACGGTTAGACAGCCGAATGCTTTTTACCCAGGATTGAAACCCGACCGAATTGGCGGGCGCTCGGTAGAAGAAGGCAGACTTTTTGGCGTGTATATTATCATTATACACGCCCAATAGCTGAGAGTGTTCTAATTCATTGCTGAATGAACGATGCGTAGATGCCAGAGTAGCTACTGTTTTTCAAAGTCTACAATTCCTCCAGAGTGCTCAATATATTATTATTATTATTATTATTATTATTATTAAATTTGTTTTGTTTTTTTATTTAAAATGAATATAGTTTACATTCCTACAAGGAAATTTCTATGTTTCAAGATTTTACCTCGTCATCAGGCAATGTTAGCTCATTGTTGTGAAAAGTTTTTTCATTTGACGATAAGAAACAATAAGTTTGTTATTTATGGATGTGGGAAACAGAAAAAAATTCATGTGTGTGTTCAATTTACCTAATCAGAATGAAAATCAAGTTTAAATTTGAAAATATAGATCATCTTTCTTCTTGCAGTCTTAACAGGCTACACTGGAAAGATAACGACTAACTCTAGACTTAAAGGTGTCAAGATTTATTTATTGAATAACATTCAGAGTTTAGTCGGAGATTTTAGAAGTACAGAACTGAAATAGACTTAGAACAAACCGGAAACCCAATCCAAACAAAAGATAGACATTTACTTCAGTTCAAAAGACTTCAGAGTTTAGACAGAGAAGTTAGAAGTATTGAGTGGAAGTAAATTTTCAAATAACCCGAACATCTAAACTTATTTATAAATGGAACGGTAAATGTTAAGGTGTCGATGGCTTTTCCCTCTTCAAATTTATCCAAAATAGCATTATTTCTGTGCAAATGTATTTGCTGAACTCAAATCAACAATTAGTTATTGAAGAAACTTACCTTTTTTGCTTTGAAAGTCCATAAAAAAAAAACGAACTATATCTCGCACTTTTTCTCTCCCGTAACTCTCGCGAAGTCATGTAATTAACTGCAGAATGACATTCTACGTAGGCAGCAATTTTCTGTCGAATTTTGGTCGATTTTCTTCCTTTACTGAAACTTCCGGCGATGTACTTCCTGTTATGAAAGTTTCAAAAGTAGAAATACAATAGTGCATTACTTTCATTACCGGAAGTACATCGTCGGAAGTATCAGTAAAGGAAGAAAATCGACCAAAAATCTACCAAAATTCCTTCACATGCGCAGTACGTCATTCTGCAGTTAATTACATGACTTCATGAGAGTTACGGGAGAGAAAAAGTGCAAGATATAGTTCGTTTTTTACGGACATTTAGATAAAAAAAAGGTAAGTTTCTTCAATAACTAACAGTTGATTTGAGTTCAGTATATACATTTGCACAGAGATAATGCTATTTTGCACAGAGATAATGCTATTTTGGATAAATTTGAAGGGAAAAAGCGTCGGATCTTGCAACGAAAATTTACCAATGGAACTCTGTGTGTGTGTGTGTGTGTGTGTGTGTGTGTGTGTGTGTGTGTGTGTGTGTGTGTGTGTTACCTATAGACTCCAAAACGGCTGAACCGATTTTCTTGAAAATTTACACAGTTGTACTATAAGCGTCTGCGAGTGTTCTTAGCTAAGTTTTGTGTCGAGGTACCCCCGATAAATATCGATTATCGAAAAAATCGGTTTATAGAAGGAGTGGTCCGATTTTAATCAAATTTGATATGCTCATAGACAAAAACATAAAAAACAATATTCAGAAGTTTCAAGGTTGCAGTTCTTACACTAGTGCAGAAAATCGATAATATATATATATATATATATATATAAGGCAAGATGTTTGTGTGTGTGTCTGTTTATCTGCCTGTATGTCCTTTATACAAATCCACAATTTTTATCCGATTCTCACCAAACTTCACACAAATATTCTTTAGGCTGAGGCTGAGCTCCAGGATTAGTTTTAAAGCTTTCATTACACCCGAGCAACGCCGGGCTATACTGCTAGTATCATAATAATCTACAAATATCAGTCAATCAATGGACACCTGATGATAATAATGATCAGAGATTACTTGGTCAAAATATTGTGTCTATAATAACATATACAGGGTGATTGAAAAGTAACCCCCTATTTTATGTATGAATGGCAGCCAGGAATCCTGACTTAACATTCTGTGACTTGTGTGGGGTTGAGTAAAGAAGCAAATCTACTATACCAATGCAAGACTTTGGAAGAACTTCAAGGGTGAATACAAGAGGTTATGTCTTCAAAATTCAGAGAGTTATGGGAGAGAAAAGGTGCAAGATATAGACGAAAAAAACTTATTTGATATCGATATCAGGAAATCAAAATTTGACTTACATCCATTCATTTTTCTTTCACTCTACGGTTTCGCTTTAACAAGTTGCTTTTTAGTCTTTCGTGCCAATGTTCAAAGAGTCTGAGCTCCAGAACCATGGATTAGTTTTTAAGCTTTCATTACACCCGAGCAACGCCGGGCTATACTGCTAGTGTAATCCTAAAGAGGAAACAAGGGATAAACATTTACTTCAGTTGAAAAGACCAGAGAGGACTGTGAATCAGACGCTAGTCGAATAATGAATAATATTAAGAAACAATTTTATATGCTTGTCTCTTTGACAAGTGGCTTCGATGGATAACTTTGATAGGGACATAAAACGGAAGCAAATTTTATTGAAATTCAAGCTGAATTAATATCGTGTCATTTTATCTCTTTATTTATTTATATTGTTGTCATTTGTCAATCAGCCCAACGTAAAATTGGAAATTTTAAAACTGTCATTTTGAATCGATCTCAGCTCATGTGCACCGCTACTTGACATCATTCGAGCTGAATTCAATTACATCAGTCAGTGGAAAGGTGTCAACAGGAGCTAAGCAAAAACAAGTGACCAGCGTCGATTGGCTGGACACTTACCAATGAAAGGCGCAATCACTACTGACTAATTAGAGATCAGTTCGCTCAAAACCCAGTCGTGTACCGTGGACGAAGAGATTCACAAGTGTTTCGACTCTACAAGTGCCTCACTCTAACGCATGACGACTTTTATATTAAAAGGTCAGTTCTTTTTAAGTAGAGATTGACCTGCAGTAATTATTTGCATGTGTTGATATCGGTAAATTCTTCAAGTGGCCGACGTCGACATTTTGTTCACTATTTAGCATTTGGCATTTCAGTCGATAATTAACTGATCTTTTCTTTTTTTATGTCCTCTCTGCCCTTTTTGATGCCGGATGATGGGGGGGGGGTACAATGTTTAGTAACTTGAAATGAGAAATCGGCGATCAGAGTTCAAGTTGCATTCGAGTTCGTTACATTCAGTTTCGGATAAGCACCCTTGCGGAAAAAGGATAAATCCATCTCGTCTCTCCCCCACCAAATAAGAGGTTATATAGCAGGGGATGGTAAATCACCGACTCTCCCGAGCAGAAATTCACACTCTAGACAGAAAAAACTATATTATTATTATTATTTGCCGTTTCCTTGCAGGACGTAGGTGATCATGGATTTCCCCTTAACCCTATCCGTTGTCTCTCTTAATGTTTTTTTTTCTTGGTATCTATGGCAATCCCCCCTCTGCGCCATCCAATTTTTAATTTGCTTTCCAGGTGTATGTTATGTCGCCAAGTATAAATGAATAACTAAACAACAGAATCAGAATATAAGTTGTATTCCGCGGAAAGACGGTTAGTATGTACAGAAGTGATTAGTAATATTTACAATAGAAAAGATACAAGAGTCCAATCCGTCGTAAGACGTGTGTATACGTGATTACGTCCAGTACGCCACCGGAAGTGTGACTAACTCTTCACTGACTCGCACTGACTCTTCAGTAACTCATTAGAGCCTCTCAAGTGACTATCTACCGACTGTATTTACTAGCCTTCCCACGTAGGCTGGATGTGACACATGGTCATTTTATAGTGGGTATTCCCGGCCATAGAGCCGGGCCAAAAAATGTCTGTCTAATTTTCCCCAGTCGTGGTTCTACCCTTCGGCGGAACCACGACTGGGTTATTGCTCTCTGCTCGGAAGCAGAGAGCGCCCTCTACCTGAAGGCAGAGAGCTGACAGTGTCGTAGAGTCGTCAGTCTAGTGACTCGGTACGACTGTATTTACTAGCCTTCCCACGCAAGGCTGGATGTGACACATGGTCATTTTATAGTGGGTATTCCCGGCCATATAGCCTGGCCAAAAGATGTCTGTCTATTTTTGCCCAGTCGTGGTTCTACCCTTCGGCGGAACCACGACTGGGTTATTGCTCTCTGCTCGGAAGCAGAGAGCGCCCTCTACGCGAAGGCAGAGAGCTGACAGTGTCGTAGAGTCGTCAGTCTAGTGACTCGGTCCGACTGTATTTACTAGCCTTCCCACGCAAGGCTGGATGTGACACATGGTCATTTTATAGTGGGTATTCCCGGCCATATAGCCGGGCCAAAAAATATCTGTCTATTTTTCCCCAGTCGTGGTTCTACCCTTCGGCGGAACCACGACTGGGTTATTGCTCTCTGCTCGGAAGCAGAAAGCGCCCTCTACACGAAGGCAGAGGGCTGACAGTGTCGTAGAGGCGTCAGTCTAGTGACTCGGTCCGACTCCCCTGTAGAGAATCCACCATTGCTATATGTAGCAATGGGAACAGTCCATTTGTAGTCAAATAGGAGCGGCGCCCTAACAGTGTACCTATTTTTTTATGTTTTGACGTTCAATTGTTGGCAAAACAATATTCACTGATAATATGTTCTCCTTGGTTGCAATAACCAGATTTAAACTGCGCTGGCCGACCTTTTTTTGTTGTTGTTTTTTGTTTTTTGTTGTTTTCGTTTTGGGGGGGGGGGTGTTTTTTGGGGGGGGGGTAGTTAAAAGTCCCGCAAAATTATAGCATTCTTTTAATTCTATAAGATAGATTCTGATGCATGCATTTAGCATTTGTTTCACCAGTCGTCATTCCTACCTTCAACCCAAATACGTGTATTGCTTGTGCATAAAACACAGTGGAGTCAGTTTTTTTTTTTAATTGACCAGAATAGTGCCATATATGGTAAAAGTATATTGAAGCCTGAGGGAAACATCTAACCGATTGCCTTCCAAAGGCCTACAGGATTAACAGGTAAAAGAGAAGATAAAGAGACTTGAAGTAAAAACAAAAATAACACTGCCTCATAAACCACAGCACGACGGTCAGCGCGCAACTTCTAGAACAAAATACACAGGAGATTCCACAAAGACTGCTGACTGACAGAAAGCAGGATCTGAACAGATTGCAAAGAGGCCCGTATCTAGACATGCCAAGCTGTTTTGCTGCGCATAGGTAAAACCGTGATGTAACTAATTTTGACTGACATGACGGCACGCCATTCGGGGCCTCTTTTGTGTCTATATTGATGCGCGTTCAGAACACAGGACAAATTATTCCTGTAGGGTAGGAAATATTAGTATATTAGGAAAGCTACTTAAGATTAGACAAGAATTGCTCAGGACTTCGACAACAGACAGAGAACACAAAATGCAAAAATAAAATCAATTCATATAGATTGTGTTTTACGTCGACTGCAACTGAAAATATAAAATTAAAAACGTTAAATGATATTTTGGTAAGGCCCATGTCAAAATTCGAAGATTATCATAAAAAGACTGATTAAGATAGAGCGAGTTACGAACGGATTGACAGACGCAAAAAGTGAGATATGATACGATTGATGGAGGATAACTGGCCATTCGTATCCAAGGAAGCCTGTCTTACTAAAAAAAAATAGTTAATCCATATTGCAGATGCCTGCTCAGGCACATTTGTGTTTGTTCAACACCCACAGATCCCACCTGTTTTTTTATACTCTAACTATGCTGAGCAGATCTTAGTTACAATTACTAGAAAAAAGCACGTTATTTAGCATGATCAATAGTCTGAACAAGGCCAGCACGCTACAATAGCTCGGTCACGCTGACTTGTGGCTTCGTTCACATCTTTGCAACTAGGAAACACCAGGCTACATCCACGAAGTCAAACCTCCCTTATGATTTTATATTATTTTTATAAGGGAAAATGTAATTCACATAAGTGTTTAATTTACAAGATCTACTACAAGGTGACCAAAACAGTTCTGTCCGTTTTTTGATTAGTCATTGAATGAAGCTGAAATATATACGAAATGCGTGTAGCAATTGTTTTCAAATTCAGACAGCCGGTAGGAACATCAGACGATATAAAAAAAAACCCTCGCACCGTGCCTGGCCATCAGTTATAAGCCGGACAACTGTGAGAAGAATTGAAGTGTCTAGAGATCTCGTTCGGGGCTGTTTGTTTTACGACTTCAAAGTGTTCTTATCAACAGTTGCATCAAGTCGCCGCATATGTCAAGTGTTTGGGGATAGTGCTTTAGATGAACGTACTGCAAGGCGTTGGTTTCGAAAATTCAAGTCGAAAGATTTGTCTCTCCATAATAAGCCTTGCAGTGGACGACCACAGGCCTTGAATGACGAAGTCCTGTAAGCGGCCATTGAAGAGGACAGTAGTCTAACGTGTGGGGAACTTGCAAGACAGTTCAACGTTTCCGATGAAACAGACTTCACCTGCACCGCCTTGGCAAGACGTACAAACTGAGCAAGTGGGTTCCGCAAACGCTGTTGGAGGTCCACAAGGGACGACGAGTGGCAGCCTGCGTATCGCTGCTTTCTCGCCACCGTACCGCATCCTTATTCAATCGAGTGCTTACCTTCTGTACGAAACTCCCAAGCGTTCCAGATATTAGTTGTCTCCTCAGGATGCTGTCCCTCACAGCGCAAGACCGCTTATGCACACACGCAAGATTATGCTTTGTGTCTGGTGGACGGGTCGTGAAGTGGTTCATTATGTCGCGCGAGTGTCAGGGATACCATACAGCAACTTCGGTGGGAGACTTTGTATCATCCACCTTATTCATCTGACCTTGCGCCATCCGATTATCACCTCTTCCACTCCCTGGATAATAATTTCGTGGGAAATCCTTAAACAATGAAGCAGACTTGCGCAAAGCCCTCACGAGTTCTACCGCAAGGGGATTGAACAGTTGGAGACACGTTGGTAGAAGGTGCTGGATGCCGATGGCGATTACTTCGAAGACTAAATATAAATTACACATCCTGTGAAGTGTTTTCTTTTTTTTTCCTTTAAAAACGGACAGAACTTTTTTCGTTACCTTGTACTTTGCAGAAAAAGCCCCTGCCCGGATACTTTCCTGCAAACCAAACTCTTAACTTCTTTAAATTGAGTGGCAATCGGTATATATTCTTCTTATATTTGTAATATTCACTTTCTTCTATCTCCTGTTAATTTCATATTATGCACTCAAGTAACACGCTACCTTGAGTGGCTTTCGAACCTTGTAATTCAGTAAATTAAAAAAAAGAATAGGGAGGATTACGAACAGATTGACAGGGGAAGAAGAAGAGTTACGAGAATATCCACGTACAAAGAGAGAGAGAGAGTTATGAACAGATTGACATAATAAAGAGTGAGTTTGAAAAAAAGGAAGATAGAAAGTTACAGATTGATAGAGAAAGAGAGAGTGAGAGTTTAGTAACAGATTGATAGAGGAAGAGAGTGAGTTACTGTCCGATTGGCAGAGGCATAAAAAGATATATGACTCACTTGATAATATTAAAGATGGTTCATGAACACCGATACAAACAGACTATGTCAGTTTTTGAGATAGAATTACTAAATGCTTTTATAGTTTCAAATATATCTGCTTGCATTAATCTACTAATTGCTTCTGTATGCTATGAATGTCAGGACAGTATTCATATATAAATATATTGAAATGATTTGTTTGAACATTATTTTTGATCGATACTCGTATTTAAGTAGATATTCTGTTTTTAATCAAACAGTATTAGATATTTATTACTACCAGCCTGATTATTTACAATAAATTTTTGTTACGAAAATAATTCATTCGGCAGGATTCGAACCTGCGACACCTGTCCACATAGAGAAAGCCAATAAGTGATCTGGCGCGTCTGAGACCTCTCGACAACGAATGACGATCAGTCTATCTATGTGGATAGAGCTCGCAGGTTGAGTGCTAAATCCTCCTATGAACAAACTGAAAATAGATATATGGATAATGAACAGACCAAAATAGATAGATAGATAGATAGATAGATAGATAGATAGATAGATAGATAGATATGAACAGAAAGAGATAGATAGATAGATAGATAGATAGATAGATAGATAGATAGATAATGAACAGGCTGAGATAGATAGATAGATAGATAGATAGATAGATAGATAGATGAATAGAATAGGTGAGATAGATAGATAGATAGATAGATAGATAGATAGATAGATAGATAGATAGATAGATAGATAGAATAGAATGGGATAGATAGATAGACAGATAGATAGATATGAACAGAATGAGATAGATAGATATATGAACAGAATGAGATAGATAGATATGAACAGAATGAGATAGATAGATATGAACAGAATGAGATAGATAGATAGATAGATAGATAGATAGATAGATAGATAGATAGATATGAACAGAATAGATAGATAGATAGATAGATAGATAGATAGATAGATAGATAGATAGATAGATAGATAGATAATGAACAGGCTGAGATAGATAGATAGATAGATAGATAGATAGATAGATAGATAGATAGATAGATATGAACAGACTGAGATAGATAGATAGATAGATAGATAGATAGATAGATAGATAGATAGATAGATATGAACAGAATGAGATAGATAGATAGATAGATAGATAGATAGATAGATAGATAGATAGATAGATAATGAACAGGCTGAGATAGATAGATAGATAGATAGATAGATAGATAGATAGATAGATAGATAGATAGATAGATAGATAGGGATAGATATGAACCGAATGGGATAGATAGAATAGACAGATAGATAGATATGAACAGAATGAGATAGATAGATATGAACAGAATGAGATAGATAGATAGATAGAATAGATAGATAGATAGATAGAATAGATAGATAGATAGATAGATAGATAGATAGAATAGATAGATAGATAGATAGATAGATAGATATGAATAGAATAGATAGATAGATAGATAGATAGATAGATAGAATAGATAGATAGATAGATAGATAGATAGATAGATATGAATAGAATGAGATAGATAGATAGATAGATAATGAACAGGAATGAGATAGATAGATAGATAGATAGATAGATAGATAGATAGATAGATAGATAGATATGAACAGGCTAGATAGATAGATAGATAGATAGATAGATAGATAGATAGATAGATAGATAGATAGATAGATAGATATGAACAGACTGAGATAGATAGATAGATAGATAGATAGATAGATAGATATGAACAGACTAGATATAGATAGATAGATAGATAGATAGATAGATAGATAGATAGATATGAACAGACTGAGATAGATAGATAGATAGATAGATAGATAGATAGATAGATATGAACAGACTGAGATAGATAGATAGATAGATAGATAGATAGATAGATATGAACAGACTGAGATAGATAGATAGATAGATAGATAGATAGATTCACTTGATGAGACTATGTGACAGAGTATCATTTAAAGAAAATCTCCTTAAAATAAATTGCAAGTTTCTTTTTGTCCATTACATAGAAACCCAACTGTTTCTTCCCCTTTGAATTAGCGTATCGTATTTTGATTTTAATCTGCCAGGAATTATTTGCTTCCCTTTTATTAAATCTCATCAGTCAATACATCAAATGTGGCTTTAGATTGAAATTCTATTTAAAAAAAAAAAAAAAAGAATTTCCGGTCATTATAAATCTGGTTAGCCACGTGATGATGGTTGGCTTTTGAAAGCTTATTACATCAGGTTTTTTTCTCTGTTGTCAATGTAAACGCATTATTATTATTATTATTATTATTATTATTATTATTATTATTATTATTATTATTATTATCTATTTCCTTCGTTTATTCATTTACTTTTACTTATTGTTAAAATAATTGTCTTATTTCTGCATTTGTTTTTTTTATTTTCCTTTCTTTCAAATAAATAAGATTTATAAATCATTCAGGAATCCACCCACTCATCTACATCAGATATATATATATATATATATATATATATATATATATATATATAAGCGGTAAAAATCCAGGATTCACCTAGTAAATAATACGGGATAAGGTTGGTCAATAATCCAGGAGGATCCTAGTAATATTTTTAAAGTATTAAGACTGATCTAATAGAGAGCTCAATTTAAATTATTTTAACTTACAGAACGGATATTTATTTATTTATATGTAAATTCTGATAAACCTTAGCGAGGAAATAGCCATTTTCAACATGTCATTTTAAGACATGCATTTTCAACCCCTTATAAACAAAAAATTACTTCCCCACCACCTACCACAACTAGCTCAAGGGTCAAGCCACATACCTCCCACTACCAAAGAAGAAATAGAAATTACTACTAAAATTCCGCTAGCTTAACCCTATAAAAACCAACCAATACCTTCCAACCCCTTCCTCTGGGTTTAGAATTTTTCCTCATTCTCTGTTCATAAAGGGTTGAAGAATGCATGTCTTAAAATGATATATTAAAAATGGCTATTTCCCCGCCAAGTTTTGTCTGAATTTATATATATATATATATATATATATATATATATATATATATATATATATATATACAATTTCATTTATTCAGAAATTATAACATGGATATGTTATAATATCACTACAAAAGTAGCTATTTTGTTTCGATACTACTTGTGTCTTGTCATGTGATGTGGTTTATTTCAAATTGAAGAGTTTCAAAAGGTTAAAAACAAGCAAAACCACTTTAATTGGGGAGACATTATTGTGTGTGCAATGTGGACCAATCAGAGTAAAGCAACTTCTAATTTGGAGAATGTGTGAGCAGACTTAAAAAATAATTTGAGGGGGGCATTAGTATTAATATTTGATTAAATTGAGATCAGCATTATTAATTAACTATTAGATCTACTTTATTACTGTTGCAAAATTTTAAAGAAAATTTTCTAAATTTAACAATTTATTAGATTTAGAAAGTTATTCATATATTAAACGTGGAAGAGAATGAACGCATACATAAATAAACCTACAAACATCCCCACATGGAAAAATAGACGAGTATATTCTCATACACTGGCAAGCAGACACATATACAGATTAATATACCCACGCATATATACATGCACAAATTACAAAATTTTGTTTTTATCGACTTGTCAATTTGTCTGTTAAATTTTACTGCTTTATTTGGACACAGATTGAATTGCCACACATTGGATACAGTCAGGGCGAATTCATAACGTTACTAGCCTTGAATGAATGAGGTCAGGGCAGACACAATCATATTTCAATGCATGAACATATAAACATAATTAGATATATACTTACGCAAATACACAAGCTAAGAACAAAAATGTACACGACTAAAAACTCCACAGATCATAAAAGATATATAACCACATAGATGGAAATACACGAAACCTATGGCATCAAACTTGGTAGATACACTATACGCAAATTAAATGCGTATGCATGTGCAAAACGTCATACATATACATATATATGCTAAGCCCCATATCGTTCACATGAATTAATGCCTATGTGAGTCCCAGTTGTCGAGCTCGCGTGTGCCTCTGCGCACGTCCAATGGGTGTACAGTTGTTAATCTATGTCTGCGTTTGTATAAAAGGCCTCACGATGACAAATATTCCTCCCAATTTTCATCCCACTTCGACAAAAATTCATCATATACGCATCTCTACATATATCCAGAATTTTAAACAAAAAATTAAATCAGTTTCTCTGACGATCGCAAAAGCGTGAAATCCAGGACAACAAACTTACACCCATCTTTCTATCTATCTATGTATCTATCTATCCACATACATATACACATATATATATATACACACATATACATATATACATACATACACACACATACACATATACACATACATGCAAGTACATACGTATATATATATATATATGCACACATATATATACACACATACATATATACAGATATAGACATGTATACATCTGAACATACATACATGCATACAAATATGAATATATATATACATATACACACATATATACAAACATACATATATATACACATATACCCATACAAAAGCATACATACATACATGTAAGACATACACACACATACAAGTAAATGCATACATATACATACATATCAGCAAGTAAAGGAAATATCAATATGTCTACTAATACAAAAGAACAGATGTACGCTTATGTACCTTCATCCGACTCGAACGCTCTGACGAACTCCCCCCAGGTACACAATCCGGCACATATTAACACAATAACACTCGGCAAGCACCCAACCCAACACCGACCGCTAACCTATACATCCATGAGCTATCTAATCTGACATCGATTATCGCGCCAATATTCGACAGAGCCCAAACCAGTACAAACCATCCGGCAAAGCTCAACACGTTTCCCCATAGCACCGACTGTCAAACCAACACCTAATAACCACGATTCTCAAGGCCCAAGTCCCACACTGTTTCCTAAATATTTATAATTCCACAACCCTGCGAAAACCGATGTCGGGTAGAACATCCCACAACCATACAACTCGCCGAACAATATCGGGTCGAATGGCCGGCACAAATCAGTATGCTAAAACATAGCGAACGGCACACCCAGTAATGATCAACCAGAACGCCCAACCCGAACAAAAATATCCATCAAAAGGCAGTTAAAAAGATTTTCCTTAATTTTTCAATATTATAACTTGGATTTTAATGTAAATGCTGAACAGTGTTTACAATAAACAGTGAACTCATTCCTCTGGCTTAACAGTTTAACCTTGTCCCTAAATTTGATAATTTCTAATTTTTCGTTAAGACAGAGGTAGCAAGGTGCACGGACGGAGTTACAAGTTCGGGCCTTTGTAAGGATTTTCCATTTAACAGTGGGTGTTTTCTCTTTTTCCTTTAAAGACCAATAGTATTTGGATAATGAAGTGCTGTATTTATAAGAACTATTGCTGAAGGACAATGTGTGCTGATACCAGCGATTTTTGAAAGGGATTTTAGTAGAACCGATATAAACGTTTATATATATATATATATATATATATATATATATATATATATATATATATATTGATCTGTTTCAAACTACATGATCATATCTGTCAGTCTGTTAATATCTCTCATGTAGATCGTATCATTTTCTTATGTATATACCACCATTCTTTCGTGTCCATATATATATATATATATATATTGTCATCCGCAGACATATCTGTTTCGCTGTATCACAGTTCATCAGTACGGTTAGACTCCGATTGCTTTTTATCCCAGGATTGAAGCCCGACCGAATTGGTGTCAGTCGGCGATTCTACCTCTGGGCTACGGGCGTTCGGTGGAAGAAGGCAGACTTTTTAGCACATATATTATCATTATACGCGCCCAATAGCCAGAGTGCTCTAATTCATTTTACTGAATGAGCGATGCGTACACGCCAGAGTAGCTACTGTTTTTCAAAGTTTACCATTCTATATATATATATATATATATATATATATATATATATATATATATATGTATGCATGTATTTATGTATGTATGTATGTATGTATGCATAGGTAGAGAGGACCAGTCCGTAAACGCCGAGGATAATCCAACAAGATCAACTTAATGAAAAAATATTAAGTGTTATATCTATATAGAGAGCTATATATAGATGTTTTCCAGAGCAATATGATATATATATGAGTAGGTGATTGCCTGGGTGGGTGGGTGTCTACTATTCTTTTGTTACCGATATATTAGTGTTCTGTTTAAATACATATCAAAATTTGGCAGTGTATTTCCTTACCAGGAAATATCGAGATAATCTTTTTGTTTGTTAATCTTTAATAGAAACGTTAGGGTGATTTGCATTATATGACAAATTTTGTTGATTCATTGAATATCAAACTTTCTTGTATGAGGCACACAGTGAGGCTCGAACGACCTGGTGAATATAAATGATCAACGAGATTTGCCATTCTAACCATTAGTTTGCATACAAGATAGATAGATAGATAGATAGATAGATAGATAGATAGATAGATAGATAGATATGCAGAGACTGAGATAGATAGATGAGATAGATAGATAGATAGATAGATAGATAGATAGATAGATAGATATGCAGAGACTGAGATAGATAGATAGATAGATAGATAGATAGATAGATAGATAGATAGATATGCAGAGACTAGATAGATAGATAGATAGATAGATAGATAGATAGATAGATAGATAGATAGATATGAAGAGACTAGATAGATAGATAGATAGATAGATAGATAGATAGATAGATAGATAGATAGATAGAAGAGACTAGAGATAGATAGATAGATAGATAGATAGATAGATAGATAGATATGAACAGAATAGAAATATAGATAGATAGAATAGATAGATAGATAGATAGATAGATAGATAGATAGATAGATATGAACAGAATGAAATAGATAGATAGATAGATAGATAGATAGATAGATAGATAGATAGATAGATTAGTATTTACTCAGATAGATAGATAGATAGATAGATAGATAGATAAAGGGAAGACATAGATAGATAGATAGATAGATAGATAGATAGATAGATAGATAGATAGATAGATAGATTGTTCCTTTTCAAATAATCTCTTTCCTTTTATTCTTTTTTAACCCTTCTTTTTGCCTTTCATTCCAAATCACCGTGTTTGCTTTTCTTCGTTTCTATTTCTTTTTATTGTTCTGTTTAACTCTATTAAAAGACAACGATCGCATAACAACATTTCAATTGGCAGAAAATCTTCCGGGAAATTTCACACAAGTCTGTGAAGTGGGGTTATGAATGAAGCTGCACCGTTTCTATGGCAACTTATAAGTCAGTGGAATGAGACTGCCGCCTCCAATGGCGGCAACGTATCCGAAACTCTTTGATGAAACCACGTAATAATGCGTTGGAGATCTCGTTAGAGAAATAGAAAAGGAAGATGACTCACGGGATATTCCATCAGAAGACACGTTTTTGCTTCCTCTTTACTCTCTCTCTCTCTCTCTCTCTCTCTCTCTCTCTCTCTCTGTATATATATATATATGTGTGTGTGTGTGTGTGTGTGTGTGTGTGTGTGTGTGTGTGTGTGTATGTATCTATCTATCAAGCAATCTGCCTCTTATTTTATTAAAATAGATGTCTTTTAAAATATATTCAGCTGCTTTCTCATTATATAAACAAGAAAGAAAGAGTGTTGACCGTATGTGTTCCGTTGTCTTTGTGTCAATATGTTGATGTGATTAACATTACGAATATGTATTTGTGCTTTTTTAATATGCGTAAGAAAGCATGCAAAACACCTCTACAATGCAGGCCTGTTATTTCGGACCTCTTTTCTCTCTACTCTCGTTGAAAGTTTACGCACTTATTAAAGCGTCTCTTTCACTATTCAAAACTGTCGGCAATGTAAACTGATAATTTAGTAACCTTACAGGAAAGAGTCTACACAAGAATGCTTAATAATGTATCCCTTGACTATTAAGGCCACTCAAACTGTTCTCAGAGTGTTCCCCATTGTGGGGTACATTCCCGCTAGGTCACTGATAGAATATAACAAACGTCTTCTTCTATGTGCCTTATCCTTTCCGTGTCTCCCTGTCCCTGGTGGCTCTTAATATGTTTTCTCCTGTTACACCTCGCAACCCCCGTTCCGTCATCCACCTGCTCAGGCCCTTCAAATATGTTATCCGCTGCCTTCCTCTGTCTCTTTTCCCCACTCTATCTGGCCTGTCAGTATCCGGTTCTCCAAGCCGTCCTTCCTCATTGCATGTCCCAGGAACTTCAGTTGTCTCTTCCTGATGCTCACTATTAGTTTTCTTTTCAATGCCATTCTTTCCAAAACCTCATCATTGCTCACATGCTCAGTCCATGATATTCGCAGCATCCTTCTGTAGAACCACATTTCAGTTGCTTCCAGTTTTTCCTTCATCTTTGATGATATTGTCCAGCATTCACTGCCATATTGAAGAACTGACAACACATAGCAATCCAGTACTCACTTCTTTGTTTCTAGAGAAATTGTCATGTTACTTAATACTCTTCTCAGCTCCTGGAATGCATCCTTGTGTTTTTGGATCTTAGGAATATAAATGTATAGAAACTATTGTGACCACAAAGTGAGGGTTCAGTTTATATATTGATTGTAATATGTAATTGATCCCCCACTTTATATCCAGTATGCTTCTGTAGAACCACATTTCAGTTGCTTCCAGTTTTTCCTTCATCTTTGATGATATTGTCCAGCATTCACTGCCATATTGAAGAACTGACATCACATAGGAATCTAGCACTCTCTTTTTTGTTTCTAGGGAAGTTTTCATGTGTCTTAATACTTTACTCAGCTTCTGGAACACGTTCTTCGCCATGCCAATTCACCTTCAGATCTCTATGTCGATGCAACACCCTAAAAGCGTGTTTCAAATAATTCAAATAATTCAAAATAAAAATCTGCTCTAATATTTATGGATTATATATATATATATATATATATATATATATATACACAATTGGAGTAGATAGATCTATCTATCGCCCGGTTCACACTCCACCCACGTCTATTGAACAGGTTAAGAGGCTCATCTCTTGTTCCCTGTCTAGGATGTGGTTTCCGGCTTTCTCTTTTCCAATCTTCTCACTATTACGTAGCCCCCTGCACGTCAGTGGCGTTACTGCCTTGCTCGGGGTGATACGATTAAAAAACAAAATATATATATATATATATATATATATATATATATATATCCAAGTGAATAAGGAACGAAGAAAAAAATTTTTTTACAACGTCCAAACATAAATTTAAAACAGTGCTCGATATATAATATAAAGAGCTGTGAATATTTATTTTAAATTATGTTTTAAAACATGTACAAATTTTTTATATATCCACTACAAATCGTACATTTGTTTCGACATTGAAACTACAATGTCTCATCAGGTGGTGTGCACAGGAATGGAAAGCCTCTTTTCTTATATTTGGTGAGTTGTGTGTGAGATGTTGGTGGGGGTTAGTAATAAGGGAATAAGTCTTGTAAATTGTCCGTTAGAATTTGAAGAAAGTGGTGTGGGTAGTGAATATAGTTCATTTATGAGTGTCTGGGAAATTTGTAGACAGATTTAACATTAGAAGATAGGATGTAAGTTTTATGACCTTCTGACTAGACTTTATCCTTTGGATTTCTTAGAGGGGCAGAGTAGGGAGGTGTAAAGTGTGGGGACGGATGGGGTTAGACTTAACGTTTATTTGTACCCCTATAGAATATTTTTATATTTAAGCACATTTTTTATAATTAATCTAATTTTGTATATTTAACCTTAATTTTGAAGTTATATTGGACTAGCAGTATAGCCCGGCGTTGCTCGGGTGTAATGAAAGCTTTAAATCTAATCCATGGTCCTGGAGTTCAGACTCTTTAGACGTTGGCACGAAAGACTAAAAAGCAATAGTTGTTTCCAGTTAAAGCGAAACCCTAGACTGAAAGAAAAATGAATGGATTTAAGTCAAATTGTGATTTCCTATTGATATCAAATAAATTTTTTCGTCTTAAACTGAATTTTGAAGGCTAAATAAGTCCTCTGAGTAAATGGAATCATGGCTGAGACTAAGAACTACAATTATACCTACTTAGAGCCAAACCCGAAGCAAAAACTAAAATAAAAGGGCTGAAAAAAATACAGATATACAGGCAGATAAACAGACGCTCACACACAAACATCTTGCCTTTTATATATATATATTATCAATTTTCTGCACTATTGTAAGAACTGCAACCTTGAAACTTCTGAATATCGTTTCTTATGTCTTTGTCTATGAGTGTATCAAATTTGATTAAAATCGGACCACTCCTTCTTTAACCCGATTTTTTCCATTATCGATTTTCGATACCTCGACACAAAACCTAGCTAAGAACACTCGCGGACGCTTATAGTACAACTATGGAAATTTTCAAAAATCGGTTCAGCCGTTTCGGAGTCTATAGGTAATGGACACACACACACACACAGACACACACACATACACACACAGAGAGACAAAATTCCATTTATAAATAAGTTTAGATCTTAAGGTATAAATGAAACATTGTAATTTATTAAAATTTTAAGAGAATTATTTTGTCTGGGTAAAAAATACATTGTGAGACCCTACATGATTTAAATGGGTAGACAATAATGTTTATTAGCAGTTTGAATTTTGTTTTGTTTTTTTAAATTAGATTTTGTATTACATCAGGAATGAAGTGGGCGTAGTGTTTAGTTTAGAATTATGATTAAATAATTATGTTATACTCAGGTAGATTGGAGTTAAGAAAACCAATTAAGTATTGTGTGGGTCATTTATTTTAGTAAAACAATTTTACCAAACAATTGTTTTAGTAAATTATTTTAGTTAATAATTATTTTAGTAAATTATTTTATTAAATATTAAAATTTGATTATTTAAAAAGTTACATTACTATTTTAAAAATATTAAAATTAAATTATCACTAAAATTATTATTTAAAATTATTAAATTAATTATTTAATTAATTAGGAAAATAAAATTAGGTTAAAAGTAGGTTCACACTCTGACCGTTTGGAAAAAAAGAAAAAAGAAAAAAAGAAAGGAAAACAAAGTATGGAGAAATTACTGGCCAAATTTCAAAGTGAATCTTTATTCTGATTAGTTAAAAGGAACACACACATCAATTTTATATCTTCCCACATACAGGAATAGCAAAACATGCTTTTTGGTAATTAAATATAAATCATTTTCACAACCAACATCCAACATTCCCTGATGAAGAGAATCTATCTCGAAACATAGATATTTCCGTGTCGCAATGTACATTTAATTCATATATATATATGTGTGTGTGTGTGTGTGTGTGTGTGTGTGTGTGTGTGTGTGTGTGTGTGTGTGTGTGTGTCCAGTGCGTAAACGGTGAGGATAATCCAACAAGATCAACTTAATATAAAATACTAAGTGTTTTATCTGCATAGAGAGCTCAATGGATGTTATCCAGAGCAATATGATATTTATCAAGGAAAAGTCAACACGTCATTTAAATTGGTTATAAATTATAATTCATTTCAATGAGCTAAATTACCTCCTTTCATTTTGTACCGAATGGAAGGAATATTGAGTGGTTTTGATGAAATGAGCTAATTTGGCTAATTGAAATGAATTATAGTTTATAACCAATTTAAGTAACTTATTGAGTTTTCCTTTAACAGCTAAATCAATAAAGGAACCATGTTTCCTTTGTCGTCAAGAAAAAATTGAAATCATTAAATATATGAATAGCAACAAGCTTTTAAACCAGAGGCATTAAACCACAGTAAACTGCAAACACATTAAAGAAACTAACCTTACAATCATGCTACAAAAGCCAGAGCTAGGACCCCTTAGAAAGGATACACTTTCATAGTACTACCAACACTCTTACATTAAATTTTACCTATTACACACCACAAACTGTGATCTAATTTAAAATTTAAAATTTTATAGAACAAATCGGTTTCCTAAATTCAAATCTAATTCTCAATTTTGATTGAACAATATTGACACACCTGAAACATATTCTCCAACTACCACGCCCTAATTTCCTAAATAAGCATGAATTCATCTTATATTTTCAAAACAAATCATTTTCACCTTTTATTTTAACATATCACCTGAAGAACAGTACTGTTCTGAAAGATGAAAAATTTTGTGTAGCGATATAATGCTTTTATAAACCATTGTTGTAACAAACTTACAATATTAAGCTCTACTCTGTATCGAGCACTCTTTATAAAACTAATTGCTTGAACAGTGGGTTTTAATCTACGTGGACTTTCACTTTCTTATTATTTATATAGGCACAAAATGTTATCATGGCAAGAAATAAAGTCAATTTTATACTTACAGGCATTTATAGACAATAGAGTAACAATAGATGGTATAAAAAATATGACCCTGATGATGAATGGGATTGAAACCGGTCGGTCGTTTTCGTATTTCATATATATATATATATGTGTGTGTGTGTGTGTGTGTGTGTGTGTGTGTGTGTGTGTGTGTGTGTGTGTGTGTGTGTGCAGATCAGTACGCGCACTAGTTGATTCATTCGGTTTTTACGGCTTACTAAGGTAAGTTATTTAAAGTCAGAAAATATTTTTAGATTTTAAGATTTCTTTAAGATAATAAGTATGTTTGGTTATCAATGTTTTACTACTTAACCCATTAAGTGGGGAGAGACGAAGTAGATTCATACCTTTTCCAAGGCTATTTACGCGTAAGTGAATAAAACGAACCCAAGGGAGCAGTAAATCGACTCTCTGACTAACAATGTCCACCAAAGGCCACCAAGCTTATATCACCTGGCATTCTGAGACGTTTTGTACGGTCTTTTCTGTTCAGTACGAGTCTCTGAGGTAACAACAAAATAAATGTGCTCATCATTAGTCCATAAAAACGACAGAAAATGAAGAAATATATTTTTTACGAGTAAAATTTTATTTAAAAAAAACAAATTACTTGTTAAATGTATGCGGGTTTATATGCAAATAATTTTGAACCAAAAATATATGAAAATGCAAAGTAAAATTCGCTCATATTTTGAAACCTAATAAAACATTTATTTACTGATGCATTTCTGGAAAATGACTTTCTTTCTTTTTTTTTTTTTTTTTTGAATAAATAATCACCATCAATACAATATATTTTTGATCAGAAAAAATAAATATATTAAAAGTTCATTTTTTCTGTTAATTCCGCTTCACTGATGATGACAACAGTTTTAGTTTCAAAAATAGCAAATAATGTTCTTAATTTTTTTTTAATTTCTACTTTAAGATTAACTTAGCTCACTGTTGTCCCCTATATATGAATTTACTCGAGCCACAAGATTAGCAATTAGGTCCCACCCTTTTACTGTGAAAACAATAAAATGTAAACGCAAATTCTACTCCATCAGCTTCTTTTCTCGCACTTCCCGCCTGTGGAATTCCCTTCCATTTACTTGCTTCTCCGACAGCTACAATCTCCAAGAATTTAAATGTAAAGTCAGTAGTCATTTCCTATCTTACTAACTTGCATCCTCTCTCTCATGCTTCTGTCAACATTCACTAAACCACTTCCTGGCACACTCTATAACATGTCACTCTTTCTCATAACTTTCCTCCTAATAAACCCCTACTCAACAGTGGCAGTAAAATGCATTGCTTGGGGCGATATGATTATAAAAATAAAGTTTATGAAATTAAAACAGGAAAAATTATAATACTAGTAGGTATTTTTTCTTGTCCTATTCTCGTATAATAATTAATGTTTCCTCTGGGAAAATTATATAAATCTTTCTGGCCTAAATACTTTATTAAATTAATCACAAATTTTCTTCACAATTAAAAAAAGTATTTTTTTTTTACATTAAATAAGACCATATACATTTCCGAATTTTCCTATAATACTAAAGATATGGAATTACAAATCTGAGTAAAATGCACCCACTTTTCTAAATATTTTCTGCGATCAGAAAACCTGATAAATTTGAGAAAAATGCAACACTTCCCGAATATTCTTTGCACATCAGAAAAACGGTTAAATACCATTTTGTTACAAAAACAGTGTTCCATGAGATATGAAATGAAAGAAGCTTTGTTATTGCGAGATCTATTCTCAACAAAGAGACGAACTGATCATTATGACAATGTATCAATTCGCTCTTAATATATATTGATTTATTTAACCGTTCTGGTGTTTTTTATCATCTATATATTTTTTTTCGAATGTTATATCATTATTCTTGTAACTTTATCAAAATAATTCTATTAAGCTTTATATTTTGGAACTTGACAAAATACAGCGAAGAATCTGTAATGTAATTGATACCGACTTAGCTGACCGCCTGCAGTCACTCTCTCACCGGCGTGACGTGGCTTCCCTGTGCCTCTTCTATAAATATTTTCATGGCTTCTGCTCTGATGAACTTAAATCACTGGTGCCCCCTAGGTGTGAGTTCGCACGAGATACTAGATTGGCAACTAGGTACCACCCTTTAACAGTGAAACCGATTAAATGTAACCGAAATTTCTACTCCAACAGCTTCTTTTCTCGCACTTCCCGCCTGTGGAATTCCCTTCCGCATGCTTGCTTCCTCGACGGCTATAACCTCCAGGAGTTTAAATGTAAGGTCAATAGACACCTCCTAACACACTAACCCTCCCATTCTCTCCAACTCTCCCCCTATGTACATTCTAACTCGTCTATCGCCCTATGTAACCCCCTGCGCTATAGTGACAGTGGAATGCCTTGCTTGGAGTGACATGATTAAAAAAAAAATTATATAATTTACCTTTATATCCTTTATTTTTTCTTGATAAAATTTTCTATGAAGATTTAAAATAAAAAGTTATTTCACATTTAAACTTTTTCTTAACATCGTTCTTATCTTTATGCTCGCTAGTTTATAACGGAAAGGCAAAATGGCGCGCCTGATCTTAATAACGGGCAATTCTACTCTAACGAAAAATGTTTATTTTCCCGTCAGAAGAGAAGCGTAGACACCGGTATTAAACAGTTGCTATTTTTCTAATCCATCTATGAGATCTGCAGCTTATCAGTAACTTGTTATTATAGAAACCCAAGCCACAATCGCTGATAATAGAGAAAGTTTTATTTTTAATATAATAAGGCGTTTCATTTCATATATTTATCGTCTGCAACTACATTTTTTAACAAATATTTTTTTTACTTACCTTTTTATTAAAAATCCTATTTTTCTAATATATTTTATTGAAGAAATTTTTACTATTCTCAAGCGGTTACCCATCTAGGTACTGACTAGACTCAACGTTACTTGACTTCGGTGAATTGTACGGAACCGTCCTTTCAATGTGATGTGGTCGTAAGCCTAATACCTGTACTAAGTTCCGAATAATGGTTATAATAATGGAGACATTAACCATTTACTTATAAGGAAATCCTCACTGGAATGTGATTGGCTGGTGTCAGCCATAAATACAGACGAAGTTAAGGACGTCCAGAGAGACAGAGTGAGATCTACCTGTCTTACACTAGAGTGAGTAAAAGAGATCTAGAGATCTTGAGATCTTCCACTAGAGGTCTATTTGTCTACCGCTACTGGATTACAATTACTGACTACGCCTACGTCTCAGGATACTGCATACGGCGATTACGTCTACGTACTAGATTGAAATAACCAGTTACATTTGCCTAAAAAACTTCACTACTTCATATTTTTATATATCTCTTTCCGGAACAAATCAGGAAATATACATACATTAATTGACCGGACAGTTAACCTTATCATTGACTGACATTTATAAATTCTTTTTCTTGAAATTTTGCAGGAAAATAGTTTTCTTACGATTATTGTTATCACTCTGGCTAATATTGGTTGGGTTAGGGTCAGCTCGAATTCCAGTTGGGTTCGTTATATTCGCTTACGATCAAATAAACTTAAGGAAGATATAAATCCATATTTCCCCCTAACTATGGGTTGATTAGTAAGACTTGTATCACAAAGATTAAACTTCCTAAACTTTTGTTCGAAATAATGTAGAAAGCTAACATACTTCTCCAGTTACACGTGCTATCCATTCTAGTCGCAGCTGCAAAGTCTTCAAGTGATATCGTTGCTGTTATTTGATAAATATACGCGAATAATCAGAGGAATATTCACACAGAAGCATACGCACATATATAAACGTGCATAAACCAGAAAATGCAAATATATATATATATATATATATATATATATATATATTTCTATGTGTATTTGCATGTATATATGTTCAGATATCTATGTATGTGTGTCTGTATATATATATATATATATATATATATATATATATATATATATATATATATATTCTTGTTTACTTAGTTTCTGATAATAATAAGATTAGACAAGTGTACATTTGTATTAAAAAGTGTTCAATACAATTATATTGTTTGAGTCTGACGAGCAGCAATGATAACATAATTATGCAGTGAAATATGTATTAGCCATTGGAATTGTAGTAAATTAAAAATCTTTTCTAAAATATATATATATATATATATATATATATATATATATATATATTGTTTATTACGTAGTTTCTGGTCATAATAAAATTAGACCAGTGCACATTTGTTTCAAAAAGTGTTCAATACAATTATATTGTAGAATTTTTTAATATTTTCCATTTGTAAACGAGTTATTACGCGACCTAGGTGTCTACCATGAGTAGTGTCTTCAGGCGATTTTTAATAATTATAATATATATATATATATATATATATATATATATATATATATATATATATTTTAATTCAGATACTTCAATCCAAGGGAAAAAAGCAGGAAGGTAAATTCCAAAAAACCCGATCCTAATTAATATTAAAAATTTATTTTAATATTAAAAAATGATACAGGAAAGGTTTTTTCTGTTGCTGAGGTGATGTGTCGTCCCCCGTGGGGATCTTCATATCGAAATGGCCATTCAACATCTTTGAATTAATCCTTTTTTAATATATATATATATATATATATATATATATAAGAAAAGAGGCTTTCCAAACTAATATTGAGGCTGGTATACCTGCCTGTCTAATTGACTGTTTGCTCCTTCTCTCCCTCTCTTTTATTCCACTTACACATACGTACGTAAGAAGCCATTCATTTACATTGTAAGTAATAAGTACGAGACATAAGGAATATGTGAATAGATATATTAATATTTACATATGTATTTACATTTTCAAGAAGATAGATTGTAATGTATCCATATTTTGAAGGAAGAGATATCAGCTTTTGAAAACCGCATTCGTAATCTTATTTCTTATCTGAACATCACACACTAACAAGATGTGAAAAGAATATAAATTCTCCCAGCTATCTTACAAATATATTGCTGAGGGGGATTTAAACAAGGCTTCATAAAGTAAATGTTGAATTTTTTATTACCCAGGGCGTCGGAGCAATAGCTTAACAATTACGAAATCTTGTCGTTTAATAGTTAATCTTTTGATTTCGAAAAAGATTTGGCATTAAGAGGGAATGTTTCCAGTTCATGGAATTTCTAGTTTCTCTTGAGTGAAGTGACTAATTACCGGTAGCCTCCAAACTCAACGGGAATTGAATAAATTAATTAATCAGAAATATGTAGAAGTGGGTGCAAAAATTATTCGGTTTAACCTAAAATATAAAATAGTAATGTCTGCTCTTTTTGCCAGATTTTTAAAAAATGAGTCGAGTAGAAGGCTTTTCAATAACCATCGATCTTAGATCTGCATGTATATTTTCATATATATATATTTATACTTTATAAAATTGTTAGTGTAAACAATTTGTATTACAAAATACGGTAAAGGCACAAGATACCAGCTTGTTCGTCTAGCTGACAAGCAAGCGGTGTTGGATATCTCAAAATCACTCTACGATTGTCTGACTTGTACCAGACTGGTGCTTCGGTATTTACTAGCCTTCCCACGCAAGGCCAGATGTGACACATGGTCATTTTATAGTGGGTATTTCCGGCCATATATCCGGGCCAAAAAATGTCTGTCTATCATTACCGAGTCGTGACTCTACCCTTCGGCGGAGCCACGACTGGGTTTGTGCTCTCTGCTCGGAAGCAGAGAGCGCCCTCTACCCGAAAGCAGCGAGCTGACAGTATTATAGAGCAGTCATCCTAAGACAGCTGCTTCCCCCGATGACTACTAGTCACATGTTATATATGCGCAGGTCGGGTTAATCTATTATCATGTTAATGGGTAGGTCCGCCACAACAATTTATATACAACTTCTGGCATAAATACATGTGAATAGGCGTAGGAATATTCATACAGAAGCATAAGCACATATATAAACGTGCATAGACAAGAAAATACACACACAGAGACACACATACACACACACACACACACACACACACACACACACACACACACACACACACACACACATCTAAATATATATGTAGGTCTCTTCTTTGAAATGAAATGGAAAACAAGTAATACCATTTAAAACAGAGACTTTACATATATATACAATATTTATATGACCACACTATGTTCGTTCCGTTTGGAATAAATATTTTTCCGGAATAAACATTTCTGTAAAATGAAATGGAAAACAATATAATTAAAAACAATGCTTATTCCGGTAACATATTTGTACCGAACGGAACGAATATAATGTGGTCTGATAAAATTTGCTAATTTAGGTCATAGAAATGAATTATAATTTATTACCAATCTAAATGATGTGTTCATTTTTTCTTTATATATATATATATATATATATATATATTATAAAATATATTTTAGAACATGTACATATTTTTTATATACATATATCCACTACAAATGGTACATTTGTTTCAACATTGAAACTCGACTGTTTTGGTGTCAGTCGGAGTCGCTACTCCCTGAGCCATGGCCGAATAGAAAGAGAGTGGAAAATTTTAGCGTGTTATATATAAGTGGTGTACACGCCAATCACAGGAAGAACTCAATTCATTACGGTAGAGTAATGCGTAAATCGCAGAAGTAGTAACTGTTCTTAAAATATTCCTCTCCAGAGAGCCCAATCATAATGAGAGCATCATATATATATATATATATATATATATATATATATATATATATATATATATATATATTAGAAAAAGAAATATTGTTGTTCCAACGAGAGAAATTGGTATAGAATAAAAAGTGTAAGAGGCCGTGAACGTTTTGTTTAAAGTGTATATTTATTGTTGTTGTTGTTATTATACATGTTATGATACTTTAAGTGTCCATAATGGCATTTGTGAAGCTACACGTGTTTTGAGTCTAAGATTCAGGCAAATAAATGTTTGGCTTTACGTATCGAGTTCCTTTTGTTTCTGAGGGTCAAGTTGTTGTTTATAAATAAGTAAGTAGAAGAATAAAAATAAAAATAAATAAAATCAGTAAAATAAAATAAAATAAAATTAATCAAATGTTGACGTGTTGAATAGTCTGTGTTTTCTCACATCAGCACGTCTATAAATGGATAAACAGATAAATAAGTAAATAAATAGATGAATGAATCAAGTGCTTACCCCAATTTGAAATAATTTGGGTCTGGGCTTCCCTCATTAGTACGTTAAAATTATCTTCTAGGCGACTTTGTTTACTACAAGTCTCTTCATCGGTCAGTTGGTTGTTTTTATTGCTTTGACGGTGTTTTGAATTTGGTGTGTGTGTTTTTCATGGGTCATCTAGTTCTTTTTTATTTTTGGAGTTATCATTTGAATTTGGTGTGTGTGCATGTATGTGTGTGTATGCATGTTTTTGTATGTGTGTGTATGTGTGTATGTATGTATGTGTGTGTGTATGTGTGAGTGTGTATGTTTTTCGGTGTGCGTGTGTTTCATGTCATTTTGTTGAGCGAAGTCTTTTATTTTTTATGAATCTTTCTTCCTGCATTATTAGTGTTTCGTAGTCTATATTTTGGTAAATAGGTATAACTTTGAATTTGCCTGCATTTTTGGTAAATGGGTATAACTTTGAATTTTATATATATATATATATATATATATATAACTTTTTCCTTTCCTCACCACAAATCTATGTTTCATGCACAACTCTAATGCTAATTGAAAGAGTTTTAAATCAGTACCTGCAGATTTTGTTGTGTGTGAAACTCAAATTTATTCTACCAGTGAGGAAACATATTTATTAATATATGAATTATATATAGTTCTGTTATTCTAATATATATATATAACTGTTCATATTTTGCTGTTGCGTTTTTTCCAGGGAATCCTTGGTTCCGGGTTCGCGTTGAAAGTGCAGCAACAGCAGAGACAGAAACATCTAAATCGGCGACGTGTGCCCGCAGCCATGTTGATTCAGTGTGTGTGGCGAAGCTATGCAGCCGATGAAAACTCAATGTCAATTGCTACGTGGAAGCGTCACATGACACCATGCCCAAGCCCCAGCACGTAAGTACGATACAATCTCCTGATACACTCATCTGAGCTTCCTACTGTCGATTGTCACTTTAGAGATTGATTTTGTGACTCTCTAGGGGCTTCCAGTTTGATCTTAGAACCAGATTAATGTGCGTTATGATACAGTGGATATCGGCTCGGAACGTCAAATTGGGAAACCGAGTTCGAATTCCAGGTGAATTTCTTGCATTCACTTACGCACAAATACCCGCGGGAAAGATATTAATCAGTCTCTTCCCTTCAGTTATGGGTTAAATAATAGGACAGATTCGGTTCTATAGCCTTGACTGGCAACCAGTGTACCGCAGAAAGGAATGGCAATCTTTCGAGATCATGATCGCCCAAAGTGTGTATCACGTATGGCACTTAACTGACTGAATATAATAGTTGAAAATATGATTAAGGCTGCTACTGGGCATAAAGTGAGGGATCGGTTTTATGTTGTTATGAAGTAATAAACTGATCCCCCACTAATTAATACTTAATAATATACTACATATCTCCCCCCCTCTAGCAAAGAGTCAAATACCGGTATAGATCGGGTTCTATAGCCTTGGCTAGCAACCAGTCTACTGCAGAAAGCAATGGTAACCTACTGCGGGACTATCTTTTGCCCAGTCAGTTATGTCTCTTTCGAGACATGATCGCCTAAATGCGTTTATCACGTATTGCATTTAACTGACTGACTGATCAGATTAATTGGAATTTGGTAAATAAATCGGAATATGCCGTCTGTTTCTGGTCGTTATTTCTCATGGGTACCAGCGGTTAGTTTTCAAGCACAAATAAAAATTAGAATTTCAATCCCTGATATTCAAAGCCGATTCTCTTGTTGGAAGATTAAAAACGGCATAGACTCTTCGCCACATTTCCCCGACTTAACTACAAGACTAAGCCGAATAAATGTTCGCCTGCTATAACTCAATAATTAGCCAGAAATATTTTGCAAGATGTTTGCAAATATTGTGGCTTCAAGCCTCATTAGTTACTTGAATATTGTGGCTTTGTACTATAATAAATTAGTGTAGATAAATATGTTTTCTCTCGAGACGATGACTGCATAGGTGTATGTCAAATTAGCGAAGACATATTCTAAGGAAATGAATTTAATCGTTAATGGGTTTATCCTGTTAAGTGTTGGCTATGGGCGCCTCCTATAAAGCAATGGTCATCAATAGCATCCTTTAAGAGTTTTCTCATAATGGTTATCCAACTCTTGTGGCTTAAATATTAATAAATGTTTGCATAATTTCATGTACAGAAGTAAACATAAATAAATGCTGTCAACAACATTTGGATATTTTTTATTACGCTGGTTCTAAGCTTTCGGCTCACATGAGCCATCTTCAGAGAGGTTACAAGGACGTTAACATAAAGATATTCACTATAAAAGATGATATTCTCTCGTACTGACATAATTTACTCTGACGAGCCGAAGGGAGAAACCTAGGTAGGTTTGTTGGCTCTTGCTTAGATTTTCTATCTTTGTTGCTCTACTTTTGTATTGAGCGCTTTGGTGTTAGGGCTTTCGTCTTGGGTTTTTTTTTCTTTCCTATGAGTATTTGACTTTTTGTTCATGTACTTCGTTTGTTTCTTTTTTTACTTCCTCTCCTATTCCCTCCGAGTTCGTTCTCGGTGGGTTTTTCAAGACGAACTTAAATGCAGTATAACAATTACTAGTATGAGCAGAATTATTTTTGTTACTATTAATATTGTTATAATTATTATAGTTATTATATATATATATATTGTCATCCGCAGACAGATCTGTTTCGCTGTATCACAGCTCCTCAGTAAGGTTAAACTCCGATTGCTTTTTAACCCAGGATTGAAACCCGACCGAATTGGCGTCAGTCGGCGATTCTACCTCTGGGCTATTTTATAATGCCTTGACCGTTTGGAACGGTATTTTCTAACAAACGACATAGTTGAGTGACAGCAAACAGAGATAAAATATAGAGCCACCTTACTCGGCACTATACTTGAAAAAATCGTTCAGAGTCTTGGAGAATTTCTGTGCACGACAGAAGAAGTTTGATCTGGTCAGGTGCCCCTGCTATTCTCCTCGGGGTTCTTGACAAAATACAAAGAAGAATCTGTAGTGTAATCGATACCGACTTGGCAGTCACTCTCTCACCGGCGTGACGTGGCTTCCCTGTGCCTCTACTATAAATACTTTCACGGCTTCTGCTCCGATGAACTTAGATCACTGGTGCCTCCTAGGTATTAATTTGCACGAGATACTAGATTATCAACTAGGTCCCACCCTTTTACAGTGAAACAGATAAAATGTAACCGCAATTTCTACTCCAACATTTCTTTTCTCGCACTTCCCGTCTGTGGAATTCCCTTCCATACACTTGCTTCCCCGACAGCTACAATCTCCGGGAGTTTAAATGTAAGGTCAATAGACACCTCCTAACAAACTAACTCTCATCCATTCTCTCAAACACCCTTCCCATCTACCCAACCCCAATCCTCGCTCTCCTTACCTGTCTATCACCCGCCTTCTGACATTTCCTATATCTAACCACTCTTTCCAATCACTTTCCTCTATGTAACCCCCTGCGCAATAGCGGCAATGAAATGCCTTGTTTGGGGTGAAATGATTAAAAAAATAAAGAACTTTTTAGGAAACAAAGCATTTGTTGCGAGAACACTCCAAGACCAAACACCTCGCCATCGCAGAACGCTACGGTTTTGAAAATGCCAAACAAGCGGTGGGGGGGGGGAGTAAGTTTGTTTCAAACTTACAGCACCTGATATTTCCAAGCGGTCACCCATCGAAGGACTGACCAGGCTCAACGTTGCTTAACTTTGGTGATCGAGCGAGAACCGGTGTATTCAACGTGATATGGCCGTAAGCCATATTAATAATAAATGTATGAGCGATACGCACAAAATATGACGAGTAAGTGTTTTACGAAATTTCGAAAAAGAAAAATGTTTTTTTAGGGTGTGGGGTAGAATGACAGGAAAAACGTATAAATTTTGCCCAGAATTAGATAAAATTTGTTTTAATTGCCAAAATAAGCATTATTTTTCAAGACATTGTAAAAAAGGGGCAAATCAGTCATACTAATTGCAAGAACAAAACACATCGGATATAGCATTATATAGGATTAATGACAACGAATGTGAGCCTTATACGTGTAAACTCGAGTTAAATGGGATCAGTTGTGAAATGGAAATTGACACCGTGCGTTCATCTCTTCTATTAAGCGAGGAGCAATTCAATAAATGATCTAAATGAAATGTTTTTAAAGAGGGATTAATACAAACATTGTGTACTTATTCCGAGCATAATGTGGCTGAAAAACAACAGGGGGAAACTTATAATTTAAGATTCTTGGTCGTACCCGGATCGGGCCTTAATCTTCTTGGTTGGAAAGACTGTCGGCTGTTCACAACCAAAACACGTGTACCGACTTGAAGCAAGAAATTTCTGATTATTTTTTTTATGTCAGGCTTGGGTACTTTGAAAGTCGCAACAGCGAAGCTGCATATCAAACCTCACAGTAATCCTCGGTTCATGAATGACTGGCTGGGGTTAACACTGTGGAAAAAGGTTAACGCCGATCTGGATTACATGGTTACTACTTCTATTTACAAACCAGTTTATTTTTCTGAATGAACCATTGCCGTCGTTCTAGTGTCAAAGAAGAATGGACGAGTACCCTATTCCAACTATAGACGACTTGTATTCCGAAGACGTTGTTTCACGAAATTGGATTTGAGTGATGTATATTTACAGATTCTTTGTAGGGAAGAGTCACAAGAACTAACTATTATAAACACTCATAAGGGTCTTTTCAGGTACACCAAATTCTGTTGAAGAATTTCTTTTTCGCAAGGAAGTTTTCAACTTTCTACAGATCAGTTACTTCAGGTTAAAATATCGGGCAAAAATACGGAAGGCCATAACCAAATCTGCGTCTAACGTTAAAAAGACGACGAGATAGAGGTCTCCACCTGAGAAGTGAGAAATGTCAGTTTAATGAGTCGTCAATAATTTATTTGTGTCACAGGATCGATTCCAATTGAATTAACAAAATCAGGATGAGGTTAATGCTATTCAAATGACACCGACACCAGAAAATATATCAGTACTGAAAATATATTTCGCTTTTATTAATTATTACCGCCAGTATTTATATAATATCAACACGGTTCTAGCTCAATTGCATGCGTTATTACAAAAAGAAGTCCCCTGGAGTTGGGCTATACCCGAATAATTTGTATTTGCAGAATCGAAAATGTTATTAATTTTATCTGATGTTTTAGTTCATTACAACCCTAAATTGAAACTTGTAATGACTGTGGATGCATCCCCGGTTGGTATTGGGTCGGTTTTGTTACGTATTATGGAGGGTGGAAGCGAAAAGCCAATTCGCTTTGTCTTGAGAACATTATCACAAGGTCATAATTATGCACAGATAGAATATGAAGAATTACCAGTCATTTTCGAGTGAGCAAATTCCATGAATACATTATTACAGATCGTAAGCCCCTGCTTGTGCTTTTAATAGAAGGCTGAGCAATATCACATGCAGTAAGCGAGAGAGTACTGCATTGGGAATTGGTACCCTCAAACTACCTCTTCCAGCTTGTATACAAACCTAGTTCCAAGATTCCCAATGCAGATGGGCGAAGTCGACTACTGGCGGAGGAATATTTTACACAATTATCGTGTCCGAGGGAAGTAATACACTTTATGACAACTTTAGATTCAATTCATGTTACGGCAAAACCGGTTGCTTTGCATACATTCAGGGATCCCATCTTATCTCAAGTGCGTAGGTGGATCATACAGGGATCCCGCGTCATCTAAAGCGCATAAGTGGATCATACAGGGATCCCGCGTTATCTCGAGTGCATAAGTGGATCACACAGGGATCCCGCGTTATCTCAAGTGCATAAGTGGATCACACAGGGATCCCGTGTTATCTCAAGTGCATAAGTGGATCACACAGGGATCCCGCGTTATCTCAAGTGCATAAGTGTATTATACAGGGATCCAGCGTTATCTCAAGTGCATAAGTGAATCATACAGGCATGGCCGTATAATGCATCTCAGGATTTTTGACCCTACACAAAATAGAAAGAGTTGTTCATCAGTTCAATTAGGTTGTATTTTATGAAAATCATAAATGGTTATCCCCACAAAATTTCGAGATACGTTGCCTAAAGAATTACAGGAATGTCACTCAGGTATTTCATGGATGAATTCCCTTAACTGACAGCCGAACTTGGATTCAGATATTGAACTTTGTGTAAGGAGTTGTTTTGTGAGCCAGTATAAATATCGGGATAGGATTTTCCAGGGTGATTATTAGAAAAATCTCTGGCCATTTCGCGGAAAATATCCTGCTTTTGGCGCTAGAGTGATGGCAACTCCCATAAAAGGTTTTGAAATAAGGCCCTGAGTAAATGTGTGATGCCCCCGGGTGGGATTTTAATCAGACTAAGAAACCATAGTTTAAGGAGTGCTAATTTTCTAGTAGCAAACTGGATCATTTATGTACGCATCCATGGGTGGACTTTCTGGACTTAGATATCTTGTCCAGTTTCATAATATCAAATGAAAATATGGGCGCTTGGCAGATTTGTAGAACAGTGTCTTTCCGAAGATAAAACCAAAGTTCTAATCTTACAATAACTGCTTTGTCAAGGTGAAAAGTATAGCTTAGGTTAGGCCAAACCTTGTGAGAGGAAAGAGATGGACGGAATTATCCAAAAGGTGTAAACAGTTATGCTGCAAGAAGTCACATATTGACCAAGAATTTGGGTCAAACTGGCCTTGTCCAATGTGTTGCTTACGCCAGACGGATGCACTATTTTCCACAAACTAAGATCCACTCAGAATAGGTGCAGTACTATCGCCAATATTCGTACGGGCCAAGGACCAGAATCAACCGCGAATAGTTAGTAACCGCGAATAGTTAGTAACCGCGAGTAGTTAGCAACCGCGAATAGTTAGTAACCGCGAATAGTTAGTAACCGCGAATAGTTAGTAACCGCGAGTAGTTAGCAACCGGGAATAGTTAGTAACCGCGAATAGTTAGTAACCGCAAATAGTAACTGCGAATTCTTGTAAGCCCCAAATAAAATTGCTTATAAGTACCTATTTTGATTGTTACCCCACCAAATTCCTTAAACTGTCATCCTAAACACTATGGAAACATTTCGTACCCTTTTAAAAACATTTTTGGAATGTACTACTTTATTAATGATCATACACTTGGCGTAAATTTTCTTTCATACGTACAACAACCATTTTAATTCTGCATCGATCGATGAAACCATTGGAAATACAGTGTAAAATGTGTGTAAGAAGACATAAAATATTTCATAAAGTTTAAAACATTTTCTAAAAATAGAACTGTGATGGCGTCCACAGACTTAGCATAAATTTTCCTCTATAAATTGAATAACCGTTTTCTTTTACGCATACATAGGTCAGTTAAGTGCCATACGTGATACATGCTTAGGCGATCATGTCTCGAAAGAGACATGACTGATTGGGCAGAAGATTATCCCGTAGTAGGTTGTCATTGCTTTCTGCGGTAGACTGGTTGCCAGCCAAGGCTATAGAACCCAATCTGTCCTCTTATTTAACCCAAAACTGGAAGGAATAGACGGATTAATACCTTTCCCAAGGACATTTCCGCGTAAGTGAAATGTAACGAATTCAACCGGAATTCGAACTAGGCTCCCCGATATAACGTTCTGAGCCCATATTCTCTGCACCACAACGCACATACATAGGTCCAACTGTTGAAAATATTAAAATACGTACGTGTACAGCAGTGACAAACAATAATAATAATAATAATTTTGCCGTTTAGGTTCCTTGCCTTGAGAAGAAGCTGGGCGTTTAGGCGGCATCTTCGGGTGAATGTAAAAGAAAAATCACAAAGATTAACAGAACAGAACACTAGTGAACTATTCAGGTGTACGGCTTCTGCAAAACTGGCCTAGGGTTTTGCGTATCAAAGGCTTAGCGCCGGTCTTGTACTGCCATCCGATCACCAGCCAATAGAGTTTGAGTATTAGAACGAACATGCACACGCACGAATCTGTTGAACCACTTTTAAGACGCCAGCCGTAAATATTTTATAGAAAAAACTTCAGTGAATGCTGAAACGCGAATAGGCGTGGATGCAAAGTATAAACCACAAGAGAACTGTGTGGATGTTAAAAAAACACAAATCTAAAGTGTCTGCGGCAGGGAATCACAATAATTCATTATTATAGAAATTTCTAATTCGTGTCTAAATTCATAATCTAAACTTATTTATAAATGAAACTGTGTGTGTGTGTGTGTGTGTGTGTGTGTGTGTGTGTGTGTGTGTGTGTGTGTGTGTGTGTGTGTGCATCCGTTATCTATGGACTCCGAAACAGCCGAACCAATTTTCTTGAACGTTTACACAGTTGTACTAAAAGCGTCTGCGAGTGTTCTTAGGTAGGTTTTGTGTCGAGGTACCCAAGATAGATATCGAAAATCGATAATCGAAAAGATCAGGTTATAGAAGGATTGGTCCGATTTTAATCAAATTTGATACACTCATAGACAAAGAAATAAGAAACGATATTCACAAGTTTCAAGGTTGCAGTTCTTACAATAGTGCAAAAAATCGATAATATATATATATATATATATATATATATATATATATATATATAAAAGCAAGATGTTTGTGTGTGTGTCTGTTTATCTGCCTGTATATCGGTATTTTTTCAGCCCTTTTATTTTAGTTTTTGCTTCCGGTTTGGCTCTAAGTAGGTATAATTGTAGTTCTTAGTCTCAGCCATGATACCATTTACTCAGAGAACTTATTTAGCCTTCAAAATTCAGTTTACGACGAGAAAAACTTATTTGATATCCGTACCAGGAAATCAAAATTTAACTTACATCCATTCATTTTTTTTTTTCAGTCTACAGTTTCGCTTTAACTGGAAACAACAATTGCTTTTTAGTCTTTCGTGCCAACGTCCAAAGAGTCTGAGCTCCAGGACCATGGATTAGTTTTAAAGATTCCATTACACCCAGGCAACGCCGGGCTATACTTCTAGTATTAAATACTGAAGGATTGTATATATCATCTAATGTAGAACTTTAAGCTTTTCTCCATTTTGTGAAAAACGTTTAAAATTCATTAAAAAAAAATTAAGTAAATTCACAGCTCTTAGATTTTTAAATCAAAATGTTCGGAAAGAAAATATTTTTTTCTGTCCTAATCTGTAATTCAAGTGCATCTCTTTCTGCGACTACATGTTGCTTTGCATTTTGTGTCCATGCTCTCAGTACGCATTGCGCATGCTCATAGCTCATCAAAATCAACTTTGTATTGTTGACGCAACACTCGAGAAAATGATTGCTTCTGAAGAATTTCCGGCACTTTTAAATTGATATTTTAAATGACATTTTTGAAACAAACAAATTCAAAGCATTTACAGAATTAAATAAAGATTAAACTTTAAAAATCCCTCATATTTATTTAAGGCAATTTATGGAATAATGACTTAAAAAATCGTTTTTCTTTTCCTTCTTGTTCAATGATTTTTTATCATTCTAAACACGGATCAGACCTCAAATCATCACATGACACAATTTCAATGTTTAAAATCGTTAACTATTAATGTGTATTAAAAGCGTAACTGATTTTCTAACTGTAAAATTCGTGGAATATTATTTGAAAAATAAAAAGAACACTTATTAAATAACTGCAACAGGATTTTTAAATTAAAATTATTTTAATAAGTCTTAATTTGACGTGTATTTTATCGGGTCAGAAACAGACGATGCAACTATATTTTTAGTGTTATTCTTATTTCATGTGACATGTCCGTTCAGAAATTAGGCGATGGCTCTCCACAGTTTCCTAGCTTCAGTGCATTTTAACCCATTACTAGCGTTTATAGTCTTTGTTCTGCTATTCATTTATACAAACTTGTTAAGTAGGTTAGTTACAATTTCCAGTTGTTTCTCTTCATGCCTTGTGAGTGTTGAAATCTCTAGTTCTTATTTCCTCATTGTGCACGAGAAATTTCATCTATTCTTTTCTGAATATAAAGTTTCATTATACTTCCTGTTCCATAAAACTTTTTGATATGCTAATAAATGTATTTACTGAATCCCAAAAATCATGTAACGAAAAAATAAAAATAAAATAAAACAAAGGATTTCTTTTTAAAATGAGTATTTCGTTAACAGTAAAAATCTCTCTCTCTATATATATATATATATATTCTAAACATACACTGTTAAATATAAGAGACAATGAATGTCTATTATGTTTAATCATGAGCCGTTCTAAACATCGTATTTTGACTTTAATTTCAGGTGAATTTCAAGACAAGAATTCTCCAACATTTGGATAATTTTTTTATTAATTTGGTTCTAAGCTTTCGGCTCACATGAGCCATCTTCAGGGAGATTATAAGGACGGTAACACAATAACACCCACCATCGGCGACGATTTTGTCTTGTGTTGACATAAAACTCCGCTAAGCAACGGCAATAGTTACCAAAAATAACAAATGCAGTTCGCAAATTTGTAATGCGGTTCTATGACGTCACAAGGCGTGATAGCGCGAAATGACAACAGAACCATGTATTCAAATGCAACGTAATGTTGTATGACCAGATTTAAACGTGATTTTATTAAGTGTGGGTTGTTTCGATTTAATAATCTCTCTAAAGATAGCTCATGTGAGCCGAAAGCTTAGAACCAACATAATAAAAAATTATCCACATGTTGGAGAATTTTTGTCTTTATTTTCAACTGAAATTAAAGCCATATATATATATATATATATATATATGAAAAATATATATATTTGAAAATATGTCTGTAAGTACAGAATTTAATTAAAGAAATAAAAGTGTGCAGCTTGATACATTGTAAATATATTAAAAAGCGAAGCAACAGGTTTCGCTCTTCAGGCCTCTACGGGAGATTTTAATAAAAATAAAAAATTAAAAAGTGTGTCATGGAAATGGGAAAGATGGGGAAAAAAAAGAAAAAAAGGTGAATGCTAGAGGCTAATTATATCGAGTCCCAACAACTCACGCTGTTTGCACAACGCAGGCTTTCGGGACGCGATATACAAAACTTCCAGAATCTTAAGATGGAATGAAGAGTGAGATCGGCACACAACAGTGAACCGATCATCACTAAAATTAGCAGCACACTTTCTATTCTTTATAAGGTGCTCGCAAATAGCGGAACCGTAGGTATTCGGGACGGATCCATTTCGAGGTAAAGTGTGATTTCTTACTTTAGTTGGAACATGTTGCTTAATTCTCATGTCGAGACGCTGAGTTGTTCTTCCTATGTAGTCAACTCCGCAACTACATTTATATTGATAAATTATAAAATTAATTTGGTGGGAGGAAGAAAATCCTTGGGTGCAGAACATAACATGGGCCGGGTTTGAAATACAATACGTACCTCAGCCGAGAAAAAACAACAATGAACATTCTATATATATATATATATATATATATATCATGAACCTTTTGTTCAATTGAAGGCAAGTAGAAAGTAAGGATTACTCTATTAGCCATGAAGACGTCCCGTTATCAAGTCAAAGGTCAGGTTGCTGATTCTAATTAAAACCTGATCAGTATTTCTTATTTGTTTCCTATGATGAGAAATATTATTTTGTGACGCGTTCAGTTTTAATCTTGTAGAGCAACGCAGGTTATTGTTCGACGTAAAATATTGCCTTCCAGAGTACGAGGCTGGCTTCAAGTAATATTTGAATGTAAGAGTCGAACTAAACATCCACATACAGAGGATAACGTCTTCGATGGCGTTATACAATTAACATTCACAAAAGGTACACGCACGCAAAAAGCACAGACAAACACTTACACGCTTTGTTAAAGTTTACTTATGAATTATATATATATATATATATATATATATATATATATATATATATATATATATATATATATATTGTTACGAACTGGTAGCATATAGTCGAACCGCAGGTTCAAAAAAAAGGAAATGTGGGATCCTTTCTCGGTCTTAACTCAGAAGAAGACGCAACACACGGAAGTCAACGAAGAACAGGCGCAAAACGACGGATTCCAAAATAAAACATTTATTTATAACATATAAGAAAAAGGAAAAGAAAGTTCGTTTAGCAAAAGGGGAAGGGAACTATAAAGAAAACAGGAGGAGCAAGCTAATACAAATACACATATAACAGAAAAGATCAAGCCAAAGTATCACTTATCTGTCCGTCGTTTTCACAGAAAGAAATTGGGTAGCCGAAGCGAAAGTTCTGTTTTAAAATAATATTTCATGGAGGCCGACCATTTTCTCTGGTTCCTTCTCCTCTGGGATAGTTCGAAGTTCATGATATCTCGTAGAGTCGTTTGGTCGGTCAGTCCAGCTTCATAGCAGCCGTTTTCATTTATAGCTGACAGACTTTGCTGCCTTCAATTCTGTGGGTAGACATCCGAAGTCGGGACGAGTCTTTTCTTAGTGACGTTTATCTGTCACCGGGTGGACAGGAACTGAAATATCTCTTTTGATTTCGGCTGTCCCCAAAACAGTCACGTGGGCTCTCCCTCTGGAAACGGTGATGCGCGGGTCACGCGGCCTTTGCGTGACCGCCAAGGTTTTCACTTATGACTGACCTCCTGGTAACAGCAAGGTTTTGGAAACCAGATCATTCTTTGCCGCGGTCGCTCCAAGTCCTTATTTGCCTTCCTACTTTTTCATTTCGGATTAAAGAAAAACAATATATATATATATATATATATATATATATATATATATATAATTTTTTAATATTTCCCATCTGTAAACGAGTTATTACGCGACCTAGGTTTCTACTTCAGGCTATTTTCAGTAACCATTTACCGTTTTTCTTTTTAAAAACGCTCTTGTAACGGTAGTTTTTTGGGGTTTTTTTTTTTTTGAACGCTCACGTGGCAGGAAATTTTTGAAAGCGCAATTTTTTAAATTAAAACGAATTATGGTGTTTTCAATCATAGTTGCATGAACCTAATAGTTATTTTTAGTATGGTTACACTGTGGTGATACCGACCGAGCATAGCGAGGGACCGGATGTTTGCACCCTCACAACCAAAAAGCTAATGACCAAAAGTCGTCGGTGCGTAGCTGGCCTCGCTCAGATGTTCCGGTTGAAAAATAAAAATTAATTAAATAATAAATTTACAGTTCTCGAGTCTTCGCGAACTTTATTTATCGGCCAATGGAAAGCCCAGAATCAAATACGGATATGAATTCTCAAATGATCACCTGCGATCCAAAAAGTCGAAATAAAAAGCCGATACAGAAAGCGCCCAGACAGACCGACGCAGGCCGACGGAGAGGAGTGTAATCAGTATCCCCTTGACCTAAGTCAAGTGGTTTACTATCCTAGCCTCCCTTCCCTCTCCTCTTATTTTTAAATCTACTTTACTGACCTAAGGAGCGAATACATCAAAGACATTCCTTGCTCACGACGCTCCCACATTCTTAAGTATTAATTCTCTTTCAGCATTTTATTGCCATGAACATTTTAACGTCCGTTGGATCTATACTTCAAGTATTACTTTAATAGTAAAAGCCTTAATGATATGTGTATATATAAAATGTTATTTTTCAACTGAATTTGCTTTTCTTGGTTTATAACTTTTCTTTATGACTTATAGTGGTCTATCTACAGCAAGGCCAAATTCCGTTAACCTGCAACAATATACAGCTACCCTTCACTTGAACGGACTCTCCACTATAAACTGGAAAAGAATGGATAACCCGCTATAACAGTCATAATTTCTGTTCTTTCATTCAACAGAGGGTATTTGTTCGAAACTTTTTGTCTATAGTAACTTCTATAGCAACAAGGATGAAAGCAATAGTTCGAAATTCTTTAGTGCATATGAATGTTTAATAAGTAAATTTATGTTGATTGCGTATATGTGTATGTATCAGTATTAGTAGTAGTAGCAATCGTAATAGATTCAATAGAATTCGGTTGAAAACAATGTAAACCGTGTCTTTATTTGGAGCAATGATAAAAACAAAACAAATGGGAATACATTAAAAGATTTGTATAGATAGCCCTGAGAGTTGAACAGTGTCGACTATTACATGTCGACAGTTATCTCCCCTTGATTAACGCCATTTAAAGATTAAAGAGACTAAAGAGCAAGGCTAAAATGTGTTTTCATTCTTTCATGGAAATCTCCAAGAACTTATCACGACATTCAAGCTTCTTCGGAATCTTTCATTTCTATTCACAATCTTCAGGACGTAGGCGATCATGGCCTTCCACATCTTCCTCTCCCTAGTTGCTCTTAACACGCTTTCTTCTGTTACCCCTTCCAAACCCCGCCCTGTCATCCATTTTCTAAAGCTCAAGTCTTTCCCTCTATCTGACCTATGAGTGCCAGATTCTCCTCGTCATTACATGTCCAGGAACTTCAGATGCCTGAAGTATTTTTTTAATCGTTTCACCCCAAGCAAGGTGATACCACCACTGATGCGTAGGGAGCTACATAAGAGCAACAGTTTAGGCAAGAGGAGAGTGAAGAGAAAGATGAACCAGTTACAGGGGGTGTCAGATAAAAAGGCAATAGAAGGAAGTGAACATGGGTGTGAAGACAGTTGCAAAGGTAGAGAGAAAGGAAAAGAACAAAATACAAGGGGTGATGTGGAATACATAAGAGAGTTAAAGTATTAGGCAGGAGGAGACTGAAGACAAAGACGAACCAGTTACAGCAGGTGTCAGAGAAAGGGAAAGTTAAGGATGTGAACACAGGAGTGAAGACAGTTACGAAGAGAGAAAGGAAAGAACAAGATACACGTGGTGATGTGGAATACATAAGAGAGTTAAAGTATTACGCAGGAGGAGACTGAAGACAAAGACGAACCAGTTACAGGGAGTGAAAGAAAAAGGGCAAGAGAAGGATGTGAACACAGGAGTAAAGACAGTTGCGCCACTGATGTTCAGGAGGTTAGATAAGAGAGCTGAAGTATTAGGCAAGAGGAGAAGGAAGACAAAGACGAACCAGTTACAGGAGGTGTCAGAGAAAGGACAAGAGAAGGATGGGAACACAGATAGTTGCGAAGGTAGAGAGAACGGAAAAGAACAAGATATACAGGGTGATGTAGAAAGAACTGGAATCAAGTGGCTAAGAGATGGGTATTGACATTGCATTTAGATTCCTGGAGGTTGTAGCCGTGAGGAAAGTAAGTATATGGAAGGGAGCTGATGGAGTAGAATTGTCGGCTGCATTTGGTAGATTTAACTGTAAAAGGGTTGGACCTTGTTGCCAGTCTGGTTGCACGAGTAAATTCTTGTGGCGAGGGCACCAATGACTTAAGTTCGTCGGAGCAGAACCCATAAAAATATTTGTAGAAGAGACAAAGGGAAGACACATCTCACCGGTGAGCAATTGGCTGGAGTCGGGCCGCCAAGTCGAGACCTATCATATTACAGATTCTACTTTGGAGCCTGTCGAGAACACTGAGATGAACAGCAAAAACCTCATCGTTGCTCACATGTTCGGTCCATGCATTTGTTAGACCATGCCCACACATAATTACATTACTACACACACAATTATACTTGTAAACACACATACATAGGCAAACATGGTCAGGCGCCTTTGCTGTTCATCTCAGTGTTCTTGACAGGCTCCAAAGGAGAATCAGTAATATGATAGGTCCCGACTTGGCAGCTAGACTCCAGCCACTTCCCCACTGACGAGATGTGGCCTCCCTTTGTCTGTTCTATAAATACTTTCATGGCTTCTGCTCCAACGAACTTAAGTCACTGGTGCCTCTACAACAGGTGTTTACTCGTGCAACCAGATTGGCAACTGGGTCTCACCCATTCACAGTTAGATCAACCAAATGCAAACGACAATTCTACTACTTCAGCTTCTTTTCTCGCACTTCCCGCCCGTGGAACACGCTTCCATATTCTTGCTTTCCTGGCGGTTACAACCTCCAGGAATTTCAATGCAATGTCAATACTCATCTATTAACCACTTGACTCTAGTTCTTTCTTCACCACCCTGTATATCCTTTCCTTTCTCTCCACCTTTGCAACTGTCATCACACCTGTATTCCCATCCTTCTCTTGCTCCTTTCTAACTGGTTCGTCTTTCTCTTCACTCTCTTCAATCTAATCTTTTTACTCTTATGTAGCCCCCTGCACATCAGTGGCGTTACTGCCTTGCTCGGGGTGATAAGATTAAAAAAAAATATATACTGATTTACACCCATGAATACCCAAAATACCCACCCGTAAATTAAGGAACATTTATAAATGTGTAACTTTTCAAGATATTTATCATTATCTATTATGTGTTGGTGTGTATCGAATAATCGATTGGTTTAGCTATAAACGAATCCAGAAATTTTGAATTTTTAAGAATTCTTTTACTCATAATATTTTAAGGTTTTTTTTCAAAAAAAAAAAAACCTCAAAATCCTGAGAAAATTATGAACGACATTTCTTCTGGCCTCAAAACGTTAATTCCCAAATCGATCACGTGATTCTTCGAGCCGTCCTCACAGTACTGAGTGAAGAATTATTTCAACTGCATTTTAATATTGCGGCTGTTATGTTGCAGGGAGCCCCGTTGGAAGAACAATACGTCATTCGTCAGTCGCTTTTCCACTAGACGGCGTGATCGTTCTTCGCAAGTGACTAACAACGTACAGTCACCAATGGTGCCCCGACAACTCCGAAAAGCTTTCATGGCGGGAGATGAGGAGATTTCGGAATCTTTGAACAGGTAAGTCCAACTGGAGACAAAACATCAAATCCGTGAGTTTATAGATGATTATAAAATTGTTTCTTTTCTTTTTCTCCAATCTTTTTATAATAGCTATTTCTCTCTCTCTCTCTCTCTCTCTCTCTCTCTCTCTCTCTCTCACACACTTTCTCTCTCTCTCGCTCTTTCTCTCTCTCTCTTTCTCTCTCTCACTTTCTCTCTCTCTCGCTCTTTCTCTCTCTCTCTCTCTCATTCTCTCTCTCTCACTGTCTTTATTATTTCTTTTTTCTTTGAACTTCTCTTGTGTGTTTCTTTCTTTGTTTTTATCACGTTTTCCCTCTTTTTTATTTAATTTTCCCGCCTTTATTTATCAAGCTATCTGCCTTTTTTGGCGCGAAATGGGATGAAAAAAATAAAGGTCAAAATATTGGCTTCCCAAATTTAATCCCAGCTTAAAGGCACATCAAAATGAAACACCGGTTCACGTAAGATCACCGAAGTTAAGCAACGTCGAGCCTGGTCAGTAACTAGATGGGTGACCGCTTGAGAATAACAGGTTCTGTAAACTTAGATTTGCGGATAGTGTAATGGATAATGGCTCTGTTAATCGGAAAACCGAGTTCAAATTCCAGTTGGGTTTGTTTAACTCACTTACGCGAAAATACTCTTGGGAAAGGTATGAATCCACCTGTTCTCCCCTAGCTGTGGGTTAATTTGAAATGCTTATATCACTAAAACCATTTTTATCGTAAAAAATAGTGTTATACAAAAAATTTAGTTTGGGGGCCTTAAATAATCCATTTAAGCTGATATGCCGCTAAGAAATCTGATCCCTATTTGGCTATAGGTTTACTGAATTGATCAATTAAATATTCTGTTAGAAGTGGTATAAAGCCGGTCATTTCATGGACTACACTAGCGGCCAAGAGGCGAACACTGCATCAGTGTCGCAGTATGTCACTGTGGGGGATAGATAGTGGATTTCGAGGTTTAACGACCTATCAATCCTTATGGGATCATTTAAGCTCATAACAAATGTTTTTTGGGGGTAAGGTTATTTTATTTTTACAACATTTTTCTTTTCGAATATCAAGATTAATTGGGATTTGTTTTTAAGGGCAGGGTCCCCAAGTCCTACCCTGTTATTTAACCCATAACTGGAGGGAAGGGACGGATTAATACCTTTCCCAAGGGTACCAGTGCTTAAGTGAATGCAGGGTATTCAACTGGAATTCGAACTCGGCTCACCGATTTCTCTTTCCGAGCCGATATCCACTGCACCATGCTTACAGCACCTGGTATTCCCAAGCGGTCACCTGTCTAAGTACTGACCAGTTTCTTAACTTCGGTAATCAAGCGAGAACCGATGTATTCAACGTGATATGGCCATAAGCAATCCCATCCGTCACTAAACGCCTACAGCACCTGGTATTGCCAAGCGGTCACCCGTCTAAGCTCAACGTTGTTTAACTTCGGTGATTCAACGTGATAGACCGTAAGCCCCAGTGGATTAGTCTGATTGATTATAGACTCTTAGTTCGATCCTCACATACACTTATTCCTAACACTCATGATAGGATCAGGTGGTTTCGTCACACTTGCTAATGAAATTGATGCTCGCTAGATGCCCTATACTTATGGCCTTTTACCAAACTTGTTATGCTTAATAAATGACTACTTTAAATGCTTTTAGAACGATGGAATAATTTATTTCATTATTAAAATAGTTATTTGAATCATTAACAGAAATGAAATGGGAATTATCAAATTAAATAATGGATTTTTAATCTTTAAATTACAAATTTGTACAGAACAACAAATATTAATTTTCAATAATTTCAATTATCCGCTGAGGCTGAAAAAGCAAACCACGCTGCCGAGCTTGAAAACGAACTCCAATCCGTGGCGAACTGGGGTAAGAAATGGCTTGTAAATTTTAATACTTCCAAAACGAAACTGCTATCTATTAACCGTCAGAGACAATCGCTTCTACCCCCCCCCCCATATTAGCATGGATCAGGCTAGTCTCCCTGAAAGCAAAACAATGCGCCATCTTAGGTTAACTCTCACAACAGACCTTAAGTGGAATGACTATCTCGAATCCGAAGCCATATCTGCTGTTAAGAAGGTCGGTACACTGTGTAGGGCCAGAAAGTCTTTCCCGCCTGAAACAATCCTACACATATATAAATCTACCATCCGCCCGTGCATTGAATACTGCTGCCATATTTGGTCAGGTGCTCCTGCGATCCACCTAGTGGTCCTTGACAAATTCCAACGGAGAATCTTTAATGTGATCGATTGCGACTTTACAGCTCAGATACAGTCACTTTCTCACCGGCGTAATGTGACTTCCCTGTATCTCGTCTACAAATACTTTCACGGATTCTGCTCCGATGAAATTAGCTCACTGGTGCCTCCTATTTATAAATTTACACGAGCTACAAAATTAGCAACTAGGTCCCCCCCCCCACTTTTAATGTGAAATCAATAAAATGTAAACGCAAATTCTACTCCATCAGCTTCTTTTCTCGCACTTCTCGCCTGTGGAATTCCCTTCCGCTTACTTGCTTTCCCGACAGCTACAATCTCCAAAATGTAAATGTAAAGCCAATAGTCATCTCCTATCTCACTAACTTGCATCCTCCCTCTCATGCTTCTTCGTCCACTCCACTCTCATCAGTATTCTCATCCTTCTCTTAACCCACTTCCTGACACTCCCTATAACCTGTCATTTTTTCTCATAAGTTTCCTCCTATGTCACCCCCATGCAAAACAGTAGCAGTAAAATGACTTGCTTGGGGCGATATGATTATAAAAAAAGAATCTATACTATTATAATGTGGATATAAAGTGGGGGATCAATTCTACATTGCAATCAATATATAAACCGATCCCTCGCTTTATGGCCACAGTCATCCTTCTCTTCCCACATCCTGACACTCCCTATAACCTGTCACTCCTCATAACTTTCCTCCTATGTAACCCCCTGCAAAACAGTAGCAGTAAAATGCCTTGCTTTGGGCGATATGGTTATAAAAAATGAATCTATACTATTATAATGTAGATATAAAGTAGGGGATCAGTTCTACATTGCAATCAATATATAAGCCGATCCCTCACTTTATGGCCACATTCATCCTTCTCTTACCCACTTCCTGACACTCCTCATAACTTTTCTCCTATGTAACCCCCTGCAAAACAGTAGCAGTAAAATGCCTTGCTTTGAGCGATATGATTATAAAAAAACTATTTTTTTCTTTTCTTTTTCTTCTTCTTGTTCTTGATGTTGTTGTTCTTCTTCTTTCACTATTTTCCTTCTTTCTTCCCTTTTTTATCTCTTTCTCTTTTCTTTTTCTTTCTTCCTCAATTTCTTATTGACCTTTTCCTTTCTTCTTGTATTCCAGAAATCCATTCAGGTGATTTCGTCGGAGCTGTTCAGTTAGGACAGGTTTTTTTTTTAAAAAAACTGTATTCAGGGGAGTCAGACGTTTGAATTCATTATTGCATAAAGTTGGCTTGAACCAAGAAACTATGGAATTCAAGACTGACTGTGCAATATGAACACCACCTCCTCTAAAATTTTTAATTTAATTTTTCTTTTCTGCTAATTTTTATATTGATTATAAGTCAATTGATATTTTTGCTATTCATCCTTTTAGACTTACGCTATTAGAATGCTTTGCCTTAATTTAGAGGTTTTTATGAAACTTGCTTTTTACATGTTCATTTCAGAACAATTAATTAAATATTAAAGGATTTTGATTAAAGAATATAAATGAATTTTCTGACAAATTATTTTTACGTTTGCGTTCGTACATGACTGTCTACCATTTTTACTGAGTTTGCAGTCAGACCAAAAATCCATAATTTTAAAGTAAGAAGGCTTAAAATAAAAAGAAAAGTAATTTGCATTTTTGTTGCCTAATTAATAAAAATGCCAAAATATTTTTTCGTTATTGATCAATACTAAACCCCTAGACCTAACCCTAATCTTACTCGCTTGCGGCCATATCACGTTGAATACACCGATTCTCGCTCGATCACCGAAGTTAAGCAACGTTGAGCCTGGTCAGTACTTAGATGGGTGACTGCTTGGGAATACCAGCTTATAGTGACGGATGTGCATTGTGGTGCAGTGGATATCGGCTCGGAAAGAGAAATCGGTGAGCCAAGTTTGAATTCCAGTTGAATACCCTGCATTCACTTAAGCACTGGTACCCTTGGGAAAGGTATTAATCCGTCCCTTCCCTCCAGTTATGGGTTAAATAACAAGGGTAGGACTTGGGGACCCTGCTCTTAAAAATGAATCTTGATACTCGAAAAGAAAAAAAGTATTACTGGACACAAAACTTATATAAAAACAACAACAAATCGTTGAAAGAAAAAGTTATTACCAGCAATAAATATATAAAAGTTTGGTTGGCAATAAATGACCCGCCGATGTGTTGATATGCCATATAATCTTAAATATAATACTAATACCTAAAACTTACAGGTGTGTAGTATATATCCAGTACTGTGCAAAAGTATTAGGACGAGAACTATTTTATCTTTTATGAGGCATATTGACAGAAAATAAACAATTTAATTAAAGTGATTTTATTTGATTTACTCAACAAATGATTTAACAAAAAAATAATTGTTACAAAATAAATTTAACATTTAGTATAATAGCCTTTTGCTTTGTTCAGGGCCTTCATTCTGTCAGGCATTGACATCACAAGCTTCTTCAATGTATCTAATGGTATCTCCTGCCAAGCAGCTTGTATTTGTTCCCAAAGTGTGTCTGGTGAAGTAACATTAGAATTATCAATTTTTTAATTCAAAATATCCCATAGATCTTCAATAGAGTAGTTTCAAAATAACTTGTTTAATAGAAAATAGGAACAATTAAATATAACTTCTTTTTAATACATTTCTTTTACACCTAGTTTTAAATAATCAATATTTATTAGCAATTTACTTGGCTTCTCACCCAGTATTTGAATTTCAGTGAGTTTTTTAGAAAGATCACCCCTGTTTTAATATTTTTGCACACTACTGGTAGTGTGCAAAACTGTTAGGACAGGGGTGATTTTAAACTTTATTTTAATGCCTCATAAAACATAAAATAGTTCTTGTCCTAATACTTTTGCACAGTACTATATATACATATATATGTGTGTGTGTGTGTGTGTGTGTGTGTGTGTGTGTGTGTGTGTGTGTGTGTGTGTGATTTAAAAAATTACAAACATTATGTTTGCTTATTTTTAACAAAATCCGTTCACACTCAGGATAATCTTTCGCGTATTGCAATCAAAAGATGTCAGAAATGAGCTGTAACGTTGACAGATGTTATTTTCATTCATTTCTCAAGGTACCCAAGTACTTTCAATCTCTTTCCGAGGTCATCTTCAGGGATGTGAGTTATGGTAACAAATGTAACCGGAAAACTGTGTTGATAAAAATTAATGTACATTTTTTCCTGCTACAAATATAACGGTTGACAAATTGCTAGCGTTCATAAGATTTTATTAAAAAGAAGCAAACATAGTGCTTGCAATTTATTTAATCTGACACGTTTAAAAGAAAATTTGCTGCCTAAATACACAAATTTTCAATTATATAAAAGGCAATCTGTGAGTCTATGTGTGACTGTTCCCTATGCACGCCTACATTTTTAAGCTACGCAATTCAAACTTTCTAGGGACACATATCTACAGGGAAGCCAGGTCGACACATACTTTTTGAGATTAAGTTCAGCAATTTTCCCTTTCGCACTTTTTGATCAATGGAGCCGATTGTTTACATTTGCTCCGTAAAACATCTAAGATCTAAGATGGTTGCTAAATTACGTCACAAAAATCAAATCACACGCGTCAAATGCGACTAAAATATTTTTTATTAAAAAAATGAGCCTTAATATTTAATTCCGACGTTTAAAAAATTCATTTGATCAACAAAAAATGTGAATATTTTTCCCCGTAATTTTGAAACAAAAGAAATATTTTTTTTAAAGTGTTTTTTTTTTTTCACACAAAAACAAAATATGTAAAATAAAAAGTGGCATCTTCTCCTACAACTAAAATGTTCTGAATTGCACGGGCAACGCCAGGCTATGATGCTAGTCTATATATAAAAGGCAATCTGTGAGTCTGTGTGTAACTGTTCCTTATGCACGCCTACATTTTTTAAGCTACGCCATTCAAACTTTCTAGGGACACATATCTACAGGGAAGCCAGGTCGACACATACTTTTTGAGTTTAAGTTCAGCAATTTTCCCTTTCGCACTTTTTGGCCAATGGACACGATTGTTTATATTTGCTCCGTAAAACATCTAAGATCTAAGATACTTACTAGATTACGTCACAGAAATCAAATCACACGTGTCAAACGCGACTAAAATATTTTTTTTATTAAAAAAAAATATGAGCCTTTATATTTAATTTTTATTCCGACGTTTTAAAAATTCATTTGGTCAATAATAAAATGTGAATATTTTTCCCCGTAAATTTGAAACAAAAGAAATATTAAAAAATATAGGCGAGCATAGGTAACAGTCACACAGAGACTCACAGCTTTCCTTTTATATACATATATATATAGAGATTATATTTTAAGTGCCTGCAGCGATATTTGATCCTTTTTTTTCCTCCGCTGAAGAAAATAAAATGTTCTGTGTTGCACGGGCAACGCCGAGCTATTATGCTAGTATATATATATATATATATATATATATATATATATATATATATATATATATATATATATATATACGAATGTATCTTAAAGAAAGTCAGTTGTCAGGAAATCATTTTATTTTCACATTTTCTTACAAACAGCGCATGATTTTGTTTTAAAATATTTTTCAACTTTTTTCCTAAGTGGATATAAAACGCCTCCATCTTTCGATAGATACAGCAGGTTTCCTAGATGTAAAGCTGTTTTTTATCCCGAATTATAAATTTGTATCATTTTGAAACAGAAAACCTTATTGAATATTTATTTAAAATAACACCTAAAACAAACCATGAATCTATATCATTGCAGAACAGAACATTAATCAATATGTAGGTCTTGCAAGCTATTGACAGTGATTTCATATCTTCCTGAATTTCAATGCCTTTGTTCGACTAGTATACATTTTTTCCTAAATAAGCAGATATTAAATATTAGAGACCTTTTTTTTTTTTTGCTTTTACGAGAATTCTGATATATTTCGAATTCACATAAAAATCTGACAATACCTGAAACTGATTTTAGATTGTTTTTATATCCACTATTAGCTTCCAGAAATATGTGCGTAAATGCCATGATTTTTTTGTTTCTTTTTTGCATGAGCTTTTAATTCTCTTCTGAAGGGAGCTGTTTTTTATGCCTTTTTTCCGTTTCTTGAACAAAGAGAAAAAGATAAAGACCTGCTAAATAATCCGAATATGAATATCTTTGCCCAATTTCTGCTTTGTTTGATTTTTATTTCTAATTTGAATCTAAAAACAATCATGTACACTGATGTTACTTTTACTTTCTCTGGGTATGTTGTTCAGGTACACATTAATATAGTCTGTGAGCATTTATTCCAATTTTGATGGCTCTTTTCATGTGCGTGGAATATTTTAGAGACGATAGATAAATTCTTTGCGTTGCTATGAGCTTTCAATCATGCAACGGCCATGTCTTGATAATATTTTCTGTTTAGGAATGTTGGGAGGTAAAATGAAGCAACACAAAGAAGAGGGAAAAATGTTGGCCGAGGCAACGCAAATTAATAATTTGATGCGCAGATCACGTGTCATTAACAATAATTATCATCTAACCCTGCACCATAAAAGCCTGTATTCGTTTTTAATCTAGTAATGTGCCTATCACGTGATGTGCGTTGTGGTGCAGTAGATATCGGTCAGTCTGTCAGTTAAGTGACATACGTGATCCACGCTTTGGGCGATCATGTCTCGAAAGTCACATGACTGACTGGGCAGAAGATTATCCAACAGTAGGTTGCCATTACTTTCTGCGGTAGACTGGTTGCCAACCAAGGCTATAGAAACCAATCTGTCTTATTATTTGACTCATAGCTAGAAGGGGAAGAGATGTATTATATTACTAACTAGTAATTAATGGGGGGGCCAGTTTATTAATTCATAACAATATAAAACTGATTCCTCACTTTATGCCCAGTAGAAGCCTTAATCCTGCTTCCAACTATTATATTCAGTCTGTCAGTTAAGTGACATACGTGATACAAGCTTTGGGTGACCATATCTCGAAAGTCACATGACTGGCTGGGCAGAAGATTATTCCGCAGTAGGTTGCCATTACTTTCTGCGGTAGACTGGTTGCCAACCAAGGCTATAGAATCCAATCTGTCCTATTATTTGACTCATAGCTAGATGGGGAAGAGCTGTATTATATTAATAAGTAGTAATTGATGGGGGTTCAGCTTATTACTTCATAAGAATATAAAACTGATCCCCCATTTTATGCCCATTAGAAGCCTTAATCATGTTTCCAACTATTATATTCAATCAGTTAAGCGCCATACTTTGGGCGATCATGTCTCGAAAGTCATAAGATCATCACGCAGTAGGTTGCCATTACTTTCTGTGGTAGACTGGTTGCCAACCAACGCTATAGAACCCAATTTGTCCTATTATTTAACCCATAACTGGAGGAAAAACGGATTAATACCTTTTCTAAGTGTATCTGTGCGTAAGTGAATGAAGGAATTAAACTGTAATTTGAAATCGGCTCCCGATTTCTCGTTTTGAGTCGATATCCACTGCACCATAACGCACATCCTGATATATCGGTATAGAACGAGAAATTGGGGAGCCGAGTTCGAATTCCAGTTGAATTGAAAAAATTAATATAAATTTATTTTTATTAATAATAAGAGGAAATTTATATAAGCATAAATATAAAATCTACTTAAATTTTTAAGCAGAATAAGAGAAATTAAGTCTCTCTTTTAAGCTGAGTAAAAAGATTGATATAAATTTCAATTTATTAATAATAAAAGGAAATTTATATCAGCAGAAATTGTTACAGTTATCGAAGTAAGAATTATAAATTCCGAGAGTCCAATACAAAAAAACGATCTTTATTAATGTTAAATGCACAATAATAATACAATATATATTGCTGAAAAGTTCCTTTAAGCCACTACGATAAACGTTGTAACAAATTTTTACAAAATGTTAATGAAAATAAATTTTACAATTATTTTAGAAGAAATACTTACTGAAATGTTGTAAGTTACTTCCCTTTAACTAGTTGAATATAGTTGTTAAAACTTTACCGTAAAATTACACAAAACGGAAAATTAATTACATTGTCTTTTAGATTTAAAAAAGACAGTATTATAATAAGCTCAACATTTAATTTTGAGCTATAATATATTAAAGATTTTACACAGAGAAAAAACTTTACCGATGTTTTTTCTAAAATAATATATACGTAAATTAAATATTCATAATGTAAACAATAGGTTAAATTCGCCCTATTATATTAAATATTTAAGCGGCTTTTATATTATAGGCGGAAAGTCTAAAGAGCCATTTACATTCAAGTTATGAAAACAATAATTTTAACTTGACACAGTTAATATATAAATGTTGATATAGACGGCATTTGTAATACGTCTATAGCGATTTACAATACAATTCTACCTCTATTTACAAAGTAAACAATATATTCAGTTAAGTGCCATACGTGAAACACGCTTGGGCGATCATGTCTCGAAAGAGACATGACTGACTGGGTAGAAGATTATTCCGCAGTAGTTTGCCATTGCTTTCTGCGGTAGACTGGTTACCGACCAAGGCTATAGAACCCAATCTGTCCTGCTATTTAACCCATAACTGGAAGGAAGAGATGGATTAATACCTTTTCCAAGGGTATTTGCGCGTAAGTGAATACAATGGATACAACTGGAATTCGAACTCGGCTCCCCGGCTTCTTGTTCCAAGCAGATATCCACTGTACCACAACGCACATCCTAATAATATATTAAGTTGCGAAAAAAAAATATTTTAGCATCTTAGAAAATAACGATTTCTTTCGAAATATCTAAAAGAAATCGGAGAAGATCTGATACACGTCCGTAGCTTGATACGTGCAGATCTATTCTGAAAATATTTTGTCAAACTTTGTTACGTAAACGAATAATTAGCTGACGCTAATTTTTCCACATTGCGACTAATATTTGAAATTAGTACATATGTCCACGGAAGCGTTCAATTCCAACGAAATTTTTAAATTTGTACTTGAGACCAAAAAATAAACGCTCACATTCCAAATAAGGAACTATTGGAATAAATAATAAAGCCGTCAGGATTAAGCGTTTTAAATACAAAAATTTCGCTTTAACAAGGGCGACAAAACTTATAATTGAAAAAATTCAACCGTGAAAATATTTTTCAATAAAATATTAAAAATAATTTCCATTCAGTTGAAATACAGAAAAATAATTCTTATATATACACTTGGGAAAGTTCTATCTGCTCTCCCTGCAGCTATGGGTGAAATAGAAGGATAGACTGGGTTCTATAGCGTTGGTTGTCAACCAGTCTACCCCAGAAAGTAATGGTAACCTACTGCGGTAAAATCTTTTCCCCAGTCAGTCATGTCTCTTTTGAGACATGATCACCGAAGCGTGTATCAGGTATGGCACTTAAATGACTAAATGTGCCTGTATTTTAAAAATAATTTTTTCGTGAGTAAATAGCTGATCAATGAAATAACGACTTTCTGGAAACTTTACTGATTTTGTTTGTGAACGCATTGCAAAGTTAGAAGTCTCACAATGGTCGATTCGTCTGGGAGACAATCCCAAAGTGCAACACAGTTAAAAATTGTTAAAAAAAAACCTGCCACGGCTTAAACCAAGCCTTGCCAATGAAATTGAATAGACCAAACTGTTCAGAAGCTGCGAATGTTTGTGATAGCACGAAGCGCGAAGTCATCGTGACCGAGCATACTAGATGATGAGTTCTCGCTAAGAAAATGTAAATATGTTTAAAATATTACAAATAGTGGCATACATTTCTAGATTTAAATTCAAATTCGTTAAAAAAATCTAGAATGTAGGCCACAAACTCTTGTCTGTCATACTGACAACACCCAATTTTTGATAATGAATGAGATTGCCTAACTTATTTCAACACAAAAAAGCGTGATATTTCTAGAGTTTATTCGCCATTTTTCGAATCCTGCCCAATGACACACATTTTTCAGACAAATCATTTCAAATTGTCGGTTGTTTATAACCAAGTTTCGTTAATCTTCGTTAATATATATATATGTGTGTGTGTGTGTGTGTGTGTGTGTGTGTGTGTGTGTGTGTGTGTGTTGGGGATCACCCCTTTTTGCACATTAGAGCAGCAGTTGAGTTGTGCAGTTGCACCGCCGTTAGTTGGTCAGTAAGTTGGTGCATAGTAAGTTGGAGTTGTTTTGAATATAGACTCATTATCCGCACTTACTTCTCCACTACAAGATTGTATATATTGATTCCTACTAACAATATTCCTAATATTCCTGAATTTACTAACTCATGGTCTAGTTTGTATATTTTCGTTCTATGTAACTGCATTTCTATCTCCACGTCTGTTTTTGTTATTTATTATTTTGTTGGTTTCTCAACAAGAATACACAACAATATATATACAATATGTACGCGCTCACACCCTGATTGAGCACTCTGGAAAAATAGTAGACTTTGATAAACAGTAGCTACTCTGGCATGTACGCATCGCTCATTCTGTGAAATGAATTAGAGCGCTCTAGCTATTTGGGCGTGTATAATGATATGCGCTAAAATGTCTACCTACTTCCACCGAACGCCCATAGCCCAGGGGTAGAGTCGCCGACTGACGCCATTTCGGTTGGGTTTCAATCCTGGGTAAAAAAAAAGCAATCGGAGTCTAACCGTACTGATGAGCTGTGATACTGCGAAACAGATCTGTCTGCGGATGAACAATATATATATATATATATATATATATATATATATATATATATAATCTTTGACATCATAGACAGCAAATTGATACAAGTTTCTTTAAAAATCTGGGGTTTAATTTTTCTTGTACTTTTATATATTTTACTTTTCTGGACATGTATTATGTCGAAGGGTGTGCGTGCGGTGCAGTGGATATCAGCTCGAAACTGGGGAGCCGAGTTCAAACTCCAGTTGAATTCCTTGCATTCACTTACGCACAAAAACCCTTGGGAAAGGTAATAATCCGTCTCTTCCCTCCAGTTATGGGTTAAATAATAAAACAGATTTGGTTCTATAGCCTTGGCTGGCAACCAGTCTACCGTAGAAAGTAATGGCAACCTACTGCGGGATAATCTTCTGCCCAGTTAGTCATGTCTCTTTCAAAGCGTGTATCGTGTATGGCACTTAACTGACTGACTGAATATAATAGTTGAAAACATGATTAAGTCTTCTACTGGGCATAAAGTGGGGGATCTGTTTTATATTGTTATTAAGTAATAAGCTGATCCCCCACTAATTACTACTTAATAATATAATACATCTCTTCCCCCTCTAGGTAAGAGTCAAATAACAAAATAGATTGGGTTCTATAGTCTTGACTGGCAACCCGTCTCCCGCAGAAAGCAATGGCAACTTACTGCGGGATAATCTTTTGCCCAATCAGTCATGTCTCTTTTGAGACATGATCGCCTAAAGTGTGTATCACGTATGGCACTTGAATGACTAATTATGTCGAAATTGTTCGAATCTTCTGTATGTCCGAGGACTTTCGTCTATTTTTTTAGCCATTATCTACGATGATTATATTTTTTACTTTTAACGGAATGTATAGATCTTTTCATGTATGTATATTTTATTTCTTAAACACGTTCAGCATATTGTGGCCGTGTTTATAGTTGATTCTATTGAGTATTTTTTATTCATAACAACGCTTCCATTATTTTTAGCTAAATAGATAAAAATAAAAAAAAATCTGGACATTCAGTTACGAGTAAACCTCCGTTGGGGACTCCGAGGTAAATTGAAATTTTGCAAACATTTGAAAAACTGAAAAAGGTCATGTTTGTCTCGTCAAATCGAGAAAGACGAGTTTCAATGAGGTGTGGCGGAAAATTAAATTTTGAATAGAAAATAGTCGAATAGAAAATCATTTTTATGCAAAAACTTTTTCACTAATTTTGACTCATATTTCTGCAAACATTTCAAAGCAGAACAAAATTGACAAAGTGAAACCGTAAAACAGCGTTTTTCAAACATTTCTTGATAAATATGGTGAACAAAATCTCATTACAAAACCTCTTATTTCTTCCTTTTTTCTAAACAGGTCTTCTCTGATAAAATAAAAAATGTTAGTAGCTTCTACCTTCTATAATGTTACATGCAAATACTATTTCTTAAATTATTATTTTGCTTTCAGAAGTCAACTGAGTCTGACTGTTGGGGAACAAGATCACGTATCGGTTCGAAAAGAAAGTTCGATATCTTCAGTATACACCAAAGAATCAGAAGGTCAGAGATTATTGTTTTTCTTTTGAACTCATTGCTAAGATTTCACTTGTTTATATTCTCATTCCAAAAGTTATGGCTGATTTTTACTTCCGCTGTATTGACGCATGCGTATAGGTACATTGGCTTGCAACATTATGATGATCGACAATGATGTATTTGAGAGTTTGTCAGAGAAACGGACTTAGTTACTTGGTTCAGAATTGGCAGATACACTCAGCAAATAATTATATATATATATATATATATATGGTTATTATTATTTTTATTTTTATTCGATTTTTATTACTATCCATTCCGCGAGTTTGACTCTGACGCTCTTGCTGCTCCCTCACTCTTTTTCTAGTTTCTTCCTTTCTCTCTTTTGCCACTCTCTCTTTCTATTTTCTTTACTCTTCCCCATTTCATTATTCATCATTCTTCTTCTTTCTTTACTCTTCTTTTTTTCTCTTCCTTCCTCTTGATAGATAGATCGATATGAATAAAATAGATAGATAGATAGATAGATAGATAGATAGATAGATAGATAGATATGAACAGACTGAGATAGATAGATAGATAGATAGATAGATAGATAGATAGATAGATAGATAGATAGATAGATAGGCACTAAATAATTAAATTAACTTGACCGCTCGTAAAAAAGGTAGAAATTATATATATAGATAGATTCAAATCGATCCCTGGTTTCTTAAGTTTATTCATGTTGTCTCAGTTACTAATTATGTAAGTACGGTTTCAAACTTAATTTTTTTTTTTTTTTTAAAGGTTGAAAAAACATTTCAGAATTCGGGACTCAATTTGAGACTGTATTTATATTATGAACAAGACTCTCAATTCCAAAATGATAGAAATATCAATATTTTTTATTCTGAGAAATGCTGTGGTTAAGAGAAGCTCTAATTAATTCTAATCTACGAAAAATATTTCACAAACATCCACTTTTTATAAGCAAACCTGTTAATTTAAATATTGCAGAGAGATAGATAGATAGATAGATAGATAGATAGATAGATAGATAGATAGATATGAACAGACATGAACAGACTGAGATAGATAGTGGTGTGTGGCGTGCCAGCCGTTGTTTTTTGTTTTTGTTTTTTCATATTTAAAGTGTGTACCACAGCTGACGATACAGTAGGCAGTTGAGAATCTCGACAGAGTCAAATAATTATCACATCTCTTGAAAATGTTAAAGTCACAGTGAGTTTAAAACTAAACTTTATCTCGAACAAAATGAGATAGAAAGTTGAGTTTAAAGTAGCCGCTCACGCTTGTCTACATTATAGACAAAAACTGCTTAAACACCATCGGTACATGCTCTATAAGAATTAACAGTAACCATCCTCAAAAGAGAGGTATTACCTATAAAGAGAGTCTACTGAGGCAGATAACATAAATTTCAACAGCCCGGCAGCTCCGTAAGTAAGTTTTAAATATATTCGAACTTGTAAAATGAGATATGTAGCCGAATCTGGAAATTGACCAGAAACATAGCCAAAAAAAACACAATCACTAAAAGTCGAATAATACCTCGACTCAATCCTTAATTATCATTTTTCATGAAACGTCAATATATATATATATATATATATATATATATATATATATATATAACCCTTTACGCCCACTCGATCCTTGCGGGTTTGTCCGTTAGACCTGGCAGAATCCCAATCTGGTCTAAGTGACAACAATCTACTCTCCACCGACGTTGTAATTTTGACCTGAAGAGTTGTTTCGTCGATATTGAATCCTCAGGGTCTGTTGAGAGGGCTGATGGTGGAACAAGGGTATATTAGGAGAAAATAAAATAATAATTGAAGACCAGACTAGCATCAAAACTTCAAGTCATTATATACAGGCAGAATTAAAATTAGGGACAGAGAGAGAGAGAGAGAGAGAGAGAGAGAGAGAACAAAAGAGTGAGTCAGCTGCAAATGAAATGACCTCCTTCGGTCGTTCCCCATCACTGTATAACCTAACCGGTTTCTAGTAGCAGGCTAATGCAGCCACCATCAATCCTCAAGGTAGCCGTCGCGTCTTCTCTGTGTCACAGCTGCTATAGCCACTGTCCACCACTGGCTTCCTCCCCTTAGTTCCTAACTTCTTACGTTAATGAGGTCGTTCATTCTCTTTTTCAATAAGGCTTTCAATTTAGTTTCCAAAAGGTCTTTCACACACTGCCAACAGCCGCTACTACTATCTCGTCCCAGGGCTTTCATGGACTTCTCTCTCTCTCTTTTCCATTAGGCTTTTCCACTTAGTTTCTAACAAGTGTTCTGAACTCTGTCAACAACTGCTACTACGATCTCGTCTCAGTAACATTCTCTCTTGGACTTACTTCAACGTGGTTCTCGCTGATTCACTGGGACTGCCTTTTCTCTCACTCACTAACTCACTAACTCCCAAAACACTCCCTGCTTATAAAAGGAATGCGGTGATTATTCGAGGGACCCCATGCATAATTGCTATGGTCAATCGCCGATAGCTCCTTAACTTGTATCTCCCTACTAATTTTAATTCCTCTCTCACTTACATCCCCACGGGCGGGCCCGAACGGGACTGCCAATCGCCAGCCGAGAATTGTCGTTATCTGCCAGCTTGAAAAAATTCGATGTGTGTTTAAATGAGATCGGAAAGAACTGTTGTGGGAAAATTGCAATTCCAAGACCTTTCAGTGGCATACTTATTGATAACAGATACATAATAGCATCATCCACACGCAAAAGTAGATTAAAAATATTGGAGGCATGACTAACAAAAAAGGAAAAATCCATACATCAATTGTGAACACGGTAACAACGTGCTTACAGTGTTCGGAACTTAACATACACAAGACACTATATACATAAACTTCACACATCTTTATTTACAAGTAAAACAAATTAATTCCTAAAAATGGCTAAAAGTATAGCTGAAAGCTGTCAAAAGTACAAAAGCTTTGGATAATTCTTATATAATTTAAGTTTTGAAAAGGCAAAATCATAAGAACACATGAAAAACTATATTAAAAAACTTAATGATAATACTTTGTCTGTCATTTTTAATTAAACCTGCATAAAAGAGACATTGTTGGTCAAATACACAATATATATATATATATGTGTGTGTGTGTGTGTGTGTGTGTGTGTGTGTGTGTGTGTGTGTGTGTGTCCTGAGGAGTGCATCAAAGCAAGAAACAGACTCTCATCGCTTTGTGTTAAAATCAGGGTCCACTTTTTTTTTTCGTCCCACCCCGAACAAGGCGGTAACGCCACTGATGTGCAGGGGGCTACGTAAGAGTAAAAAGATTGGAAAAGAGAAAGCCGGAAACCACATCCTAAACAGGGAACAAGGGATGAGCCTCTTAACCTGTTCAATAAACGTGGGTGGAGTGTGAACCGGACGATAGATAGATCTATCTACTCCAAAAAAAATCAAAGTGAGAAGATTTGAAAATTTACATCCTTTCGATATTTGATTATGAGCAAATTTACCCCCAAAAATCTACATTTTGGGGTAAATTTGCTCATATATATATATATATATATATATATATATATATATATATATATATATATGTAAAAAAATCACAAGATCGCCAAAACCTACCGCGGTTTCACACAACGGCTCGTCAGGGCAAAGGCAAACCAAGGACTAATCAAATAAATAGACACCACCAAACAAAGACTAACAGACCATATATATATATATATATATATATATATATATATATATATATATATACTGAATTAAAGATTATATTTAAATTGAATTACATCAGTTAACATTTGCATTAGAATCTGCTCTATGCATGTTTGATGGAAGTTGGTGATTCAACACACACACACACACATATATATATACATACACACACACACACACATATATATATACATACACACACACACACACACACACATATATATACACACACACTCACACACACACACACACATATATATATATATATTGTAAATTATAGTTCAGAACATGTACAAATTATCGTCTATTACAAAGTGTACATTTTGTTTCGACATTGAAAGGACAATGTCTCATCGGGTAGTTTCGAAACAAAATGTACACTTTGTAGTAGATGATAATTTCTACATGTTCTAAACTATAATTTATAATAAATATTCATAGCTCTATTTTATATTGAGCATTGTTTTAAATTTATCTTTTAAACGTTATTAAATTTTTCTTCGTCCCTTTTTCACTTATATATATATATATATATATATATATATATATATATATATATATTCAGGTTTTCCATGAGATCTTGAAAGACACTACCTGTACAAAAGCGGTCATAGCCAAACAGCTCATTCCTGCTTAGGCTACTTTTTAATTCAGAGTTCTTCTAACTAGACTGAATTGCCAACCCAAGGCAAAAAAGCCTGGCATTTATGCGAAATATATATATAACGTCATGAACAATGCAATAAATAAAAATTGTACACACTGATCCCCAGTAATAAAACCATTGATATGGAGAAAGAATATCCTGGGGCAATAAAAGTATCTTGTTAGTGTGCCAAATAATTTTATTAATAATTCAACACCTGGCCAACTTGTCTCTAGTCTGTATTCCATCGCGATAAGGTCGACGCTATCTAATGAAAACATTTCTGGAGACCAGTTTGCAATAAAACGAATACGGATGCGCTAATGTCTAATAAAAAGTAAATATGCAATACTATCAATTGATTATCATCGTCCAACTCATCTCTCATCATCATTATGATTATATATATATATATATATATATATATATGCAAGAGGGAAAAGAGAGAAAGGAGTCAGAGATAGAAATAGATAAGCATGTGTGGACAGAAATAAATTGTATAACGTGACGAACGCTTTTACGCTTTAAATAATCATTACATTATATATTACTCCTTGTTGTGTAGGTGCTCTCCCTCTCTGTCTCTGTCTCTGTCTCTCTCTCTCTCTCTCTCTCTATATATATATATATATATGTAATTTAAAAACAAAAAGCATCTAAAAACAAAAACAAAAAACAATATATATAAAGGACACTGGGGGATTTTGAGAAGAGGAAAACAATTTCCCATTGTTTTTTGTTTTTGTTTTTTGCTGCTTTTTGTTTTTAGATTATTTATAATTCTGACCCTGATTTTGTTGTTTTTTTTTAATCATTTTTATTCTAATTTTATATTCTTCTTTTTTCATTTTTTTCTTCTTTTTCATTTTTTCTTCTTTTTCGTATATTTTCTTCAGTTCTAAAGTCTGCCATTTGCTTTAAAGGAAAGTTTATTAGTTTTAGATTAGTGGTAATTAATTGTTTACTCTTTGGGATTGTGGCGTTATTGTTGATGGCATGCTTGTATCTGGCAATGAGGCCTACATAGACACGCACAAACACGAATACTTTTTATATGTTTCAACTGCACATGGATGCGTGTGCTAATATTTAGAGATAAAGTTTTTTCTCTTGATATATACGCATGTGTGTGTGTGTGTGTGTGTGTGTGTGTGTGTGTGTGTGTGTGCATATATATCAACATTGTTTACATTATACTCCAAGATACAAAAGCATGTGTGTTTGTACGCGCGTATGCGTAAAGCGCGGGAAAATGGATATTAGTATATATTTCGAAAATATTTCTACAGGATATAGAAATACATGCGGTGCAATAGATATCGGTTCAGAATGAAAAATCAGTGTCGGGCTCGAATTCCAGTTGAATTTGTTACAACCAGTTACGCGCAAATACCCTTGAGAGCAGTACTAATCCATCTGTTCTCCCTCTATGGGTTAAATAGCCGCACAGATTGAGTTTTATAGACTTGGTTGTCAACCAGTCTACTTCAGAAAGCAATGGCAACCTAATTTCTGCCTAGTCTGTCATATGTAAGAAAGTTGTATGTACCTAATTTGCATATTGTTTTTCGGGTATTTTTTTTTTTTTTGATAGGGGGTGATGGGGAGTGAATGTGAAAGTGAAGGAGAAAGAAAACAGTGGGAATAGGGATGATTTGCGAAAGGCGAAAAGATGAACGGGATTCAAGAAGATTTTTGAAAAGTGTAGTTATCAGGGTAACAAGTAAACGGAATGGAATTCCACGGGTGGAGAGTATGAAAACAAAAACTGTTAGAGTATAAATGGCCGTTGCATTTAAATATTTCAACGGTAAACGGGTGGGACCTAAACGCCAGTCTAGTAGCACGCTTAAAGTCATGTATTGAGAGCAACAGGGAAAAAACTCATCAAAGCAGTTGCTATGAAAATATTTGTAGAAAAGGCAGAGGAGAAACCACGTTATGTCGGTGAGAAAGTGAATGAAAATCGAGATGCCAGGTCAGCACCGATTACATTACAGATCCTTCTTCGGATTTCAAGATATACATTGAAAACACCAGACCAAGTATAGCAGAAGCATTTTTGTGGCAAGTATTAATCTTAGTTTCGAATGGCACAAGGCTATACATCTTAGTCACTCTGTAAGGATCGAATAAGTATGTCAGATAAAATACCTACCTGGAATTATGGCAGCAGCGAAACAGTGAAAGCAATAAAACTAATTCAAAAGTTAATTCTAACGGCTTCTACTTTGGAAAGGCATGAATCCATTCCTCCTTCATGTATGCAAGCCGCATTCACCCTAGTTGGGTTGAGCCGATGGAGGAAGTTTCATTGGGATTTTTTTTAAGGGCAGGGTCCCAAGTCCTGCCGTTATTTAACCCATAACTAGGGAAAGGGACGGATTAATACCTTTCCCAACGGTACTAGCACGCAAGTGAATGCAGGGCATTCAACTGGAATTCGAACCACAATCCTTCAATAAACGCTTACAACACCTGGTATCCCAAGCGGTCACCCATCTAAGTACTGACCGGGCTCAACGTTACTTAATTTCGGTGATCTAGAGAGAACCGGTGTAGTTAACGGAATATGACCGTAAGCATTATGCTTATGCATTTCCCCTTTGGGTTTTGTCCATTCGAAATATCATATCTTAGGCGTAATACGGTGATAAGAATTTAGGAGTAAGTATTTGGGTAAACCACTTTACCATATCTCCCTTGCCATTCAAGCAACAGTAACATAGCCTAAAGATGGGCCTAAGAAATGAACGCATGAGCGCGTGCGAGAGACTGATATGCCCCGGAAAGGGACATATATATATATATATATATATATATATATATATATCATTCGAGGTAATTAAGTGGTTAAGGCAAGGTAATGTAACCGGGTAGAACAATCTAGCAGGCAGCCGTAATGGACGGTACTCATTGTATGCAGTATCCTGAGACGTAGGCGTAGTCAATAGACGTAGACTAATAGTCGTAGATCTCTAGTCGAAGACCTGTAGACCTCTTAATCTCTGGACGTGCTCGCCTTAGTCTATATTTATGGCTGACACATGCCAATCACATTCCAGTGACAGGGAACTAAGGTGTATACATATTCATTACCTATTCATTACATCAGAGACAAAGAGAGTAAAGTAGAATGAAAGTCAGATTAAATTTTATTTATACCAAAGTTCACCAAAATACAAGAACCAAGGGCCTCTCAAGGTAGATTGTTATTTTGTGGTGTTGTATAAGAATGAATGTGTATGGTGGTGTAGTGGATATCGACTCAGAATGAGAAATCGGGGAGCCGAGTTTGAATTCCAGTTGAATTCGTTGCATTCACTTACTAATAATCTAAGGAAAGTTATTAATCCGTCACTTCTCTCTCCAGCTATGGGTTAAATATCAGGACAGATTGCATTCTATAACTTTGGTTGGCAACCAGTCTACCGCAGAAAGCAATGAAAACCTACAGCGGGATAATTTTCTGCCCAGTCAGTCATGTCTCCTTCGAGACATGATCGCCAAAGCGTGTATCACGTGTGGCACTTAACTAACTTACTGAATATAATAGTTGAAAACATGATTAAGGCTTCTACTGGGCACATGGTGGAGGATCGGTTTTATATTGTTATGAAGTAATAAACTGATCCCCCACTAATTACTACTTAATAATATAATACATCTCTTCCCGCTTCAGAGATCCGAAGGCGAATTGACATGGCGAAGGACGCATTCCAGAAGCTGAGTAAAGTATTAAGACACAGGAAAATTTCACTAGAAACACAGAAGAGAGTGCTAGATTGCTATGTGATGTCAGTTCTTCAATACGACAGTGAATGTTGGACAATATCATTAAAGATTAAGGAAAAGCTTGAAGCCGCGGAAATGTGGTTCTACAGAAGGATGCTGTGGATATCATGGACCGAGCATGTGTACAATGATGAGCTATTGGAAAGAATGGCAACGAAAAGAAAATTAATAGTGAGAATTAGAAGAGGCAACTGACGTTCCTGGGACATGCAATGAGAAAGGAGGGCTTGGAGAACCTGATACTTACATGTCAGATAGAAGGAAAAAGAGACAGAGTAAGGCAGTGGATAATACATTTGAAGGGCTTGAGCAGGTGGATGACAGAACGGGGGTTGCGTGGTGTCACAGGAGAAAACCTACTAAGAGCCACCAGGGATGGGGAGACGTGGAAAGCCATGATCGCCTACGTCCTGAAGGGACAAGATACAAAGAAGAAGAAGAAGAAGAAGAAGGTATCAAAGTCACTGAGGCACAAGAATGTGGAAGAATTAATAAGCAGACTTATTTCTATGTAGCGAGTATAGAAGATTACTAATCAAGAGGATTATATATATATATCGACTGGCATTTCATTTAAGGTTTACGGTCTATCACGTTGAATACACCGGTTCTCGCTCGATCACCGAAGTTGAGCCTGGTCAGTGCTTAGATGGGTGACCGCTTGGGAATACCAGGTGCTGTAAGCGTATAGTGACGGATGTGCGTTTTGGTGCAGTGGATATCGGCTCGGAAAGGGAAATCGGTGAGGCGAGTTCGAATTCCAGTTGAATACCCTGCATTCACTTAAGCACTGGTACCCTTGGGAAAAGTATTAATCCGTCCATTCACTCCCGTTATGGGTTAAATAACAAGGGTAGGACTTGGGGACCCTGCTCTTAAAAACAAATCCCAATGAATCGTGAAAAGAAAAATGTTGTAAAAATAGAATAACCATGCCCAAAATCATTAATGTTATGACCTTAAATGATCCCATAAGGATTGATAGGTCGTTAAGCCTCACAAACAAACAAACAAACATTTCATTTAAATTCTTGAAGATTAAAATTGACTAGAAAGCGTGGAGCCGGAAGAAAACAAGAAGTGCGAAAAGAAACTGTTAGCACAGAACTTACGGTTCCATGTAGCCAAATCGAGTCTCTGTTGCTGGGACCTCATTGCCAATCTAGTACTGCGCTTATATTCATAAATTCTATGGGCCATAGAGAAGAGCTTTCCCGAACAAATACCATGAAAGTATTTATTAGAAAAAGCACAGGAAAGTAACGATAATGGCGTTGGGAAAATAACTGACACTGAGACGCTTCTATATTTTCTGGGAAAAAGGTCGCAAGAAAGACTCGGACACGGTATCCAGTTGGAAACAATATTATATTACAAAAAAGAGAAACAGTGTAGAGGAGAAATAGAGTATAATAGTACTTAGCGCCAGAACGGCGTACTAAGAAATGAGTGTCGTAGCTGCTGCTACTTACTACTACCCACGAGAGTAGATAACTCTCGTTATTTATGTAGTCCGGTAGAGTTCATATTAGTATGTAGGTAATTCCCTACAACAATTAGTTTGTGCAAAAAGATATTGAATATGAACAATTTTGTGCACTTAGCACTACGAGGCGGTGGAATCTATAATTCGAATAATGTTAGACAACAGTTTCACAAGATGACTAGAGTTAATAATATACAAAAAAGTAGCAGGAAAGATTATTTTTCGAGATCATTCAAAGAACTTTTGTCTATATTTCTGAATTAGGTAGTATTTACAGTATTTATATTATTCGGACTATTGTCCTCATCTTTGTTGCCATTTGTACGACGTTTAATAATAGATCATTCTATTTGTCTATATTTCTGAGATGAGGTAGTATTGACAGTATTTACATTATTCGGACTATTGTCCTCATCTTTGTTGCCATTTGTCCGACGTTTAATAATAGATCATTCAATTTGTCTATATTTCTGAGATGAGGTAGTATTTACAGTATTTACATTATTCGGACTATTGTCCTTGTCTTTGTTGCCATTTGTCCGACGTTTAATAATAGATCATTCTATTTGTCTATATTTCTGAGATGAGGTAGTATTTACAGTATTTACATTATTCGGACTATTGTCCTTGTCTTTGTTGCCATTTGTCCGACGTTTAATAATAGATCATTCTATTTGTCTATATTTCCGAGATGAGGTAGTATTTACAGTATTTACATTATTCGGACTATTGTCCTTGTCTTTGTTGCCATTTGTCCGACGTTTAATAATAGATAATTTTTTTTGTCTATATTTCCGAGATGAGGTAGTATTTACAGTATTTACATTATTCGGAATATTGTCCTCATCTTTGTTGCCATTTGTACAACATTTAATAATAGATTATTCTGTTTGTCTATATTTCTGAGATGAGGTACTATTTATACTATTTACATTATTGGGACTATTGTTCTCATCTTTGTAGCCATTTGTACGACGTTTAATAATAGATCATTCTATATGTCTGTATTCCTGATATAAGGTAGTATTGACAGTATTTACATTATTCGGACTATTGTCCTCATCTTTGTTGCCATTTGTCCGACGTTTAATAAGAGATCATTCTATTTGTCTATATTTCCGAGATGAAGTAGTATTTACAATATTTACATTATTCGGACTATTGTCCTCATTTTTGTTGCCATTTGTACGACGTTTTGGCCGTTGTACGCTCCGGCCTTCTTTAGGTGCTAGGAATTTGGAACAGAACACTTTATTACAATCACTGTAATGTATCATCCTGATTCCTTGCGGAAAGCCCCGATTGGTATATAGACGTTGGTTAGTTCTTGACTTGACTCTTAGAATTGTGAGTTCAATACCAGGCTACATCAGTGGTGAACAAATTGCTTGCAGGGTTAGAGGGCGATAACTCATGACTTCCAATCGATGCTTTACACAAGGAATGAGATTGATATACCCCAGTGATTTTAATAAAGGGTTCGAAATTCCTAGCATCTGAAGTAGGCCGACGCGTACAACGGCCGAAAGGTCGGATAAATGGCAACAAAGAAGAGAACAATAGTCCGAATAATGTAAATACTGCATTCAAAGAACATAAAACAATGAACGAATACATGTAACAATCTAATATATTTTAAAGGCTACCACGTTTGTATACTTATGTGTTTTGGTTTGTGTATGTCTGGCGTCTTCATTCAGATAGCATTACTTCATTAATCTTACAAAACCTTCGCTTTGCATACATCTTTTTCAGTGAAGCTTCTTTTCTTTGCTTGATTATAAACAAAAATGGCCTAGTGTTCATTTTAGTGGGTCAGGATTAATCAGACTGACACGCTTCTCATATCTGACGCGCCGATGCACTTGTCTGAATCGTCCACGAATAGCCTCGCAGGCCGTCATTAATTACGCCTTTCCACAAGGCAACACATTTTGGCAATCACCCCAAACACAAACCAATCATTTGCCTATTTCAGACGGGTATCAAGAGTTAACACTTTCGCACCATCGTTTTCTAACACTCCCGACAGAGACACACATTCTCTCTCTCCCTCTCTTTTTAGTCACTCACTCTCTCTTCTTTTCTCTCTCTCTCTCTCTCTCTCTCTCTCTCTCTCTCTTTCCCCTTCATCTTTTACCTATTTTTCTCACCCTTTCTTATTTCTCTCTTGACCTTTTTATCTCCCTCTGTGCTTCCTCTTTTTCTCTTCCTTTTCTTCTTTCTCTCTCTCTCCCTCTCCCTATCTCTTTGAACGTCTTCTGTGTTTCTACTCTTATTTTCATGCTCGTCTCACTCTTCCATTCATTATCTATTACTTGCTAACTCGCTCTTCTTTCTCTCGCTCTTCTCTTTTTCTCTTCACTCTTTCTCTTTCCATCTTCTCCTTCTCCCTATTCTCCTTTACATAGTCTTCTCTTTTTTGTCCTCTCTCTCTCTTTCTCTCTCTCTCTCTCTCTCTCTCTCTCTCTCTCTTTTTCCCCCCTTTATCTACCTATTTTTCTCCCTCCTGTGCTTCCTCTTTTTCTCTTCCTTTTCTTCTTTCTCTCTCTCTCCCTCTCTCTCTCTCTCTCTCTCTCTCTCTCTCTCTCTCTCTCTCTCTCAAACACACAAACACAAACACAAATACACACCTATACTTTTCCCTTTTCCCTCTACCTTACCTTTTTCTAATCAACCGATTTTAAACGCCTCTGTGTCTTTGTCATTTTATATCCATACATGCCATCTGTTGCCCACCAAATATCTACCTACTTTGTTGTCTACCCAACCCGAAATTTTATTATAGAAGTTCGTAAATATTCTAAGCTTTCCTCGGACAATTGAACTCCTTCTTTGTGTCGTTAATTTTGTTAGCACAAAGTTTTAGTGGACACCTTATACATCGATCTGTATAAAGGCGTGCTTCCAAGCCTCGACAGCCAGGATAGTTTTTCTAATTAGAGTTTGCCGCTTTTTTATCGTAAAGTACTTTCATAACCGGACAGCTGAAACACACACACACACGCGCGCGCACACACACAGAGAGAGAGAGAGAGAGAGAGAGAGAGAGACACACACACACACACACACACACACACACACACACACACACACAGAGACACACACACACAGACACACAGACACACACACACAGACACACACACACACACACACAGACACACACACACACACAAAAAAAATGAATATTGATAACTTATAGAAATATCTAAACTCTCAACTGCATACAATCGCTTCCTCGGATCAATGGTTAAAATGGCTTGGAGTAAATGAAGCAAATGAATAGGAGTAGATAGACTAAACTATCGCCCGGTTCACACTCCACCCACGTCTATTAAACAGGTGAAGAGGCTCATCCTCGTTCCCTATTTAGGATGTGGTTTCCGGCTTTCTCTTTTCCAATGTTTTCACTTTTCTTCTGTTTTCTTTTTCTTTTTTTCAATTGGAGTAGATAGACTAAACTATCGCCCGGTTCACACGCCACCCACGTCTATTGAACAGGTGTAGAGGCTCATCCCTTTTTCCCTGTTTAGGATGTGGTTTCTGGCTTTCTCTTTTCCAATCTTTTCACTTTTCTTTTTTGATTATTTTTTTTTCAATTGGAGTAGATAGATCTATCTTTCGCCCGGTTCACACTCCACCCACGTCTATTGAACAGATTAAGAGGCTCATCCCTTGTTCCCTGTTTAGGATGTGGTTTCCGGCTTTCTCTTTTCCAATCTTTTTACTCTTACATAGCCCCCTTCACATCAGTGGCGTTACCGCCTTGCTCGGGGTGATATGATTAAAAAAAAAAGGAAATATTTTTTTCGAAACCAGTTGAATGCCGCTACAGAATCAGAAACTAGCGCATGTACCTCGAAGAGAAAAAATTTTGACATTCCACACAACTTCAAACAAAAGGTTAGGAAAGAAACCCCCATCAGTACTGGAAAGAGCGATAACAGCTACTAGATTTGAAAAACCTATTTTCATGAAAAATTGTTTTAAGAGAAAGATGTTATAAATTTTAAGTGAAAGAGAAAGTAATGACATAATCAAGATGTTGATATTTCACAACACTTCAAACAAAAGGTTAGGAAGGAAAACCCTACCAATGCTGGAAAGAGCGATAACAGCTACTGGACTTGAAAAATCTATTTTACTGAAAAAATGAGATTTTTATAAATATCATCTTAAGGAAGTACTGACTGGTCAGTCATTCAGTGCTGAAAGTTTCTTTATAAGGTATCGACTAACATTATCATATTTCTAGCAAGGGACAGGATCAGTTACTGTAATACATACATTTGTGTGGGAAACGCGAGGTATATTGTTTTAAATTTTTTCTTTCATAAAAACGCCATGTTTTTATGGATAAATGATGGCTTAAAATTTAAAGAAAATAAAAAACATAAATCTTAAATAACCGGATAAAAATGTTGAAAAAAAATGACACGTTTGCATTAGGTAAAATGTGAATCAAAATGAGAAGTTTAAATTAAGTAAAATGTGAATCAAAGTAACACGCTTACATTAAGTAAAATGTGAATCAAAATGACAAGCTTACATTAAGTAAAATGTTGAAATAGAAATGACACGTTTACATTAAGTAAAATGTGAATCCAAATAAAACGCTTACATTAAAATATGAATTAAAATGACACGCTTGCATTAATTAAAATGTGAATCAAAATGAGACGCTTACATTAAGTAAAATGTTAATCAAAATGATATTTTACTAAGAACCAGAAAGAATCAACTGAAATTTCTTCAATATTTACTGAGAAAAGAGGGCCTAGAGTATTTGACACTCACCGGGCATATCAATAGCAAGAGGGGCAGCAGAAATCAGCGTGTTACCAACCTGACTACCTTGTGTGAACGGTTTATGAAATGAAGAAGAGAAACTTTACTAAGAACTGAAAGTTGTGGAGAGCCATGATTACCAAAGCCCAGAAGGATGACTGTGCATTGAAGAAGAAGTAGATTTTATCTCTTTAAAATATCATTTTACTATTCTGTGTTGCAAAATTAAACTAAGCTCGTTCAATTATGCGAATTCTTACATATCCCCTCATCTCTCTCTCTCTCTCTCTCTCTCTCTCTCTCTCATGCTATAAAAAGAGAGAGAGAAAAAGAGAGAGTGTGTGAAATATGCAAAATATCCACCTCAACAAAGAAATCATTCGTATAGAAGCTAAATGGTGTTGCAAACACAAATTTATTTATCTATTGTAATTACACTTTTATTGTTCATTTACTTTAGATGATATTAATTATATAAACGGTGAGCAAAACCAAGATGAAAATATTTATATATAAATAAATAAGTAAAACGAAATAATTAAAATTCATCTTCCATAGCAAGACTGTGTTTAGAATTGATTACAGAATCTGTCTGCTATAAACTTCCACTGTAGAGCAGTTTTCTATATATTAGTGTCTATAGATAGATAGATAGATAGATAGATAGATAGATAGATAGATAGATAGATAGATAGATAGATAGATTATTATTGTCTAGAGAAATTTTACGCTGAACTAGCCACATTGTGAACTTATGCATAACTAAGATCACATTAATAACTGCTTTATATATATACCCAAGTATTGTTGGAATAATATTCCTTGCCCAAAGAAACACTATTTTTTAAAAAAACTGCTCAATACAAAAATAGAGCTAATAATATTTATTCATAAATTATAACATGGATATGTTACAACATCACTACAAAAGTAGCCATTTTGTTTCAACACTTTTGTGTCTTGTCAAGTGATGTGATAGTTCTTAAATGAATGGTTTAAAAGTCTGAAAACGGGCATGGCCCCTTTAATCATGGAGGTATTATTGTATATACAACGTGGACCAATCAGAGTAAAGCAACTTCTCATTTGAAAAATATGCGGGCAGGCTTAAGGTTAATTTTGGTGGGTATTGTTTTTAATATTTATTTGAAGTCAGATTATTATTATTAATTAATACTTATAACCACTTTGTTCTTGTTGCTAAAATTATAATTCAATAATAGTATACACTCTTGTATGTATTTTACGTTGACTACGCGCACACAGACACATATACGCACGCCACGGCCGTGACTTATAAATCTTCAGATGAACTAGATAGATAAGGCGATGTTCATGAAATTGATAATCTTTAGCCAGGTCAACGAGTCAAAAGAAAACACCACACCGCACTGAGATGAGACACATATATAAGCAGACTTATGTTATAATTTATGAATAAATAATATATATATATATATATATATATATATATATATATATATATATATATATATATATATATACTACCGGCGGCCATAATTATAAAAGAAATGATGTATTTCATATTATTTTTAGTATTTATTGCCAAATGAAAATAGAATGGTTCTTTTGTTATTACTTTGCAAAATTTTATAAGGCAAGGTAGCAAAGATGAACTCATTCGAATCACCTTAAATTTCCTTCATTCTTTCATTGATGAAACTGCAATATAGGTAATTATTAAATATTTTAAAATTCATTTGATGCACATGTTATTGTGCAGTATTGACGAAAGATACATTCTATTTTTATTTACAATTATTCACTTGTAATATATATATATATATATATATATATATATATATATATATATACGAAATTTTACAAAATCCGTTATGAAATGGATGAACTCCAACATGTTTTTAATTTATTCCTTTAAGCATTACTTTTAATAGATACTCGTGATTAGAGTAGATACTCTGTTTTTGTTTTGTTTTGTTGTTTTTTCGGGGGTTTTTTTTTCGTATTTTTTTTTTTAAATAAAATAGGCGAATAAACTCGTGACTTCATATATCGAGATCCGTTTGCTTTTCTGATGGCTACGTTATCGTGTATAAATAAATAAGACAAGTGATGAGCAGATCAGAAAGTTTATATACGTGTGTTCGTGTTGGTTTTTTCCACACATGCACGTTAAATCTCTCCCGTCACTTTTCGTTGGCTTTAAAAAAATTTTTCACTAACTTGCGAAATTTGATTTCGTCTTTATATTTTAAAATTGTTTTCAGCGATTTTGAATAAGTTCTACTCTACGGGTCATCTAGTTCTTTTTATTGTTTTTAGAATACTATTTTAATGAGAGGATTATCGCGTTTGAATTTCACGAGTCTGTATGTTAGGTTTTTCATGTTGTTTTGTTGAGGGAAGGCTTGTATTTTTTATAAATAATTCTTTCTGCATCATGAGTGTGTCATAATCTGCATTTTGGTAAATGGGAATTACTCTGAATTTACTTCCACGGCATTCGCGTAAATGTTGTACAATTTCCTGTGATTCGCTAGTCTAATATTACTTCTGTGCAGGACTACTTTTTTATTCAGGCCCTGTGTCACCCCACCAATTACGCTTTTAGAATTGCAGCTCAGATTTGTTTTTATTTCGAATGTAGATGTGTTTTCGGAATTGAAGTGGTTTCCTTTTATTATTATGTTGCAAACCCCACATCTTTTGTTGCATTTTGTGACCCCTATGTTGTGTGTTGCTCGAATTTTGATGAAGTTAGGGTGATTTTTTTTTAATTTTTGGCTTGGCGTTTGCTTATTATTTTAATTGACATTAAGATTTCCTTTATTTTATTATTTTTTATGAGTACTTCTATCAAATGTCTTTTGATCTTTGTAAATAATTTTGGGTTGCTTTTATTGTGTATGAAAGTGTATGCTAGAATATTAGCTTCTTTTTCATGTTTTCTTTTTTTGGTTTTGTTTTTTTTTTATATTCCGGAGATATTCTAATGGTATTTCTTCTGTCAGTTGAAACTCTTGTTTATTAGTAGAGTTGGGTATCCTCTTATTTGTAGTGTTTTTCGTACTTCCTGTAGGCGCATTTTACAAAACGTTTGGTCAGCTACTATTGTGCAAATACGTCGTGCTAGGGAATAGTAGATGTAGCGACATAAATACCATTATAAACACTTAATATATCATACAAAAAGCAAGTAATATATATATATATATATATATATATATATATATATATATATATATATATCGTGTTGAATGTTTCCGTCCGATCCCCGAAGTTAAACAACATCGAGCCTGGTCAGTACTTGAATGGGTGACCATTTGGGAATACCAGGTGCTGTAAACGTAAGGACCAAGAATGGTCCACCGGTCCTCCAGGTTTAGGGGTTGGGTGCAGGGCTAAGAACCCTGCCCCATAAAAAACAGTTTATTACAGAAACAGTAACAAAAAGTTGCTGCTCTATGCATCATTGGGTGTGATGGATAAATTATATATATATATATATATATATATATATATATATATATATATAGTCATCCGCGGATAGATCTGTTTCGCTGTATCTCAGCTCATCAGTACGGGTTAGACTCCGATTGCTTTTAACCAAGGACTGAAATCCGTCCGAATTGACATCAGTCGGCGATTCTATCTCTGAGTTATGGGCGCTCGGTAGAGGAAGGCAGACTTTTAGCGTGTTATGTACAATGTATACACGCCAGTGGCTGAGAGTGTTCTAATACATTACTAATTGAACGATGAGTAGCTACTGTTTATTCAAAGCCTATATATTGATACGGATTAATATATATATATATATATGTGTGTGTGTGTGTGTGTGTGTGTGTGTGTGTGTGTGTGTGTGTGTGTGTGTGTGTGTAGATATAGATATGAATTAGTATATATAAAGAGGGGGATAGAAAGGGGAAAACAATATAGATATAGGTATGTATAGATATAGATGTGAATTAATTTATGTTAGAAACTTGAATGTTGTCCCTGTTTTCCAATATTCGTGTTCCTGTTTTTCAATATTGTTTCAGATGGTAACGCATCTATAAGGATGTACTATAAGCAAGCTTCAAATTCGGTGTATGTCATTTCGCCAAAGGATAGACAACTATATTTTTCATAGCGTTAAAGTGATTTTGCAGCCTGTCAGATTTAATGCCAAAGAAAGTGTATTTGCGGGGTATTTTACTGCACTACTTTATTCAAAAGAAATCTGCAGCTGAAACACACGGAATACTTACTGAGACTTACGGCTTTTATGCTCTGTTGGAAACAACATGCAAATATTAGTTTAGACGCTTCAAAAATAGGAATCTAATGTTGAAGATAAAGAACACCCTGGAGCACTGAAAAAGTTTGAAGACGAAGAATTGGAGGCATTGCTTTATAATGACTCATGTCAGGCACAAGCTGAAATTGCAGAATCATTGGGAGTCGATAACACAACAATTTCGAAACGTTTGAAAGCATTAGGAATGATTCAAAAGCAAGGATATGGGTGCCTTATGAGCTGAAGTCAAGATACGTTGAACGGCGTCTTGTCACAGCTGCTTCAACAGTAGAAAAGGAAAGGTTTGTTTTTTTTGCATCGTATCGTAACAGACGATGAAAAGTGGATACACTACGATAACCCTAAGCGTAAAAGATGATGTTAAACAATATTTTTTATTCATTCTTTTGTTCCTTTTTAACAACGAAAAATAAATTCTTAGGATTTCTTACTCTTGAGTATGCAACATACAACTGATCTAGCGTAAATATTTCTTTCAGGAGCTAAATTCCTACATTTTGGGCTTTGTTATTTGTTTATAGTTCTCGCTAGCGTAAGGCCAACTGCAAACTGGATTCTTGTATTTATAAAAACTTAAAGGAAATATATGCAAAAAAGATATTGCCTTTTTAAGTATTTTTTACGGTATTTACATTATTCGGACTATGTCCTCATTTTGTTGCCATTTGTACGAGGTTTCGGCCGTTGTATGCTCCGGCCTTCTTCAGGCGTTAGGAATTTCGAACCGAACCCTTTATTACACTCACTAGGGTATATGAACTTCATTCCTTGAGTAAAGCCTTGATTGGAAGTCATGAGTTATCTCCCTCTAACACTGCAAGTTACTTGTTCACCTTAAGGACACATGGCCCAGTGGATATAGACGTTGGTTAGTTCCTGACTTGACTCTTAGAGTTGTGAGTTCAATACCAGGCTACAGCAATGAGATAGGAGATGACTATTGACTTTACATTTAAATTCTTGAAGATTGTAGCTGTCAGGGAAGCAAGTAAATGAAAGGGAATTCCTCAGAATTGGCATTTACATTTTATTGGCTTCACAGTAAAAAGCTGGGACCTAGTTGCTAATCTTATGACTCGAGTATATATATATAGGGGGCACCAGTGGGCTAAGTTCATCGGACCAGAAGCCGTGAAAATCTATCTATCTATCTATCTATCTATCTATCTATCTATCTATCTATCTATCTAAGTTCTTCTGTCAATTTCATTGTATTAATATATATCTTTATTCCGGATTCGCAATGTATGCCTGTGTCTCTTAATCAATCTTAGTTCTAAAAATGTTTAAAAATGAATTAATACATTTTTAAATATATATATTAAGGAAATTAACGAAGATTAACGAAACTGATGATAAACAAACGACAATTCGAAATTATTTGTTTGAACATTATTTTTTATCGATACTTGTATTTAAGTAGATATTCTGTTCATAATCAAACAGTATTATATATTTATTTCTACCGGTCTGATGGTTTATCTTCGTTAATTTCCGTAACATGTTTATATTTTTTTATTACGATATATTTAAGAGCATAGATGGTTATTACGATGAATCGAAAATTGTGTTATAGGCTTCATTTGACTGCGTTTAGACTGATCGTCATTCGTGGTCGAGAGGTCTAAGACGTGCCATAGAACTTAGTGGCTTCCCCTATGCGGATAGAGGTCGAAGGTTCGAATTCTGCCGAATGACACACATTTTCGTCACGAAAATTCATCGTAATCAGGCCGGTAGAAATAAATATATAATAGTTTGATTATAAACAAAATATCTTCTTAAATACGAGTATCGATCAAAAATAATTTTCAAACAAATCATTTCAAATTGTCGGATTTTTATCATCAGTTTCGTTAATCTTCCTTAATTTCTTTAACATATATATATATATAATGTTCAAACAAATCATTTCACACACACACACACACACACACATATACATATATATATATATATATATATATATATATATATATATAGTCATCCGCGGACAGATCTGTTTTGCTGTATCACAGCTCATCAGTACGGTTAGACATCCGATTGCTTTTTACCCAGGATTGAAATTAAAGCCCTAACTCTTGCGTAGCGTCAAGAGCGGCTGCTCTGGTCAACAGTTGCATAATACCGGGGTTCTTGTAGTGCCATGTCGAGCATGGATAGGTGTCCATGCAAACGCTTTCGGTGGGCAACCCCGAAGCCACACTTTGATGCAGCCCGAGCCAGTTCCCATCCCAGCGCATATTTTTTTTTAATCGTATCACCCCGAGCAAGTCGGTAACGCCACTGATGTGCAGGGGGCTATGTAATAGTGAAAAGGTCGGAAAAGAGAAAGCCGGAAACCATATCCTAAACAGGGAACAAGGGATGAGCCTCTTAACCTGTTCAATAGACATGGGTGGAGCGTGAACCGGGCGATAGATCTATCTACTCCAATTGAAAAAAAAAACAAAGTGAGAAGATTGGAAAAGAGAAAGCCGGAAACCACATCCTAAACAGGGAACAAGGAATGAGCCTCTTAACCTGTTCAATAGACATGGGTGGAGCGTGAACCGGGCGATAGATCTATCTACTCCAATTGAAAAAAAAAACAAAGTGAGAAGATTGGAAAAGAGAAAGCCAGAAACCACATCCTAAACAGGGAACAAGGAATGAGCCTCTTAACCTGTTCAATAGACATGGGTGGAGCGTGAACCGGGCAATAGATCTATCTACTCCAATTGAAAAAAAAAACAAAGTGAGAAGATTGGAAAAGAGAAAACCAGAAACCACATCCTAAACAGGGAACAAGGGATGAGCCTCTTAACCTGTTCAATAGACATGGGTGGAGCGTGAACCGGGCGATAGATCTATCTACTCCAATTGAAAAAAAAAACAAAGTGAGAAGATTGGAAAAGAGAAATGGAGGATAATGACCTCTACTCAAGGTCCCTCCCTACCAACAAATTTTAACATGAAAAACGAAATAAGAAAAATCCCTAAACTAGTCAAACTTAAATCACCAAAATCTCTTAACATTTCTTTTACTAACATCCGGGGCATTCGTACTAACTTTTGTAGCGTAGAAGTTTTCCTCCACGAAAAGTCCCCTGACATCCTAGCGCTCTGTGAGACTAACCTCAACTCATCAATTCCCTCCTCTGACTTCTCGATCCCTGGTTATCTTCCACTGTCCACATGCATGGGCTGGGGGTCTACGTTAGTGAACACCTCCCTGTAGCTAGGGTGACATCACTCGAATCCACTGCCCACCAATATGTATGTCTCCGTCTGTCACTTCTTAGTTAGATTAGCTACCTTTTCTTTCTTTATCGTTCCTCCTCTTCTTCCGACTGCTCCCTTCTCGACAGCATTTCGGACAATATAGATAAGTCTATTTCCTACCACCCATTCGCTTACATATTTGTGTTCGGAGATCTTAACGCCCATCATGCTGAGTGGCTTAAAGACACTGTTACTGATTCAGCAGGTATCCACGCCATGAACTTTGCTATTTCCCAATCCCTAGGCAACTAGTGGGCTTTCCCACACGTTTTCCAAGCACTCCCTCTGGACACGCCACTCTACTAGATATATGCTTTACCTCTGCACCTGACTCCTGCCAGGTCTCGCAGCTTTGCCCTCTCGGCAACTCCGACCATGCTGTTGTCTCTCTTAATATTTCTTTCCACACTCACTCCCCCCAGGAGCCTCCTACTTATAGGACCTCCTACTGCTACCAAAGAGCTGTCTGGGACGCCTTCCGTGACTTCCTTTGCGACGTCCCTTAAGGAAAAGTGTTCGATCTCCCAGTTGATGACTGTGCCTCTAAGATTTCATCCTGGGTAAAAGCTGGCATTGATGCCTTCATGCCTACCAGGAAGTTTCGTCTCAATCCTCATTCTTCCCCTTGGTTCTCTCCTGCCTGTTCGGCCGTAATGAGTGCAAGAGAATCCTAAATGACGCCAAGCGGTTGTTTGCTGAGAGAATGAGATAGCGCATAGCTGACGGCAAGTTTGGCTCCAAAGACCACTGGCGGTTATGTAAACGGGTGCTGAACAATAGCAAATCCTCTATCCCTCCTTTAATCGATGAATTTGAGGTCCTCAGATCATCAGCGGACAAGGCTGAGTGCTTCGCTCGCAGATTCTCATCCAACTCCACATTTGACTCATCTGGAGTACCCTCACCCGACTTCTCTATTAGAACTGAGGCTAAACTGTTCGATATATACATCACTCCGACAGTAGTATTCCGTGTAATATCTAAACTTGACCCCCATAAGGCGAGCGGTGGTGATGGAATCCCGGTGATTGTCCTTAAAAAAATGTGCCCCTGAACTCTCCTCTCTCCTCTCTAAACTCTTTAACTGCTGCCACTCTGCTTCCTGTTTGGCTGCATGCTGGAAGTCCTCTTCTGTGGTTCCTGTATTGAAGAACTCTGGTGAATCCCTCGGATACATCCAACTATCGCCCTATCAGCCTTCTACCAATTTTCCGAAAGGTGTTCGAGGCCATTATTAATGTTGAAATAGTTCAGGATTTTACTGCCCATAAACTCTTCTCCGACAAGCAGTGTGGCTTCCGCCTTGCCAGGTTCACGGCCGACATGCTAACGACCATTATGTAGCACATGTTTTAGGCCTTTGAGAAGTCCGGCGAGACTCGTGCTGTTGCTCTGGACATTTCCAAGGCTTTTGACAGGGTTTGGCATGCTGACCTTCTATGCAAGCTACGGGATTACGGTATCACCGGACGATTGCATGATCTGATCCAATCTTTCCTACATAACCGCATAATGAAGGTCGTCTTGAATGGGCATGCCTCCACATCCTACTGTACAAACGCTGGTGTCCCTCATGGCTCTATCCTAGGCCCGACGCTGTTTCTTATTTTCATCAATGACCTCCCAGATGAGATCAAGTGCCAAGTAGGCATCTATGCAGATGACACCACAATTTACTCCCGCATCAGTAAGAAACCCGGTGTGGCGGACAAACATAATCTCGCTGCTGATCTTGAAAGGGATCTACACTCAGCGGTGGAATGGGGTAAGAAGTGGCTTGTAATTTTCAATGCGTCTAATACCAAGCTGCTGTCTGTCGATCACCACAGGCAACCTCTCCTGCCTCCCATAAGCCTGGACCAAGCAAGTCTCCTCGAGAGCAATACACTGCGTCTCCTCGGCCTTACCCTCTCTTCTGATCTCAAGTGGAACCACTACATTGAGTCAATAGCTAAATCCACTGCTAGGAAGGTTGGGTCACTGTGTTGGACCAGGATGTTTTTACCGCCTGAAACCATCTTGCATATATACAAATCAACCATTCGTCCGTGCATGGAGTACTGCTGCCATATATAGTCAGTTGCACCCGCTGTTCATTTCCGTGTTCTTGAAAGGCTTCAAAGGATAATCAGTAATGTGATAGGTACCGATTTAGCGGCTCGACTACAGCCGCTTTCCCACCGACGGGATGTGGCTTTCCTTTGTCTGTTCTATAAATACTTTCATCGCTTCTGCTCTAACGAACTTAAGTCACTGGTGCCTCTGCAACAGGTGTTTACTCGTGCAACCAAACTGGCAACTGGGTCTCACCCATTCACAGTTAGATCAACCAAATGCAGACGACAATCCTACTCCATCAGCTTCTTTTCTCGCACTTCCCGACTGTAGAACTCGTTTCCTTATTCTTGGTTTCCTGACGGCTACAACCTCCAGGAATTTAAATGCAATGTCAATACTCATCTCTTAACCACTTGACTCTAGTTCTTTCTTCACCACCCTGTATATCCTTTCCTTTCTCTCCACCTTTGCAACTGTCATCACGCCTGTATTCCCTTTCTTCTCTTGTTTTTTTCTAACTGGTTTGTCTTTCTCTTCTTCTCTTCACTCTCCTCAAATCTTTTTACTCTTATGTAGCCTCAGTGGCGTTACTGCCTTGCTCGGGGTGATATGATTATATATATATATATATATATATATATATATATATATATATATATATTTATATATATATATATTCTAAACATACACTGTTAAATATAAGAGACAATGAATGTCTATTATGTTTAATTATTTTGTGTTGACTTAAACTCCGCTTGGCAACGGCAATAGTTACCAAAAATAATAAACGCAGTTCTTAAGTTTGCGATGCGGTTTTATGACGTCACACCGCGGGATAGCGCGAAATGACAACGAAACCATGTAGTCAAATGCAATGTAATGTGTTATTTCCTGTTTTAAAGTTGATTTTATTGAGTGTTTATTATTTTTGGTAACTATTGCCGTTGCGAAGCGGAGTTTTCTGTCAACACAAAATAAAATCGTCGGTGAATTTTATAATATTTCAGTTTAAACAACCTCTCTGAAGATGACTCATGTGAGCCGAAAGCTTAGAAGAAAACCAATAAATAATTATCCAAATGTTGGAGAATTTTTGTCTTTATTTTCAACTGAAATTAAAGCAAAAATACAACGTTTAGACCGGCTCATGATTAAACATAATAGACATTCATTGTCTCTTATATTTAACAGCGTATGTTTAGAAAATTACTTGCTGCCTCGATATACTAAATATATATATATATATTTATTGGCTGTTGAAACTTTCTTGAGACGATTCACGTCCCAAAATCTAAGCAGAAACAAATTTCATTTGCTAGACGATTTCCTTGTCTAAAAGAAAACTTTTTCAGAAATATATACACTGCAAAATTATTGGCACGTTTTGATAAATAAATTACCTTTGTTAATGTTAGTCTGAAATCAAAAGTGATCAGCAGAATACTTTTCTGTTCATTTTATGATATTTGAGGATTAAAAAACAAGTCACTGAATTTATGTTAATGCTCTATGCTGAATGATTAGGGCATCTTTAGCACAGAAATACTAAAGGAATACCGAAAATACGGAGACACTACTGAAAACCTAACTATACAACTCTTTTCTTAAGTTGAAAAGGACTTCATTTTGTAAAAGGTGATCTTTATCATTTCAAAAAGTATTTAGTATTTAAGTATTTAGTTAGTATTAGTGTTGCTACCTTTGGATCTAATAATTGCTTCAGTTCAATGTGGAACTGAAAGTCCAGATGTAATTATTGGGATTTTTCCTCATTCTTTTTGGCATTAATCACAAAGCTATTGGATATTGCGTCAGTTAAGTGCCATACGTGATACACGCTTTGGGCGATCATGTCTCGAAAGAGACATGACTGACTCGGCAGAAGATTATCCCGCAGTAGGTTGCCATTGCTTTCTGCGGTAGACTGGTTGCCGACCAAGGCTATAGAACCCAATCTGTCCTGTTATTTGACTCATAGGTAAAGGGAAAAGAAATCTATTATATTATTATGTAGTAATTAGTGGAGGATCGGTTTCCTATTGTTATGAAGTAATAAACTGATCCCCCACTTTATGACCAATATAAACCTTAATCATTATTCCAACTATTATATTCAGTCACTCAGTTAAGTGCCATACGTGAAACACGCTTGGGCGATCATGTCTCGAAAGAGACATGGCTGACTCGGCAGAAGATTATCTTGCTGTAGGTTGCCATTGTTTTCTGTGGTAGACTGGTTGCCAGCCAAGGCTATAGGACCCAATCTTTCCTATTATTTAACCCATAACTGGAGGGAAGAGACGGATTAATACCTTTCCCAAGGCTATTTGTGCTTAAGTAAATGCAAGGTATTCAACTGGAATTCGAACTCGGCACTCGATTTGTCGTTCCGAGTCCATACCCACTGCACCACAACGCACATCTGGAGATTGCGTGGTTTTTATTAAAGAACACGTGCCTTCAGTTTGCACCAAAATTCTTCAAGTATGTTGAGGTCAAGATTTTGTGCTGCCAGTCTATCAAAAGTTGAACTTTTTCATTCACGCAAAACACTTTTGGTTGCATGTGATGTGTATGATAAGGAGAACCGTTATGCTGAAAAATTCTCAAACTTCACAATCTAGCAAATGATTTGACTGAATTAAACTAACATAGATTTTAACCAATTTCTTTTTTCCATGACTTTTGATGCAATCCCAAACCATGAGGCGTCCACCACCAAATTGTACCGTCTTTGTGGGTGTATCTTTCATTGTTTCTTTTTCCCACGGGTTTTCTCTTGCATTAGAAAATGTAAGTCTCTTTTGTATTCATCACTAAAAATTATTTTTTGGCACTTTACATTATCTCATGTTTGATGTTCTTTCGACTTCTACAACTTTTTAGTCCGATGTTTCTTATTAATGATCTTTAGATGCTATACACCCGTTCAAGTTGTTTTTGTTTATAGTACCCTGCATCTGCTGAGACCTCACTGTGAAGACTGCATTCACTGGTTGTTAAGTTTGAATTGCTTAACGAGACTTTCATAACTTTCTTGCATCTCTGTTTGTCTAACTCTTGTATCCCTTCGGGTTTTGTTTTTTTTAATTTTTTTAATTTATTATTTTTTTTTTTTTTGTGAGGTTTCACTTAAAACACTTCCAGTAGAAGTAAACGTCTTTTGGGTAGTTTGAACCCTGTTTCCGGAGATTTTCAACTACCCCCGCTTATCTCTCTTTGCGTTATCTTCTCCTTCAAAATAACAACATTAATCTTTGTTTCAGCATAAATTTTTAATCACGAGTTGAATGTAAAAAACAGCAAGATAACGTTCGAAGGGCCGCGTTCGAATTTCACTTGAATTTTTCACTTGGGGAAGGTATTAATCGTCCCTTCTCCATCCAGCTCTGCGTTGAATAGCAGGGTAGACTGGATTCTATAGCCTTGGTTGGCAACCACTCTACCGCAAAAAGAAATGACAGCCTACAGCGATAAAATTTTCTGCCTAGTCAATCATGGATCAAAAGAGACATGATCGCCCAAACGTGTATTACGTATAGCATTTAACTGGTTGAATGACCTTCTTAGGTACTTTACAGTCAGTTAAGTGCCATACGTGATACACGTTTTCGGCGATCATGTCTCGAAAAAGACATGACTATCCCGCAGTAGGTTGCCATTGCTTTCTGCGGTATACTGGTTGCCTGACAAGACAACAGAACCCAATCTGTCCTGTTATTTGACTCATAGCTAGAGGAAGGGATGTATTATATTATTAAGTAGTAATTGTTGGGGGATCAGTTTATTACTTCATAACAACAGAAAACTGATCCTCCATTTTTTACCCAGTAAGCCTTAATCATGTTTTTAACTATTATATTCAGTCAGTCAGTTGAGTACCATACGCGATACACGCTTTGGGCGATCATGTGTCGAAAGAGACATGACTGACTGGGCAGAAGATTATCCCGCAGTAGATTGCCATTGGTTTCTGCGGTAGACTGGTTACCAGCCAAGGCTATAGAACTCACCTTAAACACTTGTTAATAAGCTGGAACATCTCGAATCTTTCATTGACCCATTATTTTAATCCTTAAGTTTCATAGACATGACTGATAAAAGCATACTGCTAAACAATCTTAACTTATTAATAATCTTCAGTTCTGAAGATTTCATTTAAGCACATTCTGTCGCCATTCGGTGTTGATCTTAGTTTCCATTCACTTATATTGACGTACGCTCTGACCCTGAAACTAAGCATTATTACCCATGAATATTGCATACATTCAAATATAGTTTTATCACACACACACACACGCACACACACACACACCTACATATATATATATATATTTTAATTCAGATACTTCAATCCAAGGGAAAAAAGCAGGAAGGTAAATTCCAAAAAACCCGATCCTAATTAATATTAAAAATTTTATTTTAATATTAAAAAATGATACAGGAAGAGAGCTCCATGTAATAAAATATTACAGAGCAAATATATATTAAAAAAGGATTAATTCAAAGATGTTGAATGGCCATTTCGATATGAAGATCCCCACGGGGGACGACACATCACCTCAGCAACAGAAAAATCCTTTCAGAAACTGGAGAAAAATTAGTCTACTTTTCCTTTTTAAATAGATTGCAAAGAAATTAAAAAATAAAATAAAATAAAATAAAATAAAATAAAAATAAAAATAAAGGGAAAGAAAAAGAAAAAGAAAACGAAAAAGAAAAAGAAAAAGATAGAATAAAATCAAATATGAATTCCAGGATTTATTAAAGTCGAACATTAATACCTTAAAGAATTCCAAAGACCTATGGATTAAATCGGACAAATCAAATAACATTTACAAGTGTAATACAACCAATTACCTAAATATTCTTAAAAATAGTATAACTAGTCATTACAAAATAGACAGAGGTAACCTAGTTTTATCGGAAATTAACTCCGATATGGCTAAATTTGCAAATGAACTAAATATTAGTGATAGAATTGGAAAAATTTCTACCAAAGAAGCTTACATTTTATTTAAGGACCACAAGCCAAATTTCCAGAATAAATTACAAACTAGACTAATTAATCCCACTAAGAGTGAATTAGGCATAGTTTCTAGGGTGGTTCTGAAGAACTTAATAGAGAAGTTACAATCTAATTTACAACTGAATCTTTGGAAGAGTTCCTTAGATACCATAAAATGGTTTGATAATATCAATGACAAATCTAAATCCACTTTCCTTAAATTTGATATTGTGGATTTCTATTCCTCTATATCAAAAAAACTTCTTGTGGATTGTTTAGACTTTTGCTAGGGGTTATGTTAATATTTCGGATAGTGACTATAGGATTATACTGGGAGGTAGAAAATCTATTCTCACCTTTGATAGTTCTACTTGGACTAAAGGGCCTGAAGATAGTTTTGATGTCCCTATGGGAGCTATTGTTTTTGCCCAGGTAGCAGATCTAATAGGCATTTATATTTTAGATATTTTAGGTAGATTTTTAGACCCTAAACTAATAGGCCTATATCGGGATGATGGACTGATATGTATTCCCAATTCCAATGGGCCTTACACTAATAGAATACATAAGAAAATTATCAGAGCCCTAAATTTTCTTGGTTTTAAGGTTGAGGTTACTTCCAATCTCAAAATTGTAAACTATCTAGATATCACCCTTAACTTAAATGATGGTTCCTACCAACCCTTTCTCAAAGAAAATAGTTCTCCCATCTATATAAATAGTTTATCCAACCACCCCAAGAATATTATAAGACAAATACCCAAGATAGTAAATAATAGGGTTAACCAATTATCTTCCAATATAAAAATTTTCAACGCAAGCAAAGAAATTTACGATAAGGCCCTTCAGAAAAGCAGTTTTGTTAATAAGTTAAAGTATGATAAGCCTGCTATAAACCCAGAATCATCAAAAACTAAAAACACCCGAAAATGTAGAAAAAGGAAGATAATTTGGTTTAACCCTCCTAACTAATATAAATATTGGTAAGTATTTTCTCAGATTAATCGATAAACATTTTAATAATAATAACAATCCCTTAAATAAAATTTTTAATAGATTCACCCTAAAAATTACTTATTCTTGCACCTCAAATATAGATAATATAATTAATTCCCACAATAAACAAATTTTAATGAACCTAAATAATACGGAAGCTAAATCCGGAATTGTCGATAAATGCAATTGTTATTCTGTGGATGCCTGCCCGGTGCAAGGCAAATGTAAATCCACCGATGTAATTTATGAAGCCCGCATTTCTCCATCTAATAACAAGGACAATTACCGGACCTATATTGGCATGTCCGCGGGCTCTTTCAAACAGAGGCTTTATAATCACAAGTACTCGTTTTCGAACCCTAAACAGAGATTCCAGACGGCACTATCACGTAGGTTCTGGGAAATGAAGGAGGAAGGGCAGGACCCTATAATCAGCTGGAAATTAATAGGCTCAGCTTGTACTCCTAAAAGTTTTCATGATAGGTGTCGTCTGTGTTTATTGGAGAAGATTCTGATTTTGAAGTATCCTCATCAGGACTTACTTTTGAACCTTAGGAGGGAATTTATAAACAAGTGCCGCCATAGGGCGGATTTTAAAATTTAACTTCTAATTTTTAATTTTTAAATTCTAAATTTTTCTATAATTTTTTTTAATTTTTAAAAAAATTTTTAATTTTAATTTTTTTTTTTTATGTTTGTGTGTGGATGTGCATATTTGTGTATATATAGGTATATATATGTATATATGTATTTATGTATGTGGGCTATATGTAATTTTGGAGAAAATTTTTTTAGCTATTTAAATGCTCCTTTTCTTAATTTTTTATATTTTTATATGTATGTGTGTGAGTGCATATGGAATATATATATATATATATATATATATATATATATATATGTGTGTGTGTGTGTGTGTGTGTGTGTGTGTGTGTGTGTGTGTGTGTGTGTATATGTGTGCATGTATGTGTACACATGTATATTATGTGTATATGAATTTTTTGTATATAGGTGTGTACACACATATATATGTGTGTATGCGCATGTATATGTATATAAGTGTGTAATAAATTGAATGTATGTGTGTATGTGTATGTATATATGTATTCTTATTCGTAGAATTGTGTGTGCGTATATATATGTATGTATGTGTGTACTTCTATAGGTATGTATAATTGTAATTAATTTTTTTTTTTTTACCTAGTGTTGTCTTTATTTAGTTTAATTTCAAATGACCTAATTTTTTTTTAAATAATTTTATTTTAAATCCTATATCTTTTTATTCCCTTTTAATAATTATGCCTTTTTAAGTAAAGGCCTTTTTCTAATACTTCAACGTTTTGGGGAAATTAGGTTTTTGAATTTGTCTAGCGTCTGTAATATTTAAAAATTTTTTTCTTTAGTTTCTTTTTCCCTCCCTTCCTTCTTTTATCTCTCTTACCACCTTTTTTCCGTGTTGCTTAAACTTACGTCGATTTAACACGGCTGTCTGTTAATTTTTAGTTACATTCTTCCTTTTTTTGTGAACCCAGACGATGTCAATTTTAATTTTTTTCTTTTCTTATTTATTTGATTTTATTCTATCTTTTTCTTTTTCTTTTTCGTTTTCTTTTTCTTTTTCTTTCCCTTTATTTTTATTTTTATTTTATTTTATTTTATTTTATTTTTTAATTTCTTTGCAATCTATTTAAAAAGGAAAAGTAGACTAATTTTTCTCCAGTTTCTGAAAGGATTTTTCTGTTGCTGAGGTGATGTGTCGTCCCCCGTGGGGATCTTCATATCGAAATGGCCATTCAACATCTTTGAATTAATCCTTTTTTAATATATATATATATATATATATATATATATATATATATATATATATATATATATATATAGTACTGTGCAAAAGTATTAGGACATGAACTATTTTATCTTTTATGAGGCATATTGACAGAAAATAAACAATTTAATTCAAGCAATTTTATTTGATTTACTCAACAAGACTTTAACAAGAAAAAATACTTGTTACAAATTAAATTTAATATTTAATATAATAGCCTTTTGTTCTGATCACAGCCTTCATTCTGTCAGGCATTGACATCACAAGCTTCTCCAATGTATCTAATCGTATCTCCTGCTAAGCATCTTGTATTTGTTCCCAAAGTGTGTCTTGCTAAGAAACATTAGATTTTTTAATCCAAAATATCCCATAGATGTTCAATAGAGCAGTTTCAAAATAACTTGTTTAATAGAAAATAGGAAAAATGAAATATAACTTATTTTTAATACATTTCTTTTACACCTAGTTTTAAATAATCAATATTTATTAGCAATTTACTTGGATTTTCACCCTGTATTTAAATTTCAGTGAGGTTTTTTAAGAAAATCACCTCTGTTCTAATATTTTTGCACACAACCGGTAGTGTGCAAAAGTGTTTAGACAGGTGTGATTTTAAACTTTATTTTGCTGCCTCATAAAAGATAAAATAGTTCTTGTCCTAATACTTTTGCACAGTACTATATATATATAGAGAGAGAGAGATAGAGAGAGAGAGAGAGAGAGAGAAAATAAAATAATTAATGACAACAATAAACCCTCTGTTTATGTAAGATTCATGGATGACATCTTCATTTTAGCTAAGAATATCGATCAAATTACACAACTTAAAAACAAATTTGAAAGTCACTCCGTCCTCAAATTATTTACATTAGAACTTAATATTAATAACAAAATCCCATTCCTTGATGTATTCATTGATTCTAGCACACATAAATTTACTCTATATAGGAAACCAACTAGCATAAACTCGTGTCTTCTTAATTATAATAGTGAATGCCCCTAACGATATAAGTTAGCTGTTATAAAAAACTTAATTCAACGCACACAAATGATATCTTCTTCCAAATCTATATTTTATAAAGAATTACACAACATAAAGCAAACACTTATCAATAATGGATTTCCTAACTCCGTTATTGATCAACAAATTAAAATGTATCTCAACAAAATTAACAATAGCTCTAACAATATTAATAATATTTATAATAATGGTGTACATCAAAATAAGCATAACACTATTAACATATAATATTGCAACCAAATACATAATAATTACAAACAAGATGAAAAAACTCTCAATAAACATAATACGTAAAAATGTTCAACCAGTGGGTAGTAATAATCAAATTAAAGTCATCATATATTATAAAAAATTAAAAACAGTTGACTTCATAGTCTCTAATAACCCTACAAGCATTAAACTAAATTCTCTACAAAAAACTAATGTTGTGTATCAATTTACTAATAGTAAACCCAATACATATATTGGTTTTACTACAATCACGATCACCCGTAGACTTACCTGTCACCTTTCTGATTAGAGTAAAATTAAACAACATTTCTCAGAAAAACATAACCATGTAGGTAATATCAGACAGATTTTAGTCAACAATAAAATAATCCTTACTCATACACACAGTAAAAAGGACCCTCAGATATTAGAGGCCATGTACATTAAATCCAAACAACCCACACTAAATAAAATCACGTTTAAATCTGGTCATAACACATTACATTGCATCTAAATACATGGTTATGTTGTCATTTCGCGCTATCACGCCTTGTGACGTCATAGAACCGCATTGCAAATTTGCGAACTGCGTTTGTTATTTTTGGTAACTATTGCCGTTGCTTAGCGGAGTTTTATGTCAACACAAGATAAAATCGTCGCTGGTGGTGGATGTTACTGAGTTACCGTCTTAATAACCTCTCTGAAGATGGCTCATGTGAGCCGAAAGCTTAGAACCAACTTAATAAAAATTATCCAAATGTTGGAGAATTTTGTCTTTATTTTCAACTGAAATTAAAGCTAAAATGCGACGTTCAGAACGGCACATGATTAAACATAATAGACATTCATTGTCTCTTATATTTAATAGTATATGTTTAGGAAATTATTTGCTGTTTCGATGCACTATATATATATATATATATTTGGCCTGGAAGTTTTTTCCTCCTGAATCCATCTTGCACATATACAAATCAACCATCCGTCTGTGCATAGAATACTTCTGTTATATATGGTCAGGCGACCCTGCTGCTGTTCATCTCGACAGGTTCCAAATATATATATATATTTTATGGAGCTAGTGCTACAGAAATGACATCTGTATCTCCAACTATGCTCCATCATATAATGGATCCGTAGAAACATAATTAAAAGTAGCACAAAGCACCGAGCAATACCTCATGATACCACCTGGCTTCTTTTTTCCGCTACGATGTGATATCGCCATATCCAGTAAGATCAAGTCCCTGGCCTTTTGGCTCTTTCACACTTTTCTAAGGCTGACACAACAATTTCAAACGCTGACGCCGCATTCATTTTGGTGATGTCAACCTCACCTTTCAAGAGAAGTGATATTAGTTATCCAACCAGTAAAGAAAGAGAATCCATGCCAAAACCTTATGGCTCCTCCTGCAATGCTTATCTTTCGTTTATCAGCTCAGACTATTTAATTTGATCGAGCGAAATAGATAAAAAAACTAAGAAAAAATAAGAAATGAACGATTCTTTCTTTCAAAAGAATTTTACTATACACATGAATGGCCAAGGTGTAGAAATCTATCGATATTCAGTCCCCGATAATCTTCCATTTGAAAGCCGAAGGTTCGCCTGTTAAGGAAAATAAATAAAATGAGAGCGAAAGAAAAATAAGTTTGAATTATAAATTGGAACAGGTTGCATATCACATTCCTTTCATTGATTAGACTACGGGGGGGGGGATATTTTGTTTGACAGGATAATTAGTAGCGGGATGGCGTATTTTGTTTGGCTGGATATTTCTCGGACGTGGGGCGTATTTTGTTTGACTGGCTATTTCGCAGGGTGGGGGACGTATTTTGTTTGACTGTATATTTCGCGGAAAGCGTATTTTTTTATTTTGTTTGACTGGCTATTTCTCGGGCGGGGGGGCGTATTTTGTTTGACTGGCTATTTCGCAGGGGGGCGTATTTTATTTGACTGGCTATTTCGCAAGGTGGGGGACGTATTTTGTTTGACTGTATATTTCGCGGAAAGCGTATTTTTTTATTTTGTTTGGCTGGATATTTCTCGGGCGGGGGGCGTATTTTGTTTGACTGACTATTTCGCAGGGGGGCGTATTTTATTTGACTGGCTATTTCGCAGGGTGGGGGACGTATTTTGTTTGACTGTATATTTCGCGGAAAGCGTATTTTTTTATTTTGTTTTACTGGCTATTTCTCGGGCGGGGGGGCGTATTTTGTTTGACTGTATATTTCGCGTTGGGGGGCGTATTTTTTTTGACTGGAGATTTGCGGTGGGGGCGTATTTTGTTTGACTAGAGATTTCACATGGAGCGTATTTTGTTTGTTTGAGTGTTTCGCGGGGGGGGGCCTATTTTGTTTGACTGGATATTTTGTCTCACTGGGTGCTTCGCTGTTTAAATATTGACAAAACCTTTCCTACAATTATTTTATCATCTTTATCTTTTTTTTCCGTATTTGTTTTGTTCTTTGTCTCATTATTTATCTTTGTTAATAAACCATTCCACCAAAAATGTCTGTAAACATTTGAGTGTTTCAAATGTCATTGCCCTTGTTAAAATCTTTTGCTTGTTCCACTTCAAGTCACATGCTTTTCCAACAGAATTTGCAAGATTTATTTTCCCCCAAGTCAAAAGTTTCATTTTCGCCTCATGCTCAGAACGCATTGCCAATGATTAAAAAAAAGACCAAAAAACATTTTAATCTTTTTCAAATACGCATTCGGTTGCCATATTTGTTAAACTTACTATATTTTATTTCTTCATATATTTAATATGACCTTCAAATATTTAATACATATTTGGATTTTTTTACATGTTATATCAATTAACCTAAAATATGTAAAGCTTTTTTTATAAGAAATTTAGCATAATTTAAAACATATTTAATTGCAGACGGAAAAAGAGCTAAACAATTTTAATATTCTTCAATGTAGCTTTCTTATATATTATTATATATATTTCGTATATAGTCGCAATTAAAAGTGACGTGTTAAAAGAACAATTAGACGTATTTGGAAAGGACCAATATTATAATGCAACGAGACAATATCGCGGCTATTATAACAAAAGATAGTTACAGTAAATTAGATCAATAAGATTATGAAGAATTGAAGGACAAAGAGCTTTCTATAAGCACTATCAGTTATAAAGTTGTAGCTCAACAATAAAGAATAGCCCTACAGAAGGAGACTATGGCCTCACCAAAATGATATAGCCCTACAGTAGGAAACATGAACCTAAAGAAAGAAGCATCACCCTCCATAAAAAGAAATGATTCTATAGAAGGAGAATATGGCCCTTCAGAAGAAAACATAACCCTACAAAAAAACGTCTGGCCCTATAGAAGGAACATGACCCTACAGAAAAAGATATGGCCGTCGAGATGGAGACAAAGCCTTACAGAAGAAAACATGACCCTACAAAAGGAGATATGGCAATACACAAAGAGGCATGATCTTACAGAAAAAAGACATGATCCAACAAAAGAGGGCCCTACAGAAGTGTTAGGGCGCTGCTCCTATTTGACTACAAATGGACTGTTCCCATTGCTATATATAGCAATGGTGGATTCTCTACAGGGGCGTCGTACAGAGTCACTAGACTGACGACTCTACGACACTGTCAGCTCTCTGTCTTCGGGTAGAGGGCGCTCTCTGCTTCCGAGCAGAGAGCAATAACCCAGTCGTGGTTCCGCTGAAGGGTAGAACCACGACTGGGCAAAAATAGACAGACATTTTTTGGCCCGGCTATATGGCCGGGAAAACCCACAATAAAATGACCATGTGTCCCATCCAGCCTTGCGTGGGAGGGCTAGTAAATACAGTCGTAGAGAGTCACTAGACTGACGACTCTACGACACTGTCAGCACGCTGCCTTCGGGTAGAGGGCGCTCTCTGCTTCCGAGCAGAGAGCATTAACCCAGTCGTGGTTCCGCCGAAGGGTAGAACCACGACTGGGCAAAAATAGACAGATATTTTTTGGCCGGGCCATATAGACCGGAAAGCCCAGATATAAACTGACCATCTGTCATATGTTGCCCTTACTGGGAGTGACAACTCAATAATGAGTCGTAGAGAGTCACTTGAGAGTCTCTAATGAGTTACTGAAGAGTCAGTGCGAGTCAGTGAAGAGTTAGTCACACTTCCGGTGGCGTACCGGAAGTAATCACGTATACACACGCCTTACGACGGATTGGACTCTTGTATCTTTCTATTGTAAATATTACTAATCACTTCTGTACATACTAACCGTCTTTCCGCGGAATACAACTTATATTCTGATTCTGTTGTTGAGTTATTCATTTATACTTGGCGACATAACAAGAAGGAAAAAAAGAAAAATGTATTTCTGAAGAATCAACGAGATTAAAAGGAACTTGAATCCTTTGACGAATCTGGAACAGAATAATGGAAGAATAATGTTCTAAGCCCAACATTAAACGAGCAAGATCGATATATCCAAGAGAAAGAAACATATCGATATCTCTTTCAGAATCTCACTAAAAAGAAGAACGTATAAAAAATACTCGATGGTTACTAAAGGAGAAAACGAAAAACATCAACTGAAACGATATAACTAAAACAACAACAATTTGGACACTCGATCGAACAATTTGAAAAATAAGTGTTAATTCTTATATTTGCGTGCGGCTTTTATCATTACAATTCTTTTGACAGGAGTACAATCACAAGAAATGCGCTTTACAAACAATACAATAATCTTTATGAATGTACTTATAAATTAAAATTCATTGAATTATTACTTGAGAGTTATTTGATGAAAAAGGGAAAACTAATCTAAGAGTTCATTTGTTTAACTAAGTCTACAACTTAGGAGGTTGGTTGAGAAAATCTAGAATATTGAAATATATTATTTTGAAGTGCGGAAGAAATTGACAGGTACATCCGGCCGTAGGTAAGGTCAACAAAAAGTGACAACTGTCTTGAAAGGTGATGGCCGGCAATGTTGTGGCTGGCAGATACATCCGGCCATAGATAAAAGTCAACAAAGTACAAGGGTAGTTGTCAAATATATCCGACCGTAGATAACCTCGACAAAGCAACAACTTCAAAAATCAAAAATACGTGCGAGATTTAAGACCATATAAAGTGTAGATTTTTGGGCTGAAGCAGAGAACTTCCGCTGGCTAACGACTCCCAACGGCTCCTTCGTATGTGCAATCGCTCTCCGACTGCCCTCCCGTCACCGACGAAGAATAAAAATTTAAGATTATGTTTATATATATACGTTTTCCTCGATGTTTATCCAGATCCAGCGGCTGTATATAACATTATTTGCAGTCAGAACAACATTGTATTTTCTCAAGCAAATTTATTCAGCTTCTTTGAAACAAGGTTAGACATTAAGTGGGGAAATAGGCCCAAAGATGTTGATATAACTTTTTTAAAATAAATAAATCCGAAACATCAAAGATTAAAACCAAACAAAAATTGCTTTAGTATTAACATAAAGCCGGAGTATTAACAAAAATATTTCTTCTTGTATAACAGATAAATAAATCTTAGTCAACATGTACAGTACTGTGCAAAAGTATTAGGACAAGAACTATTTTATCTTTTATGAGGCAGCAAAATAAAGTTTAAAATCACCCCTGTCCTAACACTTTCGCACATTACAGGCGCGAAAGTGTTATTATTATGCATTATTAGGACTGGGGTGATTTTCTTAAAAACCTTATTGAAATTCAAATACAGGGTGAAAAGCCAAGTAAATTGCTAATAAATATTGATTATTTAAAACTAGATGTAAAAGAAATGTATTAAAAAGAAGTTATATTTCATTTTTCCTATTTCTATTAAACAAGTTATTTTGAAAATACTCATTATTCTGCTATCCTTGGATATGACTGACGTTTTTCTTATTCCCTCATTTTGAATTGATAAATCTAATGTTGCTTCGCAAGACACACTTTGGGAACAAATACAAGCTGCTTGACAGGAGATACCATTAGATACATTGAAGAAGCTTGTGATGTCAATGACTCACAGAATGAAGGGGATGATTAAAGCAAAAGGCTATTTAAATATTAAATATTAAATTTATTTTGCAACAATTATTTTTTCTTGTTAAAGGATTTGTTGAGTAAATCAAATAAAATTACTTTAATTAAATTGTTTATTTTCTGTCAATACGCCTCATAAAAGATAGAAATAGTTCTTGTCCTAATACTTTTGCACAGTACTGTATATATACTGGGTGCGATTGGTAAATTATCGTAATTATTTTGATGCCTCGCAAAAGATCAAATAGTTCTTGTCTAATACTTTTGCACAGTACTGTATATATACTAGGTGCGATTGGTAAATTATCGTAATTATTTTGATGCCTCATAAAGATAAAATAGTTCTTGTCCTAATACTTTACAGTACTGTATATATACTAGGTGCGATTGGTAAATTATCGTAATTATTTTGATGCCTCGCAAAAGATCAAATAGTTCTTGTCCTAATACTTTTGCACAGTACTGTATATATACTAGGTGCGATTGGTAAATTATCGTAATTATTTTGATGCCTCATAAAAGATAAAATAGTTCTTGTCCTATTACTTTTGCACAGTACTGTATATATACTAGGTGCGATTGGTAAATTGTCGTAATTATTTTGATGCCTCATAAAAGATCAAATAGTTCTTGTCCTAATACTTTTGCACAGAACTGTATATATACTAGGTGCAATTGGTAAATTGTCGCAATTATTTTGATGCCTCATAAAAGATAAAATAGTTCTTGTCCTAATACTTTTGCACGGTACTGTATATATACTAGGTGCGATTGGTAAATTGTCGCAATTATTTTGATGCCTCATAAAAGATAAAATAGTTCTTGTCCTAATACTTTTGCACAGAACTGTATATATACTGAGTGCAATTGGTAAGTTGTCGCAATTATTTTGATGCCTCATAAAAGATCAAATAGTTCTTGTCCTAATACTTTTGCACAGAACTGTATATATACTAGGTGCAATTGGTAAATTGTCGCAATTATTTTGATGCCTCGCAAAAGATGAAATAGTTCTTGTCCTAATACTTTTGCACAGTACTGTATATATACTAGGTGCGATTGGTAAATTGTCGCAATTATTTTGATGCCTCGCAAAAGATAAAATAGTTCTTGTCCTAATACTTTTGCACAGAACTGTATATATACTAGGTACAATTGGTAAATTGTCGCAATTATTTTGATGCCTCATAAAAGATAAAATAGTTCTTGTCCTAATACTTTTGCACGGTACTGTATATATACTAGGTGCGATTAGTAAATTGTCGCAATTATTTTGATGCCTCGCAAAAGATAAAATAGTTCTTGTCCTAATACTTTTGCACAGTACTATATATATACTAGGTGCGATTGGTAAATTGTCGCAATTATTTTGATGCCTCATAAAAGATAAAATAGTTCTTTGTCCTAATACTTTTTGCACAGAACTGTATATATACTAGGTGCAATTGGTAAATTGTCGCAATTATTTTGATGCCTCATAAAAGATAAAATAGTTCTTGTCCTAATACTTTTGCACAGAACTGTATATATACTAGGTGCAATTGGTAAATTGTCGCAATTATTTTGATGCCTCATAAAAGATAAAATAGTTCTTGTCCTAATACTTTTGCACAGTACTGTATGTTGAACTCTAATCTATGTGGATGTGGATGTTATAACAGTTAAATGCTTGAAACGGGAAATCCGCGCGCCGGGTTAAAATTTTATCCGCCTTCGTTATAATTTTTTCATTGAAAAATACCCTTGGGAAAAGTATGAATATCCTTAAGGTATTGGTTAAAGAGCAGTGTAAACTGACCTCTCTTGCCGTGGTTGTCAATTAGTCTAGGAAAAAAAGAAAAATCCTGAATTCCAAACCACATGAAACCCTGGCGTTCTACTATCTTTCTGATCTACATTAACCATCCACCAGATGTTATAAGTAGGTATGTACGCCGATGACACCACAGTTTACTCTCGCCTCGATCAAAAATATGGTGAAGGTGACAAAGCGAACCTCGCTGCCGAGCCTGAGAAGAACCTCCAATCCGTGGTGGACTGGGGTAAAAAATGGCTCGTAATTTTTAACGCTTCCAAAACGAAGCTGCTATCAATTAACCATCATAGACAATCTACCTCTCATTAGCATGGAACAGGCTAGCCTCCCTGAGAGTAAAACACTACGCCTCCTTAGCTTCACACTCTCAGCAGACCTCAAATGGAATGACTATATCAAATCCATTGCTAAATCCGCTGCTATGAAAGTCGGTTCTCTGTGCAGGGCCTGGAAGTTTTTCTCGTCTGAGTCCATCCTGCGCATAAAAAAAATCAACCATCTGCCCGTGTATTGAATACTGCTGCCACATCTGGTCGGGTGCCCCTGCTATTCTCCTCGAGGTTGTTGACAAAATACAACGGAGAATCTGTAATGTGATCGATACCGACTTGGCAGCCCGGCTGCAGTCACTCTCTCACCGGCGTGATGTGGCTTCCTTGTGCCTCTTCTATAAATACTTTCACGGCTTCGCTCCGATGAACTTAGATCACTGGTGGCCCCTAGGTATAAATTTGCACGAAATACTAGATTAGTAACTAGGTCCCACCCTTTTACAGTGAAACAGATAAAATTTAACCGCAACTTCTACTCTAACAGCTTCTTTTCTCTCACTTCCCGTTTGTGGAATTCTCTTCCATATACTTACTTCCCCGACAGCTACAATAAATGTAAGGTCAATCGACATCTCCTATCATACTGACTCGCATCCATTCTCCCAAACTCTCTTCTCATCTACCCAACCCCCATCCTCTGTATCCGCATCCGTCTATCACCCTCCTCCCGATATTTCCTATAACTAACCACTCTTTCTCATCACTTTCCCCTATGTAACCCCCAGGCGCAATAGTGGCAGTGGAATGCCTTGCTTGGGGTGAAATGATTGAAAAACAAAATACAACGCAGACATCGATAAAGTAATAGAGTTTCCAGTGACTATATTCCCGACTTTGGCTGATATGTGTTGACGCTTTATTATTAATATTTGTGTCATAAAAATAATAGGGTATACGTGGTTCTTTAGTCTAGATAGAACCAGTCTACATGGACAATTGTGCATTCGAAACTGTTCAGAAAGCCCCGAGAAACAACTCCAGTGTATTTTACCAGAAAATTTCCATAAAACCCCCACATATCACAGAAAAGAAGACTATGCGGGGTAGCAATCACCTAAGGCCGGAAATAAGTATAGATTTCTTTTTTAAATGCTATCTCTCCCTTTTTCATAAAAAAAGAGAGGCTTCGAGAACGCTGGCAAGAAATTAGACATGATCAGAAAATCGCCTGTGACAGTCAACGTGCAATGTTGATTCTATGCTTACACTGTCTATATTTACAACCACTCAATTCCCGCTATTAACACACATTACGCCTTCATATAGCAAATTCTTAAAACAATACACACGCGCATACATATATATATATATATGCAGTACTGTGCAAAAGTATTAGAACAAGGACTATTTTATCTTTTATGAGGCATATTGACAGAAAATAATTTAATTAAATTAATTTTATTTGATTTACTCAAAAAATGATTTAACAAGAAAAAAATACATGTTACAAAATAAATTTAATATTTAGTATAATAGCCTTTTGCTTTAATCACAGCCTTCATTGACATCACAAGCTTCTTCAATGTATCTAATGGTATCTCCTGCCAAGCAGATTATATTTGTTCCCAAAGTGTGTTTTACTAAGTAACATTAGATTTATCAATTCGAGAGGGGGGAATAAAAAAAAGTCAGTCATATCCAAGGATAATTGAATAATGAGTATTTTCAAAATAGCTTATTTAATAGAAAATAGGAAAAATTAAATATAACTTCTTTTTAATACATTTCTTTTACACCTAGTTTTAAATAATCAATATTTATTAGCAATTTACTTGACTTTTCACCCTGTATTTGAATTTCAGTGAGGTTTTTAGGAAAATCACACCTGTTCTAATATTTTTGCAAACTACCGGTAGTGTGCAAAAGTGTTAGGACAGGGGTGATTTTAAACTTTATTTTGCTGCCTCATAAAAGATAAAACAGTTCTTGTCCTAATATTTTTGCACAGTATTATATATATATATATATAAAGAGTGCTCGATAAGGAATAGAGTAGGTTTCTCGTTCTGAGTCGATATGCACTGATCCACTATCTCTCTCTCTCTCTCTCTCTCTATATATATATATATATATATATATATATATATATATATATATATATACAAATGAATAAGGAACGAAGAAAATAATTGCAACGTTCAAAACATCAATTTAAAACAGCGCCCAATATAAAAATAGACCAATTAATATTTCTTATTAATTATTTACTTGAGAACCTCTACAAACTACTAGAACTACCTGATATGACATTGTTCTTTTAATGTTAAAACAAAGTGTACAATTTTTAAGTAGTTTCTACATGTTCTAAAGTAATGATTTAATAATATATATAATCCTTCGTATAATACTCGCGGAACTAGCATTCCCGTGTGATCACGTAAGAAACGGTTACTGTAAACGCGTAATCACATCAACGGCCGAAAGTAAACGCGTTTTTGTTTTTTTTGTTTTTTTTCAAATCACAAACTGCACACTAAAAATTAAGATTAACGTCCAATGTAGTCTCTGCTCTTATTTGATCTGGCGTATATATATATATATATATATAATTCTCTTAATACCCTGTCCGGTGGCAAAAGCTGCTTGGTAGCGCCAGGAGTGGCAGTACCGCCTTGAGCTACCGAAACTGTGTTATCAGCCTGGTTGGCGGCTGATGATGACAGGGTATCGCACGTGCTTTCACAGGTTGTATGATGAAAAATATATATATAAACCTTCGTTAAAATGTGTGTGTGTGTGTGTGTGTGTGTGTGTGTGTGTGTGTGTGTGTGTGTGTGTGTGTGTGTGTGTGTGTGTTTTAATTAAAACCAACAAGGAACATCTGTTAAGCGTTTTAGTGAGTGTCTCCTGGAGTCGATTAAATTGTTTGGAATCAAATGGCAACTGGTTAAGAAATTTTCCTAAATTATTGTATTGTTTCTAGTAATTTCCACTATTTTTGGTCGATATATAAGTGCCACTTTGCCGGGTCGGTCCCTGTTGGTTTCAATCCAGATAGCTGGTCGTAGGTTAACTCTGCTCACGATGATCTCCCCTGTCCCACGTTGTGTTGACTAATCACAAGGCAGTCACGTGAGTTTTCCACTAGCTGTCTCTCTGCCGAACTAAACCAAACCGGGAAGCGTGCACACATTTGGATAATAAAAGAAAGAAATATGGCACCAAAAATAAATGGACCGACGTCTGAAGTGTTGTAAAAGAAAGTCTTTATATACAGAAAATAATTCACATTAGTATAATGGTCATTCGGATATTTCCCAATCCCTGATCCTATCAAGCTGGTAGCAGAACGGAAGTCTCTTAAGTAAATCGAAGTATGACGTCCAAATGTTTATCTTTCCAAGTAATAATCAAGGAATCTGGTTAGCCACGGCGATTTGCTCCGAACGGAGTTCTAAGTTCGCAGCAAGTCTAGTCGACTTTGGTTCTTTCTCTCCGGAATGTTACGGAAATTGCCGAAGTGTTGGGTTATGGGTAGGTTGGCGCGGTTCGTCTTCGGAATCGGAATCGAGTGGAATTTCTTGTTCCGGGCTGGATCGCTCTCTGTCTTTAATTCTATTTGGCTGGCAATTTCTAAAAGCTTGTCTGCAAAATAACTTCTTGTTTGTCTTTAACTCTAGTTGGTCGATTGGAGACAGGCTTCTCTACGGTTGGCACCCAACAGCCTGGCGTTTATCTGTCTCTTTAATTCTTCAGTTGGGAACTGTCTTTGGCAGGCGGCGATTTTTCTATGGTTGGCACCCACCTGCGTGGTAATTATCTCTCTGTCATTACGTCTCTGGGCCGGGACCTCGAACTGCTCAACTCTGTTCAGTTGGCAATTTCAAAACTTTGTGCGCAAAATCTATCGTGTCTGTCTTTGACTCTGGTTGGCCGGCAGCAGGCCTCTCTACGGTTGGCACTCAACGGCATGGCAATTATCTCTCTTTCTCTTAACATCTTCAGCCAGAAGCTCTATGGGAGGCAGCAGGCCCTGCGGTTGACGCCCAACAGCATGGCGTCTATCTCGTCGTTACATCTCTGGGCCGGGAACTCGCCTGGAACTCCAACCTCAACTGACTTTGGTCCCTCGGGACTTTGTATTTATGCCTATGCCATGGTGTGGGGCTGACGGACGCTGGGTGTCTAACCCCTAATTTCGGCAACCAATAGAATGCTGAGGTTAGCTGCTGCTCTTTGTTGCCCTTGGGTTACCGAATGGGATTAGTCTTATTTCCATGACGTCAATTGCTGGTCGTCTCTCCCTTTCGGGGCGCTGGTTCACGGGACCAATGAGATGCCTCTCTGTCTTATGACGTCATCTTCATATACCCCTTTTCTGGGCTGGACTTATCTGGCAAATTTTTTTTTCTCGTGAAATTTCCTTTCTCACGAAATAATTTTGGGTTTTAATTCATTATTATTAACCTTTGAACTTGTCTGTATGAATAAACTTTTCCCTCTTCGCCTGAAACAAACAGACAGGCCACAGGTGGTCATTGTTTACATTGTCACCTAGATAAGGATTCCCGCATCTGCGTTTTCAATATCTGTATTTTCGGTCACAGATATTTTTAGAGCTTTCCCTGATGACAGAACGTTATTTTTGTTATCAATTTCTCTTTCTAATTCACGCTAGCCAGACAATTCCTTCATTTTTCTTGTCACCCTGGGTGGGGGTCATTCTCTTAACCTTCGTCTAGGGCCATCTGGAATGTTTTTATGTTTAATCAAATTACTAATGTCCATTGTTTTGTGTTTTATCTAACCTCGGAAATAAAAACGAATTTATTTCTCTTTTCTTTCTTTCTTTCTCAGGTTTAGAATAACAACAAAGAAAACAAAACTTGTTACCTTTCGTTTCTTTTACCTTCGCTCATATTCGAAGAATTAAAAATTCTTCTCAGTACGTTTCCTTCCGATCCATAATGGTAATTTCTTCTGTTTAAAAATATTTTCCAAATTATAATTAATAAATAATTGATAAAATTAATTACTTCCGTTCCGCTAAATATTATTACATATATCCAGGCAGAGCGTCTATGCAGTTTGAAATTAATATCGTTTCATATGCTCTGGGTGCCTTAAATCGTTGATTATTAACAACTTAATAACAAAATTAAACATATTTTCGTTGCATTATGTATTTTAAATATAATATTCCGGATACAAAATTGTCACATTTGGCTCTGTTACCTTTTCTCAATTCGTCTGTAACGGGAAAATCCTATCTTTATATTGTATCCCGGGGGGTGATAAACAAAGAAAGAATCGTGCCAGAAATAACTCTTAACACGGAGTATATATAAATAGAGATTTATTATACGTTAGTACAATAAACCAAATACAAGTACACCAACGAACAGTTAACACCAATAACACTTATGAAGGCAATGTCTCTGTATAGGACGTATGCGTCCGTCTTGAGAAGAAGGCTTCCGTCTAGTGACGTTTAACTCACGTCTAAGGTCGATGGCTGTCGACTCTCGTATAGTGACGGATAATCTTGATCACTCCCATGTAATGACGTAGACTCTCGTATAGTTACGAACACACTATCTCTCTGACGCTCTCTAGCGCTATCCTGTAGTTTGTTCCCGTCGCGGTCTTTTATGACCCGGGCCATACCCATTGCGGGGTAGGACCAGGATATTCCTCTACAACAATATCTCTCCAGAACACTTTATAAAACTCTTTATTTTTTGTTTTTTACTAATGTTCACCCAAATCAAATATCAAGATCCACTCAAGGTAGGGTGTTAATGAATGTGATTGTGTATGAACCTAATATAACGCAATAAGAAGTGTAGACTATGGCTTGATGTGGTTAAGATTTAAACATTTGAAGAAGCAACCACTCAAAAATCTGTTCTACAAAGCAGTGATTCGCGAGAAAAATATGTCTGGTTAGAACTCACGCCTTATTATCAGAATACGGGAAGAATGAAGGTAGTTTGATTCTATGGATGTAGCATAGTATGTTTTAAATGGCAGAGGTAAAGAATGGAGCGCTCATCTGAACAACTGCCATGGAAATAGCGATAGTCTAGCGATAAGATTGCGTCTATAAGAAAGTATATTATCTCCCACAAACAGAAATTTAAATATTCAAAATCTTTGAAAGTCCAAATTACAACCTTCTGATTGTTAAATATTTTATCTTTGATGAAATTCTTGAAAAGGTGGTGGTTAATTGGAGAGAAGCGAACATGGAGGAGGCAGTAAAATTTCATTTCTTAAGTAACTCAGTTTCGATAGTTATGTTCATGTCATTGGTCTATATTTACTTCAAAGTCTCACGATTTGATATAACTCTTCACCATTTATTGGTTTCTTTTTAACTAAGCGTCACAAATATTAACCCTAATAACCCTAACCCTAACCCTAACCCTGAATTCTTATTGTTGGGTTTATTGTTTGTTAAAATGCTTAAAATACTTTAAATGGCAAAACAGTCGATTGGTAAATCGTTCGTTTCAAATCTGTTCCATGAAAATATCAGATTTCAATCCTCAAAATTAAATTTAACGCAACCGACCGTCCTCCATCTTTGATTCGTTTATCTCCAACTGACGAACATCTTTTTAATGTAAAAATGAATTAATTTCTGATCATTGGTTTTTCGTTGCATTATGTATTTTTAATCATGTTTGAAGATGTTCCCTCACACTGCTTTGACTTTAATTTTAACTAAGTGTATTTTTTTAAAACTAAAATAAATCACATGTACAGAGAGACAAAACAAACTTTTCAAAGGCTGATGGCTTACCTTCTGATGAATACGAAAGATGATTCGAAAATAAATTATCCCACCCAAAATGAATCTTACGCCGAACTCCAAACGCTATTAACCTATCTTTGTCTGTAACAATGAACAAGCTTTGTGTTGTTCCATGGTGTGTCTATGATACTGAAATTGTCTGCTGCTTCCTTTCTCTCCAGATGTCCACTGTTTTGGCTGTCCGCCCATATGTCAGCTTTTGCATAGAGGTACGCACAAATACGTTCGTTAAGACCACACTGCTGCTGACAACGCAAAAACCAATCGAAAACAAGGAACATATTTTTAAATATTTCATTTCAAATCTGAATAACAAAATCAGAATTTTAATTCTTCACGCTATATCGATTTTTTTTCGTTATTTTTCCTTCATTTGTACTTTCTATTCAATTATTATTATTATTATTATTATTATTATTATTATTATTATTAGATTTTTTATATCAATTTTTCACTTTCTTTCTTTGATAAGATTATCATAAGCAAATAGATCGACTTATTGAATTTCAAACCTTTTTCTAAGGTTTTAATTTTACATATTTATTTTACACGTTTATTTATTAATGAAGCACGTCTTCGTTTGGCACAAAGTGAAAAGGGGGGTCCCTTATAAAGAATACCGTGTTGCTTGATTCTTCCAAATGATGAGGACATGCACGCCTACCCGAAACATCATCATATGAAAATCTTTAACCTCGGTGCATTGTGACTCCATATCTTTTCCTGGATAATGATACACACCTACTTTTCAGAAGAAAATCAGATTCATTAACCCAGGTGACATTTTTCCATTAACATAGCATAAGTACTTTGATTAGCCTGTAATTAGGCAGCTTCATAGGCCATAACAATCGGTATATTGTGTGCTGTGACGCGTTCTTCTGTTCACCTAGCTTGAAAATATATTTTGTTTTTTACACTATAGTTCATCCTGTACAAACCCGAGAGGCCCTTGAGGTAGAGAGTTACATTAAGAGGTGGTTTATATGGATAGGAGGGGAAGATAACTCGAGACTTGAACAGGTCAAGATTGAAGTGATCGAGGAAACACCCTCTTGGGAGTTTGTTCCATAGAGCCGTGATTCGAGGAAAAAACTTCTTTCTGATAAAATACGGAGGAGGTGTAGGTTGTTTGCTACTTTTGTAAGTGGCATGAAGTTCAGACCAGGGAGTACCAGGTGATGCAGATCTTCCGATCATTTTCCATGGTAGTAGAGCATTGAGAAACACAACCCGCCTGTAAGAGGGGGAGAGGTTAGAGAATGAAGACGCTTTTGAACACTATCAAGACTGGAAAGTGAGGTCTGAGCAGCTCCTACCCAGACAACAGTACTCCATTCTGATCTGGCTCTGATAAAATTAGAGAGTAGAATGAGGAATCAGATACTTACTAGAGCGGTACAAGGAGCCGACCATTATTTTTAGGGTCATATATAAGAATCCTACTTAAGGCCTGGTGTGAGGCCCACTGTCCTCTAAAGGAACGGAGTATCCTCAAGGGGACATCCGTACGTCATGACTGGTGATAGTTCGGAGTTTCATCGGCGGTGACGGAATATGATCAGTTTAGTTTTTGAGGTATTTTCCCCGACCACACAGATTAGTGTCAATTCGAGATCAACTGCAAATCTCTGATCGTCGTTTTAGAGGTGAACTCGTATATCGCCGTATCAATGATATAGATATTTACAAATAATTGTAAAATATTCTTAAGCAGATCATTTATGCAAATCAAAAAAGGGGTTTTGTCCAAGAAGTGACCCCTGGAGAACATTTGCATTGACCGCCAGGCTTTGGCGGACCGGCCTTTAATAACTTCCTTGGCAACTAGTCTACCGCAAAAAGTAATCACCACCATTGTAAGTTTTTTTTTTTTTTTATCATCTATGCTGATGATACGACAATATACGTGCGTACCTCCAAAGATCTTGATAATCAGAAATTAGCAGCTGTCCTATCTTTCGATCTAACACTAACTTCTCAGTGGAGGAAAGATTGACCGCTTACATTTAATCCCTCTACAATGAAACTGGTTACATTCCATCAGTACCGATTTAAGCCAGAACTATCGTCAGTCACGATGAATGGAGGCCCCATAGCTTGGGAGGATACTGATCCTCAGGCTTACACCCAACCTTAAGTAAAATAATGGCAACCTTATGCGGGAAACCAAGCGTGTATCACGTATGGTACTTACCTGATTGAGTTCATTTTTCGCCTGGTCTGTTTTTTATAAAAGTAAAGGATAGAGTGAAATATCGGGTACTTGCAGGAGCGGTGCAGGGAACTGATCATTTTATCTGCATGTTTGAAGGAGTTTGGGAGAGGAGCTTCCATCAAATAAAATCGAAAGCTGTCCCAGTTTGCCTTCGAATAGCGAAAAATCGTTCTATAGAACGATAACTCAGGGGATGCCATTAATTTGATGTCAATCTAGACACTGAATAGGCCGTGGTTTTACGTTCCAATGGAAGGTAAAACTTTTGCTGAGGATTTGTCAGGGACGGATATTAGAAAAAGTTCGAAGAGGTTCACTTGCTGTCCAGTCACATCCGTGATTCGGTTCGGTTCTTCAGTATTAATAACCTCCTTGGCAACTAGTCTACCGCAGAAAGTAATGACAACCTTCTGCGGGAAACCTTCTTATCGCCCAAGCGTGTATCATGTATGGTATTTACCTGACTGGTTTCATTTTTTGCCTGATCTGGCTCTTATAAAGGTAGAAGATAACTTGAGTAGTCAGGTACTTACTGAAGCAATATAAGGAGCCATACCATTAGTGATGAATCATATATAGGGATTCTAGTTGAGGTTGAGTGTGAGCATGAGGACCAGTATCCTCCCAAGCTATGGGGCCTCCATTCATCGTGACTGCCGATAGTTCTGGCTTAAATCGGTACTGATGGCATGTAACCAGTTTCATTTTAGAGGGATTAAATGTAAGCGGTCAATCTTTCCTCCACTGAGAAGTTAGTGTTAGATCAAAAAATAGGACAGCTGCTAATTTTTGATCATCAAGATCTTTGGAGGTACGCACAAATATTACCGTATTACCATCCTAGATGATAAAAAAAACTTACAATGGTGGTGATGTCTGCATATTGTGCCAAGACCAAACCTTACAACGTTGGTGAAGTCTACAGATTGTACCAAGACAAAAAATTAGCAGTAATATTGTTTCTAGAACAAAAATAATTACTCAGTGAAAGATAAGAAATAATTTCCAGATGTAATCACTGTAAAAAAAAAAATTAGGATCATACAAACTTGGATGAAATTGTTTAAAATTCTTAAGTAACTCTGCCCTAATTTTAAAATTTCTGTTGTTTAAAACTTCCAATCGAGAGTTCTTGAAAGTCCTTGTTTTACGTTCGAAAAACGTTGAAAAATCAGTTATTATAAATCACCGGAAGATGCCGAAAGGTTGAAACTTGGGTGTGCAGATGGTGTAAAAAAACGGCTCAAAGCTAGAAGTTGGGGTGCCTAGTTCCAATTCCAATCGAGTTCTTTATATTCATGTACACATTTGGAAACGTGAAGTTATTTTCTGGTTTTAAATAACGTTCACGAGGTTGATAATCCGTAAAAAACATATTAATCAATGCACGGAATAAACGTAATAATCTTGCTACAATGTAATTACGTTAGAAGTTTATTTACTTTCTATTTTTAACATTAGTTTTCTTAATCGAGGAAGATAGAATTTTTTAACAGTGTTTTTAAAACCTGGGGATAGATGATCGCTTTGGTATACCAGGTGCTGTGAGCGTGGATGTGCGGGTGGCGTAATGGATAATGACTTGGAATTGTTAATTGTAGTGCCGAGTTCTAATTCCAATTGAGTTCGTTATATTCACCTACACGCAAGTACCCTTCGAAAAGGTATAAATCCACCTCTTCTCCCCTATCTATGGGTTAGTTAGTAAGGCTTGTGTCACGAAAACTACTATTTTTTTTTCAAAAATAAAATTGCGTACAAAATAGATGTCGGCATTAATTTTCGCACTGAAGATTATAATCGTGCTATGTCGGTTGCTAATCGACTTAACGTACCCAAAATGTTAGGAACTTGGTAATCTTCCACTGAAAGCTGACTCCTTAGAAATCGGCTAACTGCCGACTAATATCAACTGCATCAGTCCAACTATGTCCAAACTGGAACTAACTAATAGTTCTACTGAACTCCAATAGAACTCTAAAGAACTCTCTAGAACTTCTAAGAACTCCTATGAACATTCAAAGAACTCCTCGAGTTAACTTCCTGTTAACTCTTATTAATATAGGAGGGAGAGTCCATTATCTGAGGAACAAGAAGTTAGTATGCTGCTAAACAAAAACCAACCAAACAAAGGTAGGGTGCTCGTATGCTTATTGGGACTCTAAAAAGGTTTGAATTCTTCATTAACAGACAGACAGAATGATGAAAAATTTCGAAAACACTAGTTCAAACGAAGAAAACTTCTGCAGGATTCTTTCTCTTTTGTTGTGTTTATTTGTTTATGTTTTTTAATCAGGATTCTTCGAGATAACAGCATGACTTAAAATCCAGCAATACTCCTCTTCTGATATATGCATATGTGTGTGTGGGTGTGGGTGTGGTAAACTTGATAACAACATAGGAAGTCTTTCTCCACACCTGTCTTCTTTTTTTTTTCTCCGCAAATAAGTCATAAGAAATAGAATCCTTTTTTCCGTATTACTTTTATTAAAAAGATTTCCCTTTGAAAATAGACTTTTTCGCATATAAACATCTTGTCGCAAACTAACATCCATTTATGTGTGTGTGCGTGTTCTAAGCTTTTATGAAAAGAGAAGAAGTTTTTGTCTAATGTTTTTCATCAGTTACATTCTTCAAAAAATGAATTACTCTTAAATTTTGACGCTTTCTCGCCGTGCTTCTGTTGTCAGTAGACATTTTATCAGAGATGAGACAATATTTTCTCAAAATCTCTATTCAGAAGATATATTAAATCGAAAATAACAAAACTATAACTAAACAGTTTCCCCCCGTTTTGGGGGCGAAAGTTCGATGTATTTGTATTATTCTTGCACCTGTTTGTGAGACTGTTGTCTTCATTTTTGTTACTTTTAACTAAGTTACTTCCCTATTTCGCGGGAAAAACAGCATAGCGTAATGAAAAAGGCCACAAACTTGACGAAAATAAAGTTTTATTGTCAAAATGTTTATGTTATTATTAAGATGAAAGACCAAAGTAATTCTTAATTATTTTTGAAAATTTTAATCCTTTCTTTTTCTAACTAACCGGCAAAAAGGGCGAATTATCAATTATTTAACATGTTGATAGCCTGATGTGAGATTTAATGTGCTACGGAGACTTAATTTGTTGTTGTTGTTTGTGGCATATCAACCTTGGCGGGTCATTTATTGCCAACAAAATTTTATTTATTTATTGCTGGTAATACCTTTTTCTTTCAACAATTTGTTGTTTTTTCTTATATAAGTTTTGTGTCTAGTAATACTTTTTTTTCTTTTCGAGTATCAAGATTCATTAGGATTTGTTTTTAAGGGCAGGGTCACCAAGTCTCACCCTGTTATTTAACCCATAACTGGAGGGAAGGGACGGATTAATACCTTTCCCAAGAGTACCAGTGCTTAAGTGAATGCAGGGTATTCAACTGGAATTCGAACTCGGCTCACCGATTTCTCTTTCCGGGCCGATATCCACTGCACCACAACGCACATCCGTCACTGAACGCTTACAGCACCTGGTATTCCCAAGCGGTCACCCATCTAAGTACTGACCAGGCTCAACGTTGCTTAACTTCGGTGATCGAGCGAGAACCAGTGTATTCAACGTGATATGGCCGTAAGCCACTTAATCTTGAAAACTTAATTAAAGAAAATGCCGTGGACCTAATAATAAAAGGCTGCAATTAATACAGAATTTTTTAAAGATTCAAAAATTAATAAATTATTATCATTAGAATTTTAAAAAATGAAAACAATTCTTGTAAAAATTCATTCTTCATCGAAAAAAATTTTCTCAAGACAATAATCTCCTTAATATATCTTATTTATAAAAGCAATTAAAAGTTTTTTTTAATTATTTCATTTTTTTATTTTACGATTAAAAAAGTAAATTTTACGAAAATTTTCAAAAAATATTATTTTCATTAATTTGTGAATAAGTTCTAAAAAATCACATTAAAATCCGAAAATGATTTGATTTTTGCAAGAATTTTCCAAACAAAGTGTTTTTTAAAAGATGTTAAATTTCCATACTAATCTTTGAACTGCCGAAAAAAAAAAGATTTTTATTTAAAATTTCAAACGTGCTAGAAAAGATTTTTTCAAAAATGAATAAAATAAGTTAAAAAATACTTTGATCTTTCCTCTTAATAGCATAAACATTTTGACGATAAAAGTTCGTTTTCATCAAATTTGGGGCCATTTTTCATTATTGTATGCGATTTTTTTCCCCGAGAAATTGGAGGTACATATTTTATATTTTTTTAGTGAAACATTTCGGCCGGTACACTCGTCGGCCTTCTCCAGATGTATATTATGTTTGAATGTCTTTAGAAGTCACTAAATACTTTTTATTTTACTTATGCACACCTGGAATCATTTCCGTTTGCCATGAAAAAATAGAAAAATCATTTTACTTGCCAACATATTTTAGCAAAATTCGTTCACTGCTAACATTAAAATTTAACACACAGTCCTATATGTTTATTGGAATAAGAAAAAAAAAACATGAGAATAAAAGAAGAATAAAAATATGAAGCTATTTCTAAAAGTTCCTGACGCAGCATACAGTTAAAGAAGGCCTAAGATTATAGCGGCCGAAATGTATTAAAAGCAAAAATTATTATTTCTTATTTCCGGAATTCATTTTATCAATTAAATCTGTTAATTCACGTGCGATATGCTTTTTCTCTAATATTAAACATTTCTAGATTTGAGATCAAACGTAGAATTTTTTTTTTAATTTCAAATAGAAATGTGGGATGATTTTCAACAGGTCAAGTCGTATTTTCATTAAGGTTATTTTACGAAGATAATAATTTAAATTAAATCCTTATCTTAATTTAACCCATTTTAATTCATTACAGAAGGACAGATAGGGGTAAACAATTATTAGTTGGGATTATAAATTGATCCCAAGTTTTGTCCACGTTTGCTGTGACCAGGTATTGAACTCACAACACTTTGGGTCAAGTCCTCAATGGATGAAAGCGTTGGTTGAATCCATTGACTTGACCCAAAGAGTTGTGAGTTCAATACCTGACTACAACAAAGGTGGACAAAAACTTGGAAATTTGAGTTGAACAGAAGATAACTGATATTGAGGCATCTGGAAGAAGCATGAAAGGTGAAACTAGAACAATCTACTCCGGTGGATGAAAAAAAAGGGTTCGGTTCGAAATTCCAAACACCTGACAAATGCCGGAGCGTACAACGGTTGAAACGTTGTGAATATGCCAACAAAGATGAGGACAACAGTCCGGACAAGGTAAATAGTGTAAATACTTACAATGACTCATCTCAGAAATTTAGACAGATGTTGCCTCTTTGTTACACGCACATATACACATGGATACACACACTCACACAAACACATAGGCATCCACAAAACACGCATATTTTTCTCTGTCTTTCTCTATCATATTCCCATTCTCCTCTAATTTATTAATAAGTATGGTTCCTTTATTACGGTTAAGGTGGGTACATTTTAAAGATATTTTAATTTTTTATCTATTGCTTTTCTTTCTATTTTCTTTTATATTTCCTTCAGTATTTCATTCATTCTAGTTGCTTTTCTATTTTTTTCTTACGCTTTTTTTTTCAAGACACTTTTATACGTTCTTAAACAAAGCAATCATTTTTGTTTTCTTTTTTCGCTGAGGCACCATTCATTTACCTCTTAAGCAATTCCTTCAACTCCATCCCAAATGCATTTACAGCTCGTAGACAAAACAAAAGAAAAAATGCCATTTTTTTTATATTTTTGACGTCACACGTGTGCAACCGGAAGCGAGTTTCTGCGCTTGCGTGCCCAACAGTAGGCAAAGTTTTACAGAATTCTCAACAAAAATAGCTCACACGAAGATAACCCATTATTCATGGACTCTTACATGTACGTGAAGAAATTAGCAGATATGTATATATAACTACGTTCCGATAGATATATTTCTACTAGTGCATATGCCGATATACATCAACGAATGGACTTGTTGCTTGAATTTGGAAAGCTCAAACTGAAATAATGTTCTAAGTGGAAAGTAATACCAGACTTGAAAATCAGCATTCTGGCTTTTACATTGACTGCAGTGTTGTGATGCTGATATATCTTGATAGATTAATAGCCTTCTGATTTATTTTGTGAGATAATCTCATCTAAGTAAGTTGTCTTTCGTTTTATTTAAGTTACAAATTAACCGAATAAGCCTTATAAAAGGTTATTTTTATATGCATTCAAAAACATGCGATCTAAGACTGTACGCATTATACATTGCCGGTAGACATTGCTGTTAAACGTTGCTATGTTTTAGTTTTAGAGTTAAAACAAAAAATAACGATACTTAAAACAATATATTATTAAAAATTAATTTGTTTATTTTTGCTACTATTTACTTATTCAGGCTCGTGACGCTTGGACCTAAAAGTCTAAGATCCTGTATTTTTGAATGCATATACAAAAAGGGTTTTATTCATGGTATAAATCACTGCCAAATTCTCATTCAGTTAAGTGCCATACGTGATACACGCTTGGGCGAT
>JBBBDQ010001070.1:4457500-4561267 GCA_037127315.1 Ascarosepion bandense
CAATGTAATGTGTTATGACCAGATTTAAAAGTGATTTTATTAAGTGTGGGTTGTTTGGATTTAATGTACATGGCCTCCAATATAATCCTTTCTCATACACCCAATAAAAAGAACCTTCAAATATTGAAAATATGTGTGTGTGTGTGTGTGTGTGTGTGTGTGTGTGTGTGTGTGTGTGTGTGTTTTAAGAATTTCGTTGTTCTATTGCAGTGAACACAAAATACAAAATAATCACAATTTTACTATATACATATATATTTTTAATGAACCTAAATAATACCGACGTTAAATCTGGAATTGTTGATTAATGTAATTGTAATTCTGTGGATACCTGCCCGGTGCATGGCAAATGTAAACCCACCCAAGTAATTTATGAAGCCCGTATTTCTCCATTTAACAACAAAGACAATTACCGGACTTATATTGGCATGTCCGCGGGCCCTTTCAAACAGAGACTTTACAACCACAAGTACTCGTTTTCGAACCCTAACCAAAGATTCCAGACGGCACTATCACGTAGATTCTGGAAAATGAAGGAGGAAGGGCAGGACCCTATAATCAGGTGGAAATTAATAGGCTCAGCTTGTACCCCTAAAAATTTTCGTCATAGGTGCCGTCTATGCTTATTGGAGAAGATTCTGATTTTGAAGTATCCTCATCAGGATTTACTTTTGAATCTTAGGAAGGAATTCATTAATAAGTGCCGTCATAGGGCGGATTTTAAAATTTAAATTTTAAATTTTTCAAATTTAAATTTTTAAATTTTAAATTTTTAAATTTTTTTTAGTTTTTAATTTTTTAATTTTTAATTTTTAATTTTTCTTTTTATAATTTTTATGTATATGTGTATGTTTGTGTGTGCATATGCATATTTGTACATATGTGAGTATATATGTATATATGTATGTGTGTATATATGTATTTATGTGTGTAAAAAATTTTTTTAGCTATTTAAATGCTCTTTTTTATAATATTCATTAATTTTTTATATTTTTTATATGTATGTGTGTGTGTGTGTATATGTATAATGTACATATATATGTGTGTGTGTATGTATATGTATACATATGTGTGTGTACACATATATATTTTGTGTGTGAATTTTTGTATATATGTGTGTACACATATATATGTGTATGCGCATGTATGTGCATATACGTATATAAGTGTGTATGGAATTGAATGTTTGTGTGTGTATGTATGTATATATGTATTCATAATCGAAGAATTGTGTGTGTATGTGTATGTATGTATGTGTGTACTTCTATATGTATGTATAATTGTAAATTATTTTTTTTTTTACCTAGCGATGTCTTTATTTAGTTTAAATCAAATGACCTAATTTTTTTTTTAATAATTTTATTTTAAATCCTATATCTTTTTATTCCCTTTAGAAATAATTATGCCTTTTTAAGTAAAGGCCTTTTTCTAATAATTCAACGTTTTTGGGAAGTTACGTTTTTGAATATGTCCAGCGTCTGTAATATATAAAGATTTTTTCTTTCTTTTCTTTTCTTTTTCCCTCCCTTCCTTCCTTTATCTCTCTTATCTTCCACCTTTTTTCCGTGTTGCTTAACCTTACATCAATTCAACACGCCGTCCGTTAATTTTAAGTTACAATTCTCTTTCCTTTTTTTTGCGAACCCAGACGATGTCAATTTTTTCTTTTCTTGTTTATTTGATTTTATTTTGTTTTATCTTTTTCTTTTTTTTTTCTTTTTCTTTTTTTTTTAATTTCTTTGCAAATCTATTTAAAAAGGAAAATTAGACTGATTTTTCTCCAGTTTCTGAAAGGATTTTTCTGTTGCTGAGGTGATGTGTTATCCCCCGTGGGGATTTTCATATCGAAATGATCATCCAACATCATTGAATTAATCCTTTTTTAATTTATATATATATATATATATATATATATATATATATATATATATATATATATATTACATAGTTATACTGTCTTAATATGTATAGGAAAGAATATTAAAAAGTTTTTAATTTAAAAATGTACTTTTTTGGGGACAGTATTTGTTTATTTTTATTATTGTATTTTATATTTCAGACCTCCATCGGTCCTTCATCAGAAACAAGTAATTTTTAAATCTGAGAATTTAAAAATTACTTGTTTCTGATGAAGGACCGAGGGAGGTCTGAAATATAAAATACAATAATAAAAATAAACAAATACTGTCCCCAAAAAAGTACATTTTTAAATTAAAAACTTTTTAATATTCTTTCCTATATATATAATGTATGTGTGTGTGTGTTAACAAAGGAAAAAGGGGGTTTAGTAAAAGAATCCATATTTTATAAAGAAAAACAACTAAAGGAGTTAAATTACTTTTTTATGGTTAAGATTTTGAAGAGGTGTATTTAGTGGGGAATGAATGGGTTTAAATATAAGATCCTAAAAATCTTTTTTTGATAAAGTTTATTTATTTAATTAAACTTTTTAGGGAGATGCGAGCTAAATGCCAATTACAAGAAGTTATAAGTTTAAAAATTATTAGAGAAAAAAAAAATATATATATATACATATATGTGTTAACCAAGGAAAAAGGGGTTTAGTAAAAGAATCCATATTTTCTAAAAATAGGCAATTAAAGGAGATTAGGATAGGAAGGGAGGGGGGTTAAATACTTTTTTAAGGTTAACGTTAAAGTAAAATTAAGATTAAAATTTAAATTGAATCCATTTAATTTATATTCTAACATCTAGTAAACAGGGATTGAAATTCTAAATTTAAGTATTCAAAAAATTTGCCATGTGGCGGCACTTACTGATAAATTCCCTTCTAAGATTCAGTAGCCGGTGTTGGTGGGGATATTTTAATATTGAAATTTTTTCAAGTAAACCTAGACAGCACCTATCACGAAAATTCCTCGGAATACGAGCTGAACCTACTAGTTTCCAGCTAATTTCAGGATCCAGCCCTTCCTCTTTCTTTTTCCAGAATGCTCGTGAAAGGGCTGTCTGGTACCTCTAACCGGGGTTCGAAAAAGTGTCCCGTGGTTATACAGTCTTTGTTTGAAAGGACCGGTGGACATACCAATATAGGTCCGGAAGTCGTTTTTATTGTTTGATGGAGAGATGCGGGCTTCATAAATCACCTGGGTGGATTTGCATTTTCCCTCCACCGGGTAGGCGTCCACAGAATTACAGCTGCATTCGTTTAGAATTCCGGACCTAGATTCAGCATTGCGCAAGTTCCCTGACCTTAAGGGAACTCTCAATTCTTGACCGTTGTTAACCTTGCCCCTCCCCCTCTACCCCAGGGCCTTCTCCATTTAGAACGGAACAATGTTGCTGGGGTAACGTGGTATCTCTTTTAGAGACCCCATATCGAAATGTGCATCCGACACCTTTGAATTATATATATATATATTTTTTAATTCAGATACTTCAATCCAAGGGAAAAAAGCAGGAAGGTAAATTCCCAAAAACCGGATCCTAATTAATATTAAAAATTTATTTTAATATTAAAAAATGATACAGGAAGAGAGCTCCATGTAATAAAATATTACAGAGCAAATATATATTAAAAAAGGATTAATTCAAAGATGTTGAATGGCCATTTCGACATGAAGATCCCCACGGGGGACGACACATGTGCATATTTGTATATATATGTATATATATGTATATATGTATTTATGTATGTGGGCTATATGTAATTTTGAAAAAAAATTTTTTTAGCTATTTAAATGCTCCTTTTCATAATATTCATTAATATGAATGTGTGTTAGTGCATATGGAATATGTATATATATATATATATATATATATATATATATATATATATATATGTGTGTGTGTGCGTGCGTGTGTGTGTGTGTGTGTATATGTGTGCATGTATGTGTACACATGTATATTGTGTGTATATGAATTTTTTGTATATAGGTGTGTACACACATATATATGTGTGTATGCGCATGTATATGTATATAAGTGTGTAATAAATTGAATGTATGTGTGTGTATGTGTATGTGTATATGTATTCTTATTCGTAGAATTGTGTGTGTATATATATGTATGTATGTGTGTACTTCTATAGGTATGTATATAATAATTGTAATTGATTTTTTTTTTTTTTTTTTTTTTTTACCTAGTGTTGTCTTTATTTAGTTTAATTTCAAATGACCTAATTTTTTTAAAAATAATTTTATTTTAAATCCTATATCTTTTTATTCCCTTTTATTAATAATTATGCCTTTTTAAGTAAAGGCCTTTTTCTAATACTTCAACGTTTTGGGGAAATTAGGTTTTTGATTTTGTCCAGCGTCTGTAATATTTTAAAAAATTTTTTTCTTTAGTTTCTTTCTTTTTCCCTCCCTTCCTTCTTTTATCTCTCTTACCACCTTTTTTCCGTGTTGCTTAAACTTATGTCGATTTAACACGGCTGTCTGTAAATTTTAGTTACATTCCTTTTTTTTGCGGACCCAGACGATGTCAATTTTTTTTTTCTTTTTCTTATTTATTTGATTTTATTCTATCTTTTTCTTTTTCTTTTTCGTTTTCTTTTTCTTTTTCTTTCCCTTTATTTTTATTTTATTTTATTATTTATTTTTTAATTTCTTTGCAATCTATTTAAAAAGGAAAAGTAGACTAATTTTTCTCCAGTTTCTGAAAGTTTAATTTCAAATGACCTAATTTTTTAAAAAATAATTTTATTTTAAATCCTATATCTTTTTATTCCCTTTTATTAATAATTATGCCTTTTTAAGTAAAGGCCTTTTTCTAATACTTCAACGTTTTGGGGAAATTAGGTTTTTGATTTTGTCCAGCGTCTGTAATATTTTAAAAAATTTTTTTCTTTAGTTTCTTTCTTTTTCCCTCCCTTCCTTCTTTTATCTCTCTTACCACCTTTTTTCCGTGTTGCTTAAACTTATGTCGATTTAACACGGCTGTCTGTAAATTTTAGTTACATTCCTTTTTTTTGCGGACCCAGACGATGTCAATTTTTTTTTTCATTTTCTTATTTATTTGATTTTATTCTATCTTTTTCTTTTTCTTTTTCGTTTTCTTTTTCTTTTTCTTTCCCTTTATTTTTATTTTATTTTATTATTTATTTTTTAATTTCTTTGCAATCTATTTAAAAAGGAAAAGTAGACTAATTTTTCTCCAGTTTCTGAAAGTTTAATTTCAAATGACCTAATTTTTTAAAAAATAATTTTATTTTAAATCCTATATCTTTTTATTCCCTTTTATTAATAATTATGCCTTTTTAAGTAAAGGCCTTTTTCTAATACTTCAACGTTTTGGGGAAATTAGGTTTTTGATTTTGTCCAGCGTCTGTAATATTTTAAAAAATTTTTTTTCTTTAGTTTCTTTCTTTTTCCCTCCCTTCCTTCTTTTATCTCTCTTACCACCTTTTTTCCGTGTTGCTTAAACTTATGTCGATTTAACACGGCTGTCTGTAAATTTTAGTTACATTCCTTTTTTTTGCGGACCCAGACGATGTCAATTTTTTTTTTCATTTTCTTATTTATTTGATTTTATTCTATCTTTTTCTTTTTCTTTTTCGTTTTCTTTTTCTTTTTCTTTCCCTTTATTTTTATTTTATTTTATTATTTATTTTTTAATTTCTTTGCAATCTATTTAAAAAGGAAAAGTAGACTAATTTTTCTCCAAGGTTTTTTCTGTTGCTGAGGTGATGTGTCGTCCCCCGTGGGGATCTTCATGTCGAAATGGCCATTCAACATCTTTGAATTAATCCTTTTTTAATATATATATATATATATATATATATATATATATATATACAATAATCCTCACTCATACACACAGTAAAAAGAACCTTCAGATATCGGAGGCCATGTACATTAAATCCAAACAACCCACACTTAATAAAATAACGTTTAAATCTGGTCCTAACACATTACATTGCATTTGAATAAATGGTTCTGTTGTCATTTCAAGTTCTCACGCGGTGTGATGTCATAGAACCGCATTGATAATTTGCGAACTGCGTTTGTTATTTTTGGTAACTATTGCCGTTGCTTAGCGGAGTTTTATGTCGACACAAGATAAAATCATCGCTGATGGTAGACGTTTTGTGTTACCATCCTTATAATCTCTCTGAAGATGGCTCATGTAAGCCGAAAGCTTAGAACCAACTTAATAAAAAATTATCCAAGTGTTGGAGAATTTTTGTCTTTATTTTCAACTGAAATTAAAGCCAAAATACGACGTTTAGAACGGCTCGTGATTAAACATAACAGACATTCATTGTCTCTTATATGTAACAGTATATGTTTAGAAAATTATTTGCTGCCTCGATACACTAAATATATATATCTGTGTGTGTGTGCGCGCGTGCGTGTGTGTATGTGTGTGTATTAAACGTGAATTGCTTGCAGAAAATGTAATATATAAAAATCAGTTGCAGTTGCACCGAGAACATGACACAAATAATATAAAAGTACAGAAGGGAAACAATCAACAAACAACCTGAATAAGTTAAACTCGCGGTTAACTGCAGAATAAAGAACGAGTGTCCGTTAAATGGCAATTGCTTGCAAAACAATTTAATATATCAAGCCACTGTTAAATCAGCAGATAACTAAGAACAAATATGCATGGTGTAACTGAAGGAGCCTGCAAACAAAGAAACAACGCACACAAAACATTACAAACTATAAATACGCGAAGAGCACAATGCTTTCAAATCACACAAGAACTTCATGGAAAATAAACAAAAGATCAATCTATCCAAAAACTGTAAACTGTACCCAGAGGAAAAAATTCCTATAATTACCTTCTCAGGCTAAAAGAAACTACTAAATAACCGATCCGAACTCATCTCAAAATGCAGACACAAAAACAGAGTTTTATTACGCTATTAAAAAATCAAAACTTCAAAACAAAGAAAAATATACGAAAATAAATAAATAAAATACAATAAATATATAAAACAAGTAAAACAATAAAAACAAATAATAAATAAATAAACTAGGTAAATAATAAACGAATTGGCAAAACAAGCCTACCAAACTAACCATTACATTAATACAATGGACTACACACAATGCATCACTGACCTGCATATATAAAAAGTCGAGAAAAAAAACTTGCACATAGCCTGACGATTGCATTTAGCATGAAACACATGCTCACCTCTGACTTCAATCTCTACTTAGATAGATAGATAGATAGATAGATAGATAGATAGATAGATAGATAGATAGATAGAAATGACAATCCCGTAAAAACGAAGAGGATTATCTCAAAAACTTTATCTAATTAATATAAAATATTAATTACATAAAAATAGAGAGATCAGTGGATATTATTCAGAGCAATATGATATATAGAGACGGAAACTGAGCATATATTAAACGGTTATCTAAACTTATAAATGGAACTGTGTGTGTGTGTGTCCGTTACCTATAGACTCCGAAACGGCTAAACCGATTTTCTTAAAAATTTACACAGTTGTACTAGAAGCGTCTGCGAGTGTTCTTAGCTCGATTTTGTGTCGATGTATCCTCGATAAATATCGAAAATCGATGATCGAAAAATCAGGTTATAGAAGGAGTGGTCTGATTTTAATCAAATTTGATGCACTCATAGACAAAGACATAAGAAACGATATTCAGAAGTTTCAAGGTTGCAGTTCTTACAATAGTGCAGAAAATCGATTATATATATATATATATATATATATATATACATATATATATATATATATATATATATATATGTAAGGCAAGATGTTTGTGTGTTTGTGTCTGTTTATCTGCCTGTATACCTGTATTTTTTTCAGCCCTTTTATTTTAGTTTTTGCTTCGGGTTTGGCTCTAAGTAGGTATAATTGTAGTTCTTAGTCTCAGCCATGATACCATTTACTCAGAGGACTTATTTAGCCTTCAAAATTCAGTTTAAGGCGAAAAAAACTTATTTGATATCGATACCAGGAAATCAAAATTTGTCTTACATCCATTCATTTTTCTTTCAATCTACGGTTTCGCTTTAACTGGAAAAAACTATTGCTTTTTAGTCTTTCTTGCCAACGTCCAAAGCGTCTGAGCTCCAGGACCATGGATTAGTTTTAAAGCTTTCATTACACCCGAGCAACTGCTTGTAAATCTATAATTTATTTCTTCAATTCGTGGACACTACTGTAGTAGAAGAGGAGAGTGAATATACAGACTAACGGTTCACTAGCAATGTATCTACTTTACACAGCGTTTTACTTTGTGGATATACTATTATACTCAACCTTCGTTTTGGTGTTTATATACACAGTAACCTTTTAAGGGTTACAACATTGGCGATGAAGATTGTACCCTTTTCTAAAATGGAGTATTTTGGCAACGAAGATTAAGCCATTGACCAAAATACAACATTTTGGCGTCAAAGATTACGGCTTTGGTCAAGTTCAGCATTTTGGTAACAAAGATTTTTAATAACAAGATTTTTGGTGGCGAAAATTTTTACCGACTTTAAGAAAAAGTTTACAACAATTTTATGACGAAAACTGTAGTCCAGGAACCCAACTAAACATTCGCAGAAATAACGTTCTACGAACGTAGTATTGATGAAAAGGCATAGAAAAAGTTTCGAAGACAACTTTTGCGAACAATGGATTTTACTTAAAAAATTACCAAAGAACTTTGGTAAAGGAAGATTAAAAAAGTACAAAAAAAATAGAAAGCATTTTTACAGCTACCAGAATTTTTAAGGATTATGTGATACCCACCAGTTGTATAAAACACAACATTCAAAGAAAAAAAACACGATATTGTTCCGACTAAAAAGGTACCGTAATTGAAAATTAAATTTGCGACTAACACATGTAATGTTGATAGGATTTCTCAGGATAAAAGTGTCACGTCGAAGTAAACTGCAAAAAAAGTAAAAGTGTTTTTTGATTAAAAGTTAGAAAAAAATATATATGTAGGCTTGTATGGGGATGACTAATATATATATATATCAGTCATCCACATACAAGCCTGTTTCGCTGTATCACAACTTATCAGTGTAGCTAGACACATCCACTTGCTTCTGGCCGGGATCAAAACTCGACCGATTTGGTATCAGCCAGATTCGCTACCCCCTAAGCCATAGGCGCATGGAATCAGAGAACGGAAATATTAACGTGTTGTATATAAGCAGTGTATACACACACAGTCACCGAAAGAACTCAATTCATTTCAGAAGAGTAATGCATATGTCGCATAAGTGGAAACTGTTTTTAAAATTTTCTTCTCTAGAGAGCTCAATCGTAATGAGAGCATAATATATTAGTCATCCACATACAAGCCTGTTTCGCTGTATCACAGCTCATCAGTATGACTAAACACATCTGGCCGGAATCTAAACTCGATATATATATATATATATATAGTCATCCGCAGATAGATCTTATCACAGCTCATCAGTACGGTCAGACATTCCGATTTCTCTTACCCAGAATTGAAACCCGACTGAATTGGCGTTAGTCGGCGATTCTACCTCTGAGCTATGGGCGCTCGGTAGAATATATATATATATATTTCACCCACGGATCGTCAGGGAAAGAGGCCTTTTTTTTTCTTTCCTGCGGATGCTTGACTGTTTGTTCTTGTTCCGTTGGTTTCTTTTTTTTTTTCATCCCCAATATCCGACGACATATTTCTCGTCGGATTTTGACGGATTTAGATTCTGTTTGTTGGCATTTTTTCGAATATTTATGTTTATTTTGATTAGTGTAAACTTACGGATTCTAGTTTATTTGTATTATATATATATATATATATATATATATACTTTTGAATGTACATTGGAGAGTTTTTTAAAGAGTTGTTGAAAATTGTAAAGCAACACCAAGAACAACAAAACATCTTAAACAAAGGCTCGAAAAATTTGAGGAATTGATTTTGAAAGAGCGGAAAATTTATTACAAGTAACATTGATGACGATTCGATTTTTTTTTCTCATGAAGCTATCGTGAAAGCGATAACAGATTTTAACTACAGGCCTGAGGAAGACGTAACTTTTACATCGTATTTCTGCAGATATGAAGACATTTACAAGTCTGACTGCGTAAACTGGTCCGACCAGAAAAGGGTTTGACTAGTTTTGCAAAAAGTGATCAATATCGAACATACGAAATTAATGAACTACATTCTATCAAAGAAGACAAGTGACTTAACATTTAATGAAACTGTTAGGTTACTTTAGCAACTGTTCAGTCCGAAAACTTCATTATTCCGTAAGAGAGAGAAATGTATGAGTTTACTGAAAAATGACAAGGATGACTTCACTACGTTCAGTATATTGTGAATAATATGTGTGGGGAATTCAAATTGTCAGAACTAAGCCCTGACGGTTTCAAATGTTTAATATTTGCGCAAGGTTTAGTGTCAGCTAAAGACACGGAAATCAGGAGATTTCTGAATAGACTCGAAAATGCATTTAACCTAACTCTGCAAAACTTGGCAGAAAATTGTAAGAGATGTAAAAGCGTTCGACAGGACTCTAAAAATACTAAAATAAGCGGATTGTCGCACATCAAAACGGTTCACCATAAAAATAAAACCGTGAAGAAAAAAGATATTACGCCAAACATCTGCCATATTTGTGGATGACATTTCTATAATGTTTGTTCAATTAAAAACAAGGAATGATTTCGTTGTGGTAAAAAAGAGCACAAAAATTTCATTGCAAGATGAAAATTAAAAAGCGATTTAAGAATTTTGTTAGAGTCGCTAAAGATAATGAATCTTCAAGACAGAATACGAGTAATTTTGTACAGGTGACAATACTTTACAAAACTGCCAGGTTACAATTACACAGTAATTCTTATTCAAGCTTAATAAACGGTTATACTTAAAAGAAAAAGGGAAAACTGACATTAATGGTTTCAAAAATGATAACTCGTACTGTCACAGGTAAGAAAATTAATTTCGTAGGTGAATTTATTGCGAATGTAAAGTTAAAAAATATAAAGTTAAAAAATATTCATGAAGAAAAACACGAGTAATATTTTTGGTACAGATTGAATAGAAAAATTCAAATTATTTAGCTATTACAATGTTTTTTTGTGAAAAACATGCATTGTTTAAAAGCGCCTCCAAATAATTAAAGAAAGACTCAAAATGAGTTTGGACGTCGGAGTGCCAGGAAGGATATCAAAAATAAAGAGTTTCCTAACTTTAAATTTATTTTTGGCACACTGCGATCCTATAAAAGAATTAATCGTTGAATATGAGGTGAGTGCTTATGGCATCAAAGCTTGTATTATGCGTAATTTTGATGATGGCTCTGTTAAATCGATTGCACATGCAACCATGACACTGCTTCCAGCGGAAAAAATTATCCAGTAATTGAAAAAGAAAGTTTAGGGTTTATTTTTGCCTTTAAAAAATTCCATAACTTTATTCATGGGAGAAAATTAACGATGCAGACGGATCATAAATGACTGTTGGGGATTTATGGGCCCAAAAAAGGATTACTGATTCATTCGACTAACAGATTGCAACGTTGGGGAACCTTTCTTCTAAATTATAACTTCAGAATGGAGTTCTTGCCGTCGAGTAAGCTAAGTCATGCTGACGGATTATTCAGACTGATCCCAAAGAAATAATGAATCCTTCGAAGACACAGTTATTGCTGCTTTACAAGGCAGAGATTAAATATATTTTGTGCAATACTGTACAAAAACTACCGATAACGTCAGAGGATTAAAAAAGAAAGTACTGGATTCATGATGGAAATAAAAAAATTAAAAGACAAGAATAAAAAAAACACTGATATTTATTCAATATGTGGCGACGTTCTCATGCACGGTGAAATAGAAGTGGTACCACTAGCACTACAAAAATGAATTCTAAAAGTATTCCGTGCAGGACACCCTGGTATATCTAGTATGAAAAGCATAATGAGAAGCTTTGTTTACTGGAGTAGCATGAATAGAGATATTGAAACCTTGGTAAAGGCACGACCATTTAAGTTTAATCTATAGCTAGAAACTGACCGTCTATGGTCACGTCTTCATATTGATTTTGCTGTGTCCAATGAATGGATCATATTATCCTTTTGTCGTAGACAGCTTTTCGAAATGGCCAGATATTTTCAGATGCAAGTGTCCAACCACACAATTAGTAATACAGTTTTTACAATAACTGTTCACGAGGTTTGAGTTTCAGATTCAATTGTTTCTAAGAATGGGACGCAATTTACATCGAAGGAGTTCAATAAATTTTGCAATTATATTAAAATTGCCCCGTACCATCCTAGAAGCAACGGCTAAGCGGAATGTTTCGTGGAGACCTTTAAAAGAGCTTTTTAAAAAGCCAATGGTGGATCCACAGATGCAGCAATACAACAATTTCTGCAGGTCTACAGACTGACACAGAATAAAAACCGACCTTCAGCCTTTGTCCCCGACAGAAATTGTATTTGCGCGTAAGATACGATCAATGTTTGATAAATTGATTCGCAATAAAAAAAGAAATTTTAAAAAATGAGCTTACGGGAAAAAAATTGTAAAAGAATTTTACAATATTAGAAAGTTTTTTACCACATGTATCGTCTTGATAAGACGTATTGAGAAGTCGGTACTATTGTCTTAAGAATCGCAAAAATGATATATCTGGTTAAGGGAGAATTTTTTCATTATTCGGACTATTGTCCTCATCTTTGTCGCATTTGTACGACGTTTCGGTCGTTGTACGCTCCGGCCTTCTTCAGGTGCTAGGAATTTCGAGCCGAACCCTTTATTACAATCACTGGGGTATATGAACTCCATTTCTTGTCTAGTGCTTCTCCTGGCAGTCATGGGTTATCTCCCTCTAACCCTGTAAGTTACTTGTTCACCACTGCTGTAGCCTAGTATTGAACTCACACCACTTTGGGTCAAGTCACAGGAACTAACCAACGTCTATATTCACTGGGCCATGTGTCTTTAAGGGACCATAATTATTGCACAAAAGGCAATATAACCAAATAAAAAGAAACATGACGTTCAAGAAAATTTTTCAAATAAGGTGGAACTTATAGAGTTTTCTTTGATACATTTGACGGGGCCATCGAACAACAAGCTACGGGAAAGGTTTAGTAAGAGGATGACAAGAGATACAGAAAGGATTGACATCAACCATAAGAAAAATATATTGACACTAGAAAGAGACAATCTAAAAAAGGGGGGGTTATTGTATACATATCTGTATACAGGAATGAAATGATCCTATTCTCTTAAATACGTGCAATCTATTATAGTACAAAAGGAGAGTGAATATCCAGACTAGCAGTTCACTAACAGTGTACCTACTTCACGCTGCATGTGAGTCTTGTACTTGTTGATATACTATTATTCCCAACCTCTGTTTTGCCGTTTTCACGGGGTAACCTTTTAGGGTTACGATAGATAGATAGATAGATAGATAGATAGATAGATAGATAAGAACAGAATGATAGATAGATAGATAGATAGATAGATAGATAGATAGATAGATAGATAGATAGATAGATAGATAGATAATGAACATAATGATAGATAGATAGATAGATAGATAGATAGATAGATAGATAGATAGATAGATAACGAACAGAATGTGATAGAGAGATAGAAAGATACATACATACATACATACATACATACACAATGAACAGAATGTGATAGATAGATAGATAGATAGATAGATAGATAGATAGATAGATAGATAATGAACAGAATGTGATAGATACATAGAAAGATACATACATACATACATACATACATACATAATGAACAGAATGTGATAGATAGATAGATAGATAGATAGATAGATAGATAGATAGATAGATAGATAGATAGATGTAAATTTTTATGACGAAAATGTGTGTCATTCGGCAGGATTCGAACCTGCGACTCCTATCCACATTACGATAGATTTCAGAGCAGAGATGGTTATTACGATGAATTCAAAGAATGTGTTATATAGGCCTAACTTGACTTCATTTAGACTGATCGTCATTCGTGGTCGAGAGGTCTAAGACGCGCCAAATCACATGGTAGCTTCCCTTATGTGGATAGGAGTTGTAGGTTCGAATGATACATTTTAATAATACAAATGTATCGTAAATAATCAGGCCGGTAGAAATAAATATATAATACTGTTTGATTATAAACAGAATACCTGCTTAAATATGAGTATCGATCAAAAATAATATTCAAACTAATCATTTCAAATTGTCGGTTGTTTATAACCAAGTTTCGTTAATCTTCGTTAATTCACAAAGTGTAACATACAGTATGAGTAAGACCGGAGAATAGATCGATCGATACGTCAGGTTAGTAACAAATAAGAAAGAAATCAAAATAATATGCAAAACAAAGTTACAAATCGATAGAGCAATACATTCTTTGGATATATATACACTACCGGCCATAACTTTTAGGCCTCCATAGTTTTTAAAAGAAATTATGTATTTCATATATTTTTAAGTAGATAATGCAAAATGGAAATAGAACGGTTCTTTTGTTATTATTACTTTGCAAAATTTTACAAGGCAAGGAAGCAAAGATGAACTCGTCCGAATCGCCCTAAATTTTCTTCATTCTTTCATTGATGAAATTGCAATATAGATAATTATTAAATATTTTCAAATTCATTTAATGCACATGTTATTGTGCAGTATTAACCAAAGAACCATTCTATTTTCATTTACAATTATTCACTTGGCAATAAATACTAAAAAATAGTATGAAATGCATCTTTTTTTAAACACTGGGATGGCCTAATAATTATGGCAGGTAGTATATATAAAATCCCTGACGAGCTGTTAAGCGAAACCCTGGTAGTTTATTGGCTCACTCTTAGATTTTAGATTTTGTTAGCTCTACTTTCATTTTGAGTGTTTTGTGTGCTCTGCTTTCGTATTGAGCTCTTTATTGTTAAGGTTTTCGTCTTGGGTTTTTTTTTCTTTCTCACGAATGCTTGACTTTTTGTTCAGGTATTTCGTTTGTTTCTTTTTTTCTTCCCCTTCATTTCCCTCCGGGTTCGATCCCGGTGGGTTTCAAGACGATCTCAGTTGTAGTTTAATTATTGATACTCTTGACAGAATTAGTTTTGTTGTTATTGGTATTACAACTATAATTAATATTAACATGTATATATAGATATGTATATATGTGGGGGGTGCGTGCGTGTGTGTGTGTGTGTGTGTGTGTGTGTGTGTGTGTGTGTGTGTGTGTGTGTGTGTGTGTGCGCGCTAAATATAACAGGCATTGAATGTCTATTATGTTTAATCATGAGCGGTTCTAAACATCGTATTTTGGCTTTAATTTTCTGGTGAAAATAAAATCAAAATTGTCCAACATTTAAATATTTCTTTATTACGCTTGTTTTAAGTTTTCGGCTCACATGAGCCCTCTTCAGAGTGATTGTATGGACGCTGCCATAAAGATACCCACTATCAAAGATGATATTAACTTGTGTTGACATAAAACATTGCTACGCGACGATAACAGTCACCGAAAAGCAGGCGCAGGTCGTAAATTACTAATTCTATGACATCACACCACGTGAAAGACCGAAATGTTAACAACAGAACCATATTTTTAAATGCAATGTGTTGTGACTAGATTGAAATATGATTTTATTGAGTGATTTGATTATTGATTTGATTTAATGGAGATGGCCTCTAATATTTTCACCAAAAATTAAAACCAAACTACAATGTTTAGAACGGCTCATGATTAAATCTAATAGACATTCATTGTCTGTTATAATTGACAATATATGTTTAAATAATTATCTGCTACCTCAATACCATATATATATATATATATATATATATATATATATATATATATACATATAATATTGAGAGTAAAACACAACACATAATTATGAGTTTTCCAAAACTATTTCATATTGCCCTGGATAATATTCATTAAGCACTTTATTTTTACCTATTTATTGATATTTTATATTAATTAGATAAAATATTTTGGATTATCTTCGCCGTCTTCACGGGTTGACATTCTCTCATACATACATATATATATATATATATATATATGCTTGGAATTTGACAAGATGCTAGGATTACAGAACAAAAATAAAAAACGTATCTCAATTTAACATGCTTCACTTTCATTAAAGCTTCTTTTATTAAAGCTTCTTTAGAAACGGGTCTCTGAAAAAGCTTTAATAAAGTGAAACATGTCAGATTAGAATACATTTTTCCTTCATTCTATATATATATATATATATCAAAATCTGTGCATTTAGGAAGCAAATTTTCTTTTAAACACGTCAGATTAAATAAATTGCAAACATTGTATCTGCTTATTTTTAATAAAATCCGATCAATAAACGCTGAGCAATTTGTCAACCGTTATATTTGAAGCAGAAAAAAATTACAGTAATTTTTAGCAACACTGACTTGCGGTTACTTTTTGTTACCATAACTCACACCCCTGAAGATTATCTCGGAAGGAGATTGAAAGTGCTTGGGTACCTTGAAAAATGAATGATAATGACATCTGTCAACTTTACAGCTCATTTCTGACATCTTTCAATTATAATACGTGAAAGATTATCCGTGAGTATGAACGGAATTTGTTACAAATAAGCAGACACAAGATTGCAATTTTTTTAATCTGACATATATATATATATATTAGTAGAGTGAGAAATGATAGATGATTGTCAAAATCTCTTTCGGTATATATATATATATATATATATATATATATATATATATATATATATATATATATATATTAATCGTATCACCCCAAGCAAGGCGGTAATGCCACTGATGTGCAGGGGGCTACGTAACAGTGAAAAGATTGGAAAAGAGAAAGCTGGAAACCACATCCTAAACAGGGAACAAGGGATGAGCCTCTTAACCTGTTCAATAGACGAGGGTGCAGTGTGAACCGGGCGATAGATAGATCTATCTACTCCAATTGAAAAAAAAAAAGAAACCAAAGTGAGAAGATTGGAAAAGAGAAAACCGGAAACCACATCCTAAACAGGGAACAAGGGATGAGCCTCTTCACCTGTTCAATAGACATGGGTGGAGTGTGAACCGGGCAATATATATATATATATATATATATATATATATATATATATATATATATATATATATAATAAAAAGTGTGAGAGGCCGTGAACGTTTTCTTTAAAGTGTATATTTATTGTTGTTGTTATTATACATTTTATGATGCTTTAAGTGTCGATAATGTTATTTGTGACACTACACGTGTTTCGAGTCTAAAATTGACTCTCTTCAGGCGAATAAATTTGTGGCTTTACGTGTCGAGTTCCATTTGTTTCTGATGGCCAAGTTGTTGTTTTATAAATAAGTAAGTAGAAAAATAAATAAATAAAATCAGTAAAATAAAATAAAATAATATAAAATAAATCAAATATTGGCACGTTGAATTGTCTGTTTTTTTGTTTTTTGTTTTTTTCACATTAGCACGTGTATAAATGGATAAACAGATAAATAAATAAACAGATGAATGACTCAAGTGCTTCCCCCAATTTGAAATGATTTTGGTCTGGGGTTACGTTTTTAGTATGTTAAAATTATCTTCTGGTCGCCTTTGCTTATCTATAACCCTTTTCATCGGTCAGTGGTGTTTTTATTGCTTTGACGGTGTTTTGAATTTAGTGTGTGTGTGTGTGTGTGTGTGTGTGTGTGTGTGTGTGTGTGTGTGTTTTATTTCGTCTTTATGTTTTAGAATTGTTTTTTATGGGTTATCTGGTTCTTTTATATTGTTTGGATCTTCTTTTGAATTTGGTGTGTGTGTGTGTGTATGTATGTGGGTGGGTGTATGCATGTGTGTGTCTGTATGTTTTTTCGGTGTGTGTGTGTTTTTCATGTTGTTTTGTTGAGCGAAGGCTTCTATTTTTTTATGAATCTTTCTTCCTGCATTATTAATATTTCGTAATCTGTGTTTTGATATATAGGTATAACTTTGAATTTGCCATCACTACATTCATGCGAATGTTGGGAAACATATAATTTCCTGTTATGTGATAATCTTATATTGCTTCGATGAAGAGAAATTCTATTATTCAAGCATTGTCTCGCTCCCACGTATATCTTTGTGCATCTGTCTCATTTTAGAGTGTAAAGTACATTTTTCGAGTTGCAGCTCAGATCCGATTTTATTTCGAATGTAGTTGCGTTTTCGAATTGGAAGTGTTTTCCTTCTTTTATTATATTGCAAACTCCACATCTTTTTTGTTGCGTTTTGTGACCCCCTGTGTTGTGTGTTGTTCGAATTTCGATGAGGTTAGGATGTCTTTTAAATTTTGGGGCTGGCGTTTGCTGTTAATAATTTCATATGTCTTTAAGATTTCTTTTATTTTTTCATTATTGTTGAGTAATTCCATGTGGGTTTTGATCTTTGTTAATAATTCTCGATTGTTTTTGTTGTGTATGGAAACGTATGCAAGAATGTTTTTATCCTTTTTCGTGTTTTTTTGTTTTTGTTTTTGTTTTTGTTTTTTCGATTCAGGAGGGATTCTAATGGTATTTTTTCTGCTACTTGGAAACCTTTGTCTATTAGTGAGGTGGAGTATCCTTATATATATATATACTAGCAGTATAGCCCGGCGTTTCTCGGGTGTAATGAAAGCTTTAAAACTAATCCATGGTCCTGGAGCTCAGACTCTTTGGTCGTTGGCAAGAAAGACTAAAAAGCCATAGTTGTTTCCAGTTAAAGCGAAACCGTAGACTGAAAGAAAAATGAAGGGATGTAAGTCAAATTTTGATTTCCTGGTATCGATATCAAATAAGTTTTTTTCGTCGTAAACTGAATTTTGAAGGCTAAATAAGTCCTCTGAATAAATGGTATCATGGCTGAGACTAAGAACTACAATTATACCTACTTAGAGTCAAACCCGAAGCAAAAAATAAATAAAAGGGCTGAAAAACTCATTTTGATCAGACCCGGTATTTTGCCTTTTATATATATACATATTATCGATTTTCTGCGCTATTGTAAGAACTGCAACCGTGAAACTTCTGAATGTCGTTTCTTATGTCTTTGTCTATGAGTGTATCAAATTTGATTAAAATCGGACCACTCCTTTTATAACCCGATTTTTCGATTGTTGATTTTCGATATTTATCGGTGGTACTTCGACACAAAACCTAGGTAAGAACACTCGCAGACGCTTATAGTACAACTGTGTAAATTTTCAAGAAAATCGGTTCAGCTATTACGGAGTCTATAGGTAACGGATACACACACACACAGACACACACACGCACACACACAAAGTTCCATTTATAAATAAGTTTAGAGAGAGGGAGAGAAGGAAAAAGAGAGAAAGAGATAATGAGAAACACAGATAGAGAAATAGATGCAGAATTCTCATGACTTTAATTCTGTCTATTTCTTGTTTTTTCTCAGGTGATATTTTATAATATATGTTTAATGTATATATTAAATAAGTTTAAATAATCAAGTATATATATATATATATGAGAGAGAGAGAGAAATTATAAATACATAGTTTTAAGGTGTGCTATATTTATGAGTAAAAGTACAGAGATGGAGCGTATGTAACGCATAATATATGAGACCCTGTAGTCAACACCAAGCGGCATCAGACTGATTCATAGCATCCTAATATGAAACTGCCTGTCACCGCTTGGTGTTGATACCCCGTATATCCTTCCCTTTCTCTCCCCCCCTTGCAACTGTCATTACACCTGCATTTTCATCTTTCTATTGCTTCTTTCTAATTGGTTTGTAATCCGCTTCTCCCTCCTCTAATTAATTTTCTTTCATTTATGTAGCCCCCCGCACATCAGTGGCATTTACGCCTTGCCCGGGGTGAAATGATTTTAAAAAAAAGTGTCTACTTAATATAGAGAGCAGGATAGTGATAGGCAGACAGTCACAAGAAATATATAGCAAATCATCTTAAGAGGCTTAGTATTTAACGATATTGTTTATTCTTATCTAATTTACAAAATGGAGATATTTTTTCTTTTTCCTCACACACACTTTATATATATATATATATATATATATATATATATATATATATATATATGAAAAGATTCTTGGTGGTATAAAATTTAATTATGAAAAGAAATAAGCGGAATTTTGATGGCATGATACTAAGAACTAAAAACAACAACCGTCTCAGTTCTCTTCGGGTTTTATTATGCTGGGAATAATTTCTTAAAAGAAAAAAAAAGAGAATTTTTTTTCTTTTTTCAAATAGAATGCTTGTTGGGTTTGAATGTGATTGGACTCTAGCTCTTTTCATCATTTAATTTTTTCCCCTCCTTTCATTAGAAATGTTTTATTTTTTTTTTATTTTCAGAATAGATTTCCCAGAAAATTAACCTGTGGAGATCTTTGACGAAACCGGTTCTTGTTTTAGTTCTTAGTATGTCATTAAATTTCCGCATATTCCTTGCCATATATATATATATATATATATATATATATATATATATGGTACTGTGCAAAAGTATTAGGACAAGAACTATTTTATCTTTTATGAGGCATCAAAATAAAGTTTAAAATTACCTCTGTCCTAAGACTTTTGCACACTACCGGTAGTATTAGGACAGGGATAATTTTCCTAAAATCTCATTAAAATTCAAATACAGGGTAAAAAGCCAAGTAAATTGCTAATAAATATTGAATATTTGAAGCTAGTCTAAAAGAAATTTATTAAAAAGAACTTATATTTAATTTTTCCTATTTTCTATTAAACAAGTTATTTTGAAGCTACTCTATTGAACATCTATGGGATATTTTGGATGAAAAAATTGATAAATTCAATGTTACTTCGCAAGACAGACTTTGGGAACAAATACAAGCTGCTTGGCAGGAGATACCATTAGATACATTGAAGCAGCTTGTAATGCCTCACAGAATGAAGGCGGTGATCAAATCAAAAGGCTATTAGACTAAATATTAAATTTATTTTGTAACAAGTATTTTTTCTTGTTAAAGTTTTGTTGAGTAAATCAAATAAATTACTTTAATTAATTTTTTTTATTTTCTGTCAATATGCCTCATAAAATAAAATAGTTCTTGTCCTAATACTTTTGCACAGTACTGTATATATACAAGGTGCGATTGGTAAATTGTTGCAATTATTTTGATGCCTCATAACAGATAAAATAGTTCTTGTCCTAATACTTTTGCACAGTACTGTATATATACTAGGTGCGATTGGTAAATTGTTGCAATTATTTTGATGCCTCATAAAAGATAAAATAGTTCTTGTCCTAATACTTTTGCACAGTACTGGATATATATATATATATATGTTTTATTTTTGTTTATTTATGTAGCTGTGTATATAAAAAAAAAGTTACCCATCTTCAAGAAACTCAGCGAAACACGAAGAACTTTCAATCACTCATATTGTGCGCATGCTGATTCGACAATTCGACGCACGCATGTCATTGAAGGTTTTCCAGGCTTTTATTCCACTTCCCAACACTTTCTGACACCCCAGCTTTCACGCACGCCTTGTCATGCGAAATCCCACTCAGGGCAAAGGGTGAACATGGGTGGGTCGGGGGGCTAAGAAGCGATGTTTTAATAATAGCATCGTTTCTGGAAGCGGTTAAATTGGACTTGCATTTTGATAGTGTTTACGGTTACTTTCAGAAGAACCAGATCTGTCCCCCCGTGTCACCCAACTGACAGACACCCACAAAGCCGCCATCCGAGCCATAAGGAAGATTAAATATTTCGTAGCCAGACGCAAGTTTCGAGAAGCTTTGCGGCCGTACGATGTTAAAGATGTCATTGAACAATACTCGGCTGGTCATGTAGACATGTTGAGTCGAATTAAAAACCTACAATTAAGGTAAGTAATGTTTTTTATCGGAATTTTTGTTCACTCTTTATTTTTTTCTACATTTCTGTTTGTCTTAATTTCAGTTGCTTTCCATCGCAGTTGCTCAAATCATCAATCTATAGTCATCATTAAGGAAGGCGATTCGGAAATAAAAACCGGACAGAATTCGAACACGTATCTCGTTAATATTCTTCCGTAATTCAATCGACAGATAAGCTATTAGTCAAGCTCTATGAAACAAATAGATGAGAGTTCGAATCTCGCTGTGAGATAGTATGTTTTCGACCTGCGCTATTTACTGAATCAGTCAGTTAAGTGCCATACGTGATACACGTTTTGGGCGATCATGTCTCGAAAGAGACATGACTGACTGAGCAGAAGATTATCCCACAGTAGGTTGCCATTGATTTTTGCAGTAGACTGGTTGCCAACCAAGGCTATAGAAGTAAGGCGTAAAAATATATGAATAATACACTACGCCTCAAACACATGTAGTTGGCTTAGTGAATGAGCTATTCGTCAACCTAAACAAATTATCAGAAGATGGTAGAATCAATAAAATTATGCTAGTGGATAGATTATAGATTATCTAGTTATTCTACAGAAGGATGATACGGATGCTACGGATATCGTTGACTGAGCATACAAGCAACGACGAGGTGTTAGAAAGAATGGCAACAAAAAGGAAATTGATGCTGAGCATCAGGAAGAGACAACTGAAGTTCCTGGGACATGCAATGAGGAAGGAGAGCCTGGAGAACCTGATACTGACTGGACAGATAGAAGGAAGGAGAGACAGAGGAAGGCAGCGGATAACATATTTGCAGGGTCTGATCAGGTGGATGACGGAACGGGGGTTGCCAGGAGCAACAGGAGCAAACATACTAAGAGCCACAAGGGATAGGGAGACGTGGAGAGCCATGATCACCTACGTCCTGAAGGGACAGGGCACATAGAAGAAGAAGAAGAAGAAGAAGTTATATTATATTGGGAAAGATTAACTATACTTTAGGGTATATTTTAGCCTAGGATGGAAAAGGGAAGTTACTTTACTATATTTATTCAGCAAGTTTAGTTTTAGGAATTAGATAATTTGTAATTTTTTCCTGGAAACATAGAAAGAATGGCTGATGTAAAGATTTACAAATTCTGTTATATATTAAAAATATTAGTACGGTTTTATTAGCAGCTTTCAATTACCAATAATAAGTAGAAATAATAATATTTAGCAAGTCTGAAAAGTGTTGCAGTAAACTATGTTTTCATTATAAACTTATAATAAAGATTTTACCATATATATATATATATAATTCCAGGTAAAGAGAACTCAAGGTTTTATGATTTTGGGTGCCCTGACATTTATTTTATTATGGACAGTGATCAATATAATGAGTATTATAGAGCTGTATCAATCTGTCTCTTCCCTCCAGTTATGGATTAAATAATAGGACAAATTGGATTCTATAGCCTTGGTCGACAACCAGTCTACCGCAGAAAGCAATGGCAACATACTGCGGGATAATCTTCTGCCCAGTCAGTCATGTCTCCTTCGGGACCTGATCGCACAAAGCGTGTATCACGTATGGCACTTATCTGACTGAATAACATTATATTAGGAAAAATTAACTATTCTTTAGGGTATGTTTTAGACGATCATGGAAGATGGATGTTATTTCGCTGCGTTTTTTTAAATAATTCCCCGCTTTGTATCAGGATAATAAACTTTACAGCAAATTGATAGATGGAGCGAAAAAATAGAAGTTCGAGGTTTCTTTGGAAAAAATCTGTTCTTCAACAAATAGACTAAAGGGGACGAGAAAAGGAGATTGGTACTACAAAAAAGGAATATCACATCAAATGTAATAAAACTGAAGGGAAAATGATAAGATCAGATAAATGCGAAGGGAAATAGACAAGAGAGGAACAGGGTCAAGGAAAAAGAAAAAAAGAGGAGGAAAAAAGTTGGTTAGCACAGAAATTCTTCGGGGTCAAACCCCAAAGTGAATCTCCATTCTGATTAGCCACACACACACACACACACACACACAAAAAAAAAAAAAAAAAAAAAAAAAAAAAAAAAAACACCCACATACACTCACAGTAAACCAAAAGTATTTGTCATTTAAATGTAAATCGTCTGCACAACCACACCAACATTGCCTGATGATGAGAATTGATCTCGAAACATAGAAATTTCCATGTCGCAATGTAAAATTGACATAACCATATAATTATATTATATTATATTATATTATATTATACGTTTATTCAGCAAGTTTAGTTTTGAGAATTTGATCATTTGTAATTTTTTCCTGGAAACATTGAAAGAATGGCTGATGTAAAGATTTACAAATTCTGTTATATATTAAAAATATTAGTAGGGTTTTATTGGCAGCTTTCAATTACCAATAATAAGTAGAAATCGATGTGCAATTGCAATCAGTTATTATTAAAAGATTAAGGTTATCCATTCAGCTGTAGGTCAAAATTGAGCTATATTCTTAAGTTGACATATAGATGTATGCATAATCATGAGAAAATCATTAAAAAACATAATAATAGAATTTTAAACAGATATAACAACCTAAACAATTAACAAAAAATTAATGATCATCATAACAATAATTGCAATTGCCGAAAACGTAGCAACTGCCGAAAACGTAGCAAAAATAACGGTCAGTCAGTGTATTGCTAGAAGATGACGCTGCTAAGATGAGCAGTCCTTGTAAGTAAAGTGCTCAATATTAAGAAATGGATTAATCATAGTAAACAAAATAAAATAAATAAGTTCATGACGCTCTCTTCCGTACAAGTACTTTTGGAAGAAATGATAGTCTATTTTAGTAGGTTAGACTGGTTATCTTTGATTAGTCACTTGCCTAAGAATTCAAAAGCGTCTCTGAATTCTTGTGGGTGACGAACTATTTTCCACTCTCTCTCTCTCTCTCTCTCTCTCTCTCTCTCTGTATCTCTGTCTGTCTGTCTGTCTGACTCTCTCTCTCTCTCTCTCTCTCTCTCTCTCTCAGACACACACTCACACACCCACACACACAAACGGAATGTGGTGAGACTATCAGTATCTCTGCTTCCATGAAAATTTATTGGACGAACTGCATTCCTTAGTTCCACCAGGTCTAACCTTGACAGTTAAGATCTGCCATACCACTTATTTAGTAGCAAATCAGCCACATTTCCCCCGTATTCCATCGGCGAGAAGTTCCACTCGAACAACTTCTTCCCGCGAACGACTGTCGAACAGTCTCCCATGAGGATATTTCCCCGATCACTACAATTTTAATCTGTTCTAGAGTTAACTGCTATCTTCCCCTCCTCTCCGCATAAACTGTCCATTAACGTAACCCTCTACCAGGGCCCCTTGTACAGGATAAGCCTTTCTGTAAAAAAAAAAAAAAAGAGAGAGAGAGAGAGAAAGAAAGAAGAATAGGAAACTTTCCACCAGGTCTAAACTTGACAAACCGGTTGGCAACTTCAACTGGTAAAAAAGAAAAAAAAATACTCACAAGACAAACGACTGTAACAACACCCGACAGGGTGCAGCTTTTACCTTATACTCTGCATAACACTGGGGGTACTTTTTACGATAACCACTTTTTTGTTGTCCAGAAAATCTCTTAGACAAAATTTACCAACTGCCAAATTTACACAAAGAATTAACAGCCACGACATAGACATTTCTCTTCTGCTATTTGGCGCCTAAAATTAGGTTATTTCAATTGACGAATTAACAAACAACGAGATATGGATTCCTAATCGTAATAAAGCAGTACAACAAAAACTACTTTTAAAATGATATTTCTTTTGAGATTACAATTTTAAAATATTTTATCATTACAACTTGAATCAATTTCTCAAATTTTGACGAAAATTATTTTTGTTCAGTGTATTAAGGATGTGCGTTGTGGGCCATTGGATATCGGCTCGGAACGAGAAATTGGGGAGACGAGTTCAAATTCCAGCTGAATTCATTGCATTCACTTGGGAAAGGTATTAATCCGTCTATTTCTTCCAGTTATGGGTTAAATAACAGGACAGATGGGGTTCTATAACCTTGGTCGGCAACCAGTCTACCGCAGAAAGCAATGGCAACCTACTGCGGGATAATCTTCTGCCCAGTCAGTCATGTCTCTTTCGAGACATGATCGCCCAAACATGTTTCACTTATGGCACTTAACTGACTGACTGAATATAATAGTTGGAATAATGATTAAGGCTTATATTGGTCATAAAGTGGGGGATCAGTTTATTACTTAATAACAATAGGAAACCGATCCCCAACTAATTACTACATAATAATATAATTTCTTTTCCCTTTACCTATGAATCAAATAACAGGACAGATTGGGTTCTATAGCCTTGGTCGGCAACCAGTCTACCGCAGAAAGCAATGGCAAACTACTTCGGGAGAATCTTCTGCCCAGTCAGTCATGTCTCTTGCGAGACATGATCGCCCAAGCGTGTTTCACGTATGGCACTTAACTGACTGACTGAGGATTGAACTTATGACTAAGTATCTAAGGGACAAACGAGCTAACTACAATGATTATATTTTTCGTACGCCATCCGAAAATTCAGAATTATAAGATAGAAATAAATCAATTCTAAATCCTTTTTGCATGTTTCATTTTCTTTCTCTTATCATTTATTTTCTAAATATACTGAAAAATGTGCCAGAATTTTGTCTCAAAAAGAAATTAATGAAAAAAAATAGCGAACGCTGACTTTACATAATGGGGAAAAAACTATAAATCGATTTTTCGTTAAGTTTTGAAGCAAATCACCTGGAAGATTCTCTTACAAGAAATAAAACAAGGATCAATTGCTTTATGAAAGAAGTTTCGACGCATAAATACTTGCAGACCTTATAAATACCAAAACAATTGTTTTGTACATGTGGATAAAAATGCATAGAATAAATTTATGAAAAATTTATGCGTGGATTGTGCATATAATTAAATCAATAGATATTTACGACGCATACGTTAGTATAGCATAACGACAATGAGGAAGGGGAGGCATTGGCGTCAGATCTGTCTGGGATTGCCCAGGTCGTCGTGAAGAGATTAACCTGTAAAGGAATTTCTAATTCTTTCGATACTGGTGTTTGTTTGACCTCCTAAAATCAGTCCATCCATTTATACTAACTTATATCTAAATATACATATGTGTACATTCCCACATATACTTACAAATGTATGAGTAGACTATCGCCAAATCCGTAAATAGATGCGAAAAAGCGTATAGCGGTAAATATATATAGACATGAACAAAGTAACATTTGTAAGCATATTTGGAAATGTACACAGATGTATATATAGATATAAGTTAGTATAAATTGATGGGTTGATTTTAGAAGGTCAAACAAACACCAGTGTCCAAAGAATTAGAAATTCCTTTAAGGTCAATCTCTTCACGACGACCTGGGCAACCCCAGACAGATCTGACGCCAATGCCTCCCACTTCCTCTTTCGCCTTTCTCTTTCCTTTTTCTTTCTTTTTCTTTTTCTTTTATTTTCATTTTATTTTTATTTTTATACTTCCGTTCAATTAAAGAAAATGCTTATTCCGGCAAAATCTTTTGTACCAAATGGAAGAAACACTGTAAGGTCTGATGAAATGAGCTAATTAGCTCATAAAAATGAACTATAGTTTATAACCACTCAAAATGACGTGTTGAGTTTTCCTTTATAAATATAATTTGCTCTGGATAACATCCTTTGAGCTCTATATATATATATATAAAACTTAATATTTTATATTAAGTTATCTTGTTGGATTATACTCACCGTTTACGACTGGACATATATATATATATATATATATATATATATAATTCCAGGTGAAGAGGCCTCAAGGATTTTATATTTTGAGTGAACTGGCATTTATTTTATTATGGACAGTGCTCAATATAATGAGTATTATAGGGCTTAATATAATTATATAGTTATGAATTAATTGCACATTGCAACACGGAAATTTCTATGTTTCGAGATAGATTCTCATCATCAGACAATGTTGCTGTTAGTTGTTCAGATAATTTACATTTAAATGACAAAAACCTTTGGTTAGCTGTGTATGTATGTGGGAAGATATAAAAAATTTACATGTTTGTTTCTTTTGGCTAATCACAGTGGAGATTCATTTTGGAATTTGGCCCCAAAGAATACATACTAACCAACTTTTTCTCTTTTTTTCTTTTTTCCTTCCTCATCCTACCCTTTTCTATTGTTACTTTTCCCTCCTTGAAGGTCAAGATGTTAACCTGTCTTTAACCTGATCTTATCATTTTTCCTTCTTTCTCTTCAGTTTTATTACTTTTAATGTGATATTCTCATTCAGCACCAATTCTATATTTTTTTGCTTATTTATCATTTTTAGTCTATTTATTTATTTGTTGTAAAGTTTTTTTTTAAAGAAAAGATTTTTTTATAAAATATAATTTTTTGGTCTATCTATTTAATTGTTGTAAAGTTTGTTTTATATAAAAGGAAATATTTATTTTTTTTAAATTATTTTATGTTCCAATTTATTTTTATGTAGTTTGTCAGTAATTATTTTTCTTAAGCACTTGTTGGTTATATGCATGTTATTTCATTTACATTTTATCCATTTTCTAATGTGAATAATTTGCAATGTCTACATATGATATTTATTTCGTTGCGTTTATTTAATAAATTTTTATTCTTAAGGGATTTAATAATAAATAGTTTTTCGTATAAACATAATGAACATGGTTCATTTAAGGACTTACATGTTTTAGCTTCTTTTAGAATTCTCCACTTTATTGTGGGTGTTTTTTGTTTCCTTCAGGTACCAATAATATTTCGATAGGGATGTGCTATTTTTGTATTTTTTATTATTAAATGAAGAGGTGTGCTGGTAAATTCGTTGCTTTAGAGTGTTTTTAGTACTCCCTATATAATTTTTTATATTATTTGGATTTTTCTTTGAGGATATTTCGCATTGATATATTATTGATTCCGTTGAGCACCTGTTTTCTAACGGACAGTCTATGTGGTTTTATACCCTTATCAATAGAATACAAAATTAGTAGGAATTCAGCTAATGAGGAAGTATTTAATAAGCATAGCAATTTTTATAATACTGCATTAAAAATAGTAGATACAAAACCCAAATATTAAATATGTAAACGAGAAAAGTAACCATCGAAGAAAAAATAGGAATAGGAATTTCATCTGGTACACACCCTCTTTCAACCAGATGACTAGTAGTAAATTGGGGAAAAAACTTCCTCGTTTTAATCTAGTAGCTCGTGTAAATTCATACCTAGGGGGCACCAGTGATCTAAGTTCGTTGGAGCAGAAACCGTGAAAGTATTTATGGAAGAGGCACAGGGAAGCCACATCACGCCGGTGAGAGAGTGACTGCAGCCGAGCTGACAAGTCGGTATCGATCACATTACAGATTCTCCGTTGTATTTGGTCAAGAACCCCGAGAAAAATAGCAAGGGCACCCGACCAGATGTGGCAGCACGGGCGGATGGTAGATTTATATTTGTGTAGGATGGATTCAGACGGGAAAAACTTCCTGGCCCTGCACAGTGAATCGACCTTCCTAGCAGCTGATTTAGCAACGGATTCGATATAGTCATTCCACTTGAGGTACGCTGACAGTATGAGGCCAAGGAGGCGTAGTGTTTTATTCTCAGGGAGGCTAGCCTGTTCCATGCTAATTGGGGGTAGGAGCGATTGTTTATGATGGTTAATAGCGCTGTCCTACTGTATCATTTTTTAATATTAAAATTTTAATATTAATTAGGATCAGGTTTTTGGAATTTACCTTCCTACTTTTCCGTTTGGATTAAAGTATTTTAATTATATATATATATATATATATATATATATATATATATATATATATACTCAATAAAATCACCTTTAAATCTGGCCATAACATATTACATTGAATTTAAATACATGGTTCTGTTGTCATTTCGCGCTATCAAGCGGTGTGACGTCATAGAATCGCATTGCAAATTTGCGAACTGCGTTTGTTATTTTTGGTAATTATTGCCGTTGCCTAGCGGAGTTTTATGTCAACACAAAATAAAATCGTCGGTGATGGTGGATGTTATTGTATTACCGTCTTGGTGACCTCTCTGAAGATGGCTCATGTGAGCCGAAAGCTTAGAAACAAATTAATAAAAAATTATCCAAATGTTGGAGAATTTTTGTCTTTAATTTCAACTGAAATTACGCCAAAATACGACGTTTAGAACAGCACATGATTAAACATAATAGACATTCATTGTCTCTGATATTTAACAGGATATGTTTAGGGGTAGAATCGCCGACTGACGCCAATTCGGTCGGGTTTCGAATCCTGGGTTAGGAAGCGACCGGAGTCTAAGCCGTACTGATGAGCTGTAATACAGCGAAACGGATCTGTCTACGGATGACTATAGTGTATATATATATATATATATATATATATATATATATATATCCAGGTGAAGAGAACCAACAGTTTTAGATTTCTAAATTCTCCGGCATTTTTTTTTTTTAATCATTTTTACAACATTGAGCTAACATTGTTTGATGAGGTAAAATCTCAAAATTATAGAAACTTTCGTGTTGCAATGTAAACTATATATTCATTTTATTTGAAAAACAAACTGGTGACTGGCGTGCGTATACACCGCATATATATAACACGCTAAGATTTCTCTTCTCTCATTCCATGCGGCCATGGCTTAGGGAGTAAGGACTCCGACTGACACCTGATCGGTCGAGTTTCATCCCTGCTGGAAGCAAATGGAAGTATAGCCACAAGCGAAACAGGCTTGTATGCGGATGACTAACACACACACTCACACACACACACACACATATATATATATATATATATATATATATATACAAACTAAATCTAAAAGTGAGCCAAAAGTCGACCGGGGTTTCACTCGCTGGATCGTCAGGACTGGGCTCCTGACGATCCGGCGAGTGAAAACTGCGGTCGACTTTTGGCTCACTTTTAGATTTAGTTTGTATTTTTGCTCTACTTTCGTATTGCGCTCTTTCTTGTTAAGGTTTTCGTCTTTGGGTTTTTTTTTCTTTCGAACACAGATTATGCTTTGTTTGTTTCCTTTTTTTATTCCCCTTTACCCATTTGGTAGTGCCCCTTTTTTATTCCCCTTTACCCATTTGGTAGTACCCCTTTTTGATTCCCCTTTACCCATTTGGTAGTACCCCTTTTTGATTCCCCTTTACCCATTTGGTAGTACCCCTTTTTATTCCCCTTTACCCATTTGGTAGTACCCCTTTTTGATTCCCCTTTCCCCATTTGGCAGTACCCCTTTTTGATTCCCCTTTACCCATTTGGTATTTCCCCTTTTTTATTCCCCTTTACCCATTTGGTAGTACCCCTTTTTTATTCCCCTATACCCATTTGGTAGTACCCCTTTTGATTCCCCTTTACCCATTTGGTAGTACCCCTTTTTATTCCCCTTTACCCATTTGGTAGTACCCCTTTTTGATTCCCCTTTCCCCATTTGGCAGTACCCCTTTTTTATTCCCCTTTACCCATTTGGTATTTCCCCTTTTTTATTCCCCTTTACCCATTTGGTAGTATCCCTTTTTGATTCCCCTTTACCCATTTGGTAGTACCCCTTTTGATTCCCCTTTACCCATTTGGTAGTACACCTTTTTTATTCCCCTTTACCCATTTGGTAGTACCCCTTTTTGATTCCCCTTTACCCATTTGGTATTTCCCCTTTTTTATTCCCCTTTACCCATTTGGCAGTACCCCTTTTTGATTCCCCTTTACCCATTTGGTAGTACCCCTTTTTGATTCCCCTTTACCCATTTGGTAGTACCCCTTTTTTATTCCCCTTTACCCATTTGGTATTTCCCCTTTTTTATTCCCCTTTACCCATTTGGCAGTACCCCTTTTTTATTCCCCTTTACCCATTTGGTATTTCCCCTTTTTTATTCCCCTTTACCCATTTGGTAGTACCCCTTTTTATTCCCCTATACCCATTTGGTAGTACCCCTTTTTGATTACCCTTTACCCATTTGGTAGTACCCCTTTTTTATTCCCCTTTACCCATTTGGTAGTACCCCTTTTTGATTCCCCTTTCCCCATTTGGCAGTACCCCTTTTTATTCCCCTTTACCCATTTGGTATTTCCCCTTTTTTATTCCCCTTTACCCATTTGGTAGTACCCCTTTTTGATTCCCCTTTACCCATTTGGTAGTACCCCTTTTGATTCCCCTTTACCCATTTGGTAGTACACCTTTTTTATTCCCCTTTACCCATTTGGTAGTACCCCTTTTTGATTCCCCTTTACCCATTTGGTATTTCCCCTTTTTTATTCCCCTTTACCCATTTGGCAGTACCCCTTTTTGATTCCCCTTTACCCATTTGGTAGTACCCCTTTTTGATTCCCCTTTACCCATTTGGTAGTACCCCTTTTTTATTCCCCTTTACCCATTTGGTATTTCCCCTTTTTTATTCCCCTTTACCCATTTGGCAGTACCCCTTTTTTATTCCCCTTTACCCATTTGGTAGTACCCCTTTTTGATTCCCCTTTACCCATTTGGCAGTACCCCTTTTTTATTCCCCTTTACCCATTTGGCAGTACGCCTTTTGATTCCCCTTTACCCATTTGGTAGTACCCCTTTTTGATTCCGCTTTACCCATTTGGCAGTACCCCTTTTTGATTCCCCTTTACCCATTTGGCAGTACCGCTTTTTGATTCCCCTTTACCCATTTGGTAGTACCCCTTTTTGATTCCCCTTTACCCATTTGGTAGTACCCCTTTTTTATTCCCCTTTACCCATTTGGCAGTACCCCTTTTTGATTCCCCTTTACCCATTTGGCAGTACCCCTTTTTGATTCCCCTTTACCCATTTGGCAGTACCCCTTTTTTATTCCCCTTTATCTATTTGGCAGTACCCCTTTTTGATTCCCCTTTACCCATTTGGTAGTACCCCTTTTTTATTCCCCTTTACCCATTTGGCAGTACCCCTTTTTTTATTCCCCTTTACCCATTTGGCAGTACCCCTTTTTGATTCCCCTTTCCCCATTTGGCAGTACCCCTTTTTTATTCCCCTGTACCCATTTGGTAGTACCTTTTGGGTTTGACGACTTACTTTACCGATTTGTTAGCAGTAGGTTTATTTTTATTTCGGTCGTGATTAGTGCTACTCTTGTATTGGTACGTTTTACAATATATATATATATAAGCAGCTTGTCATCATTAAAGCATGTTTCATTGAATAATATAGGCATATTATGTCTATTTTCACTATTATTATCTTTTTGATGTTAAGTTGCAATTAACAAGGAAGGCTTCGTCGTTTTTATTAACCCAAGTACTTTCGATCCGATATCATCGTCAGGGTTGAAATGCGAAAACAATTCGAACTGAGTTCAAATTCCTGTTGATTTTCTTGCATTCACTTTCACGCAAATACCTTTAGGAAAGGTATTAATCAATCTCTTCTCCTTCCAGCTACGGATTGAATAGCAGGGAAGATTGAGTTCTATAGCCATGGTTGGCAACTAGTCTACTACTGAAAGAAATGACAACCTATTCGGTGAAAATCTTCTGCCTAGTCAGATATGGCTTGAAAGAGATATGAACTTAACTGAAATATTCAACAGTCATTTAGGCAAGGAAGTTGTGAAGAGACATGATCACGTATGGTCCTTAACTGACTGAATGAATTTGATTTAATGTTTATTTTATGGACTCTCACTAGCAACTGAGTAAAATTCCTGCAATTGTCAAGTTCTATCAAGTTCGCGCAGCCAGTTCACGAAATATTCAAAATAGCCGAGTACTTTCCAGACAAATCTGGTATCAGTAGTCACATAGAGATCGATTCACAGACAAGCATTAACAGAATCTGATCGATAAATTGAGATAAATTGGTCAGATCAGTATTAGTTTTCTGTTGTTTTTTTTTTTCGTTCATTTCTTTTTAACAAATCGATCGATAGGAAATCTTATTCTTCTTCTATGTGCCCTATCCCTTCAGGACGTAGGCGATCATGGTTCTCCACGTCTCCCTATCCTTGGTGGCTCTTAGTATGTTTTCTTCTGTTACACCTCGCAAACCCCGTTCAGTCATCCACCTCATCAGGCTCTTCAAATATGTTATCCTCTGCCTTCCTCTGTCTCTTTTTTCTTCTATCTGTCCTGTCAGTATCAGGTTCTCCAAGCCCTCCTTCCTCATTGCATGTCTCAGAAACTTCAGTTGTCTCTTTCTGATGCTCACTATTAATTTCCTTTTCGTTGCCATTCTTTCGAACACCTCATCGTTGTTCACATGCTCGGTCCACGATATCCGCAGCATCCTTCTGTAGAACCACATTTCCGCTGCTTCAAGTTTTCTTCCTCATCTCCGTATTAAAGAATTGACATCACATAGCAACCTAGCACTCTCTCCTTTGTTTCTAGGGAAATTTTCCTATATCTTATTACAACTTTGTATTTATTTACAGCGATTAGAGTACTATGAGTGCTCTAGAATAATGGCCTTTTGTTAGACTAGCTTAATATATATTTACTCACTAATCACATAAATCGACCAAATCCTAGAACCAAACCTTTAGCATCGCAAATAAAGTGACGCAAAAGATCACGTACCTAATTAGTAATATTTATGTTGATTGACTTAATGATTTGTTAATGAAGGCTGGCATCTACCTCGGAGTAATTAGTCCCGGAATGCAAATTACAGGCCAATATTAGTGTCCATCGTAATGCCTCTTCTCTGATGAACAGTTTAAATTAGTCCAGCATAGGTCAAATCAAAAGGAAAACCTTATAGGAAAACTGGGTTGTATTTAATATCCCAATGTAGAGAACCTTCTTAGAAAGAAAGACTTAATTGCCTCTTTCTCTTAGGCTGAGTCATAAATAATTGATCAACTTTATTCGTCAAAAATGAAGTACAATTATACTTTATTCAATTATACATTCACCATTATTTGCAAATTATCTGTTACCTTCGGTAGCATTTGAGTAAAAATCTCCAGGTTTTAATCACATATTTTCCGACGAATTTTGAGTTTGGTTTTTATTAGAAGAAATCTCTTCATCAAAGCTTTTTGCAACAATCGAAAACGGTAATACCTGGTCCGTGCAATGTAAGGTGAATATGGTGGGTTTGGATGAAACAGACTAGCCGAGTTCCAAAATTTTTCCGAGGTTATCCTTGCTGAATGTGGCTTTGCGCTGTCAGGGAGATGAACGACATTTTTCCTATTAATGATCGCCGTGCTTTTAGACAAAACTTTTATGGACACATTGCAGCTGATGAATGCATAAATGTATATTTAGCATTTCATTTTTTTTAATTATAAATGAATAATACCCCGACAATCCAACCACACTCAAATTACCTTCCATCTTCCATGGAACTTAGAATTTAGTGTTGGTTGTAGATATTTGTCTCTGCCACTATCTTCTGCGTTGAATATTTTCGTTATGTTAGTGTACTTCAAAAATTATTCTTAACTACAACGCCTCTTCGGGAGACAGACGGTCACGGCACTTCACAGCTATCACTGGGTCACTGTGTCGGGCCAGGATGTTTTTTTCCGCCTGAATCCATCTTGCACATATTCGTCCATGTAAAGAATACTGCTGTCATATCTGGTCAGTCGCCCCTTCTGTTCATCGCAGTGTTCTCGACATGATCTAAAGGAGAATCAGTAATGTGATAGGTACCGACTTGGCAGCTCGACTCCTGCCACTTTCTCACCGACGGGATGTGGGTTCCCACTGTCTATTCTACAAATATATTCATGGCTTCTGCACCGACGAACTTAAGTCACTTGTGCCCCCCCCCCCAAGAAATCTCTCCGTCAAAAAGACTGGTAACAAGGTCCCACCCTTTTACAGTTAGATCAACCAAATTCAGCCGACAATTCTACTCCAACAGCTTTTTTTCTCGCACTTCCCGCCTGTTGAACTCCTTTCCATATACTTGCTTTCCTGACGGCTACAACCTCCAGGAATTTAAATGCAATGTCAATACCCATCTCTTATCCACTTGACTCCATTTCTTTCTACATCACCCTGTATATATTGTTCTTTTCCTTTCTCTCTAACTTGGCAACTCTCTTCACTCCTGTGTTCCCATCCTTCTCTTGCTACTTTCTCTGACACCCCCTGTAACTGGTTCGTCTTTCTCTTCACTCTTCTCTTGTCTAAACTTTTACTCTTATGTAGCCCCCTGTGCATTAGTGGCGGTACCGCCTTGCTTGGGGTGAAACGAGTAAAAACTACCCTTTCTAATTCTTAGTAAGGTTTGCCTTTTTATCTCTCTCTGTTTTATACACCCTTGTTGCCCGTGTGCTTTGGTGGTGTGCTATTTCCATCTCGTGAAGACCATAAGTTCAATCCTTAGGTCAATAAAGAAAAACTGGTTCAGCAGAAACAAGCAATCAACTGGTCTCTCACTGAAAAATACGCAATAGTCATTCAATAACCCATATCAGCCAAACGCTATACTGCTGACAATGACTTTCAGGATTTATTCGAAACTTAATTAGATTATTTTGAAACATTTTTTTAGTAAATCATTATCAAGATATTATTTTGTACATCTGTCACCCCTACTTCACCTCATTCATTTAATTTACACACCCTAAGTTGCCCGTGTTTTCCCTGACATACTTGCCTTCAATATATGCTAAAGGAAACCAAATTCATTATCTCCGCTTCGTACAACTGGAACAAATATGAAATCTCGCCGGTTGTCACTTTTGCTACAAACATGAGACTTTGACAGTCCTATGATTGTGTTGAACTGCGAATTGAAAGACGAAAATAAAAATTATTTATCGTATTTTAGATTTTAAAACTGCTTGCTTAAATATACTCCTACGACGGGCAAAGAATATGCGTGAGAAAATGTCTTTAAAACATTGCGGACTCAGAACTTCAGATAATTCAGAAACCCCGATGAGTTGATTGACTGCAAAGTTATATTAAAAACAACAAAATTTGAAACAAAACAAAACATTTTTATTTATAGAAATAATCGACAGCATTATGGAGACAGGAATAAATTTGTTTTTTATTCTACATTCATACACACTGAGCCAAAAGTTATACGATAGCAGTATGTAAAGATAATGGTAGGTGGCGCCACCGTTCCTTCGAGCAATTGAAATGTCTAACACTTGCGTTCAATCATCTGGTGAGTTAGTGTGAACCCAGGCTAGGCTATCCCTAACAAAGTGATACGAATTATCGAAATTCAAACGGGGAATAATAGTTGGTTCATTTATAAAATTTAACATGATGTGAAGTGTGTACCAGAAACATCTGATAGAAGTCATTAGCGTACACTGTGGACTACGCAGTAACCAATTAAGATTATCATCAGAGGCCCCTGGTTAGAATTGTCTTAGACATTCTACACTGGCTCAGATTACATCCCTATTCAATGTATGGGAGGAACATGCATATCCAAGCATTCTTTAGCTTCTTTTTTTTTTTTTAATCATATCACCCCAAGCAAGGCGATAACGCCACTTATGCGCAGAGGGCTACGTAAGGGTAAAAAGAATGGAAAAGAGAAAGCCGGAGACCGCATCCTAAACAGGAAACAAGGGATGAGCCTGTTCACCTGTTCAATAGATGTGGGTGGAGTGTGAACCGGGCGATAGTTTAGTCTATCTACTCCAATTGAAAAAAAAAGAAAAAAAAAGAAAAGAGTGAAAAAATTGGAAAAGAGAAAACCGGAAACCACATCCTAACAGGAAACAAGGGATGAGCCTCTCACCTGTTCAATAGACGTGGGTGGTGTGTGAACCGGGCGATAGTTTAGTCTATCTACTCCAATTCTACAAGATATAGGAGCAACAGAGCCAATACAATGCTCCTGCTAACACCACATTTTTTTATAATCATATCGCCCCAAGCAAGACATTTTACTGACAGTATTGTTCAGGGGGTTACATAGGAGGAAAGTTTGAAAGGTTATTGGGGGTGTCAGGAAGGGAGTAAGAGAAGGATGGGAATACTGATGAGAGTGGAGTGGACGGAGAAAGGAGCATGAGAGAGAGAGAGGATGCAAGTTAGTGAGATAGGAGATGACAATTGACTTCACATTTAAATTCTTGGAGATTGTAGCCGTCGGGGAAGCAAGTAAACGGAAGGAAATTCCACAGGCAGGAAGTGTAAGAAAAAAAGCTGATAGATTAGAATTTGCGGTTATATTTGATTGGCTTCACAATAAAAGGGTGAGACCTGGTTGCTGGCTCTATATATGGCACAAGTGAGGTAAGTTCATCGGAGCAGAATGCGTGAAAGTGGAAGCCGAGGAAAAAAAGGCGTGTCGACTGGCAACGATTGACGTGATCCGATGTATAACAGTTCCAGTAGTCTTGGACGAATGATAGGATCCGGGTGTGGTATAGACCCCATGAGGCCATGGACCAGCTGTCGATAGTTTTTTATAATTGTTTTTTTTTTTTTTTTTTTTCAAGTGTCATTGGCTGGCTTTGCAGATCCACCCAAGCACTTTAATGACCAGTGACAATTACATTAACTCTGCTACACGGCCATTTTTATCTACCCATCCAGACTCTATGAAACCCAACTATGATTAATTATTCCAACAAACTATTGCACCGTGTAATCGAGCCAAGGTATCTCAGAATTACTTTGAGGTGTACATTCTTGAGACTACCAACGAAGGGTGTCGCTACTACGGTTGCTTTTCCCTGTATTTATGAGACATTGTTGAGAGATCTATGAAAGAAGCCCCCGTTAATATTATAGAGATTTAGAAAGCAAACAAGATGGTGTGGCTGAACTTCTCTACATTTGTTTTCCCGCCAACTGAAATGTAAATGAAGCTATTTCACGCTGCTGTACCTCGTCTAACTACAGATTCTACCCGATACAGGGCATCGTAGGGAGAGTGCAAAAAGTTGGATTTGTTTTTTTTTTTTTGGCAATTCTTAAAGTCATTTGTACCTTGTAATTATATGACATCGCTATATGAGTACTATTAGTGCTATGTAAACTTGTGTAGTCAGAAACCTAATATGGTTTTCAGCAATAAACTTGTTCCTCCACCAGGTTTTTTTTCTGATGAGGCGCGTGGTTATACGCCTAACAATTTGTTTTTAAAAAAACTGTCAAAGGGTAGATGAACTTTCTTGTAGAGTCATGAGCCATCCAGTAAAACGGAGCAGATCACGCTCCATAGCTATAAGGCCGTGCGGTGACCACGCGGCATTTTTGAACGAAGAGCTTCATAGGGTGTAACTAAGGCAAAGCTTGAAGTTGATAGAACATCGGTTGTGGTTTAAATTAAGAGATGTATGGGTTACGCCAGGTCTACTTGAAACGCTACGCTTGAATCCGACCAAATGGAACAGGATGATGATGATGATGATGACGGTGGTGGTTGTGATGGTGGTGATTTTTATTCAATTCGTGCAAATGTCTTTAGAATATCTTTATTGAATTTGGGCCAATGTATTTCGAAAATATTTATTCAATTCGTGCCAATGTCTTTTGAAATTCTTTATTCAATTCAGGTCAATGTCTTTAAAATATCTTTATTCATTTCCTGCCAATCTCTTTCGAAAATCTTTATTCGAATCGAGCCAATGTCTTTCAAAATCTTTATTCGATTTGAGCCAATATCTTTTGAAAATCTTTATTCAGCTCGGGCCAATGTCTTTAGAAAAACATTATTCAAATCGAGTCAGTGTCTTTCAAAAATCTTTATGCAATTCGAGTCAACTTTTTCGAAAACCTTTATTCAACTTAGGCGGCTAATGTCTTTAGAATATCTTTGGACGAAACTGGACGTTGAATAATTTATTAAATCCTGACGCATCGAATCACCTTCTAGAGAGCCGTGTCTTTCCAAAAAACGTAAATCAATATCTTTTTTCTTTGATACCTTTGCAGTTTTACATTGGTTTTCATTTTTTAAAACTTGTTTTGAACTGATTTATTACAGGTTTTAACTCAATTTCATGGGAAATGACCTCTTAAAAATGGAGAGAATCATGGCTGTCGTTTTATTAATTGTGATATTTTGTGATGTGAAAATAAAATTCTGAAAAATTTTTTTACCATAACATAAATAGTAATTTCTGAATCATATTTTCTATTTTCAGATTAGATCAAATCCTTGGTAAATCGGGAAGTAAAAATAAAGACGTATATGAGTCCAAGGTTAGCCTCGCATCACGTGTTGTCAAGGTAGAAAGGCAGGTGAGTTCGTTTTCACAGAATCAATTATAAAGGATCCAATATATATATATTCTGAAGATAAGATTCTAATCTCGAAATATTAATGTATAATAAATAAGTAATATCCAACATCTTCTTTACCGTCTGTTATTATACTAAACGCATTGTGATAGCCTTCTAATAAATACCCATACACAATGCTCCAAGCAAATTATAAAACTCTAATATATATATATATATATATATATATATATATATATATTATTATTATTATTATTATTATTAAAATACTTTAATCCAAAACGGAAAAGTAGGAAGGTAAATCCCAAGAACCTGATCCTAATTAATATTCAAAATTTAATATTAAAAAATGATACAGGTGGAGAGCTCAATGTAATTAAAATTACAGAGCCAATTATAAAATAAAATAAATTTCGATGTTCAAAACTGTTGAATGATCATTTCAACATGAAATCCCTAAGAGAGGTTTCACATCTCATCGACAACTACCACATTTCAAAAATCTTTCTTTCTCTCTCTCTCTCTCTCTCTCTCTATATATATATATATATATATATATATATCTTTCTCTGTGCCAGCCACTCCAGCGCTCTCTCTCTCTCTCTCTCTCTCTCTCTCTCTCTCTCTCTCTCTCTCTCTCTCTCTCTCTCTTTGAAATGTGGTAGTTGCCGATGAAATATGAAACCTTTCTTAGGGATTTCATGTTGAAATGATCATTCAACAGTTTTGAACATCGAAATTTATTTTATTTTATATATATATATTCGAATATAAATACTCCATCGATATTCTTTGGTGGTGTGCTATTTCCATCTCGTAAAGACCATAAGTTCAATCCTTAGGTCAATAAAGAAAAACTGGTTCAGCAGAAACAAGCAATCAACTGGCCTCTCACTGAAAAATACGCAATAGTCATTCAATAACCCATATCAGCCAAACGCTATACTGCTGACGATGACTTTCAGGACTTATTCGAAACTTAATTAGATTATTTTGAAACATTTTTTTAGTAAATCATTACCAAGATATTATTTTGTACATCTGTCACCCCTACTTCCCCCCATTCATTTAATTTTATGAAATTTGGAGAAATTTGTCTTTTGTGTCGATTAATGTTAAATTGGTTGTAAGGACAAGACCTCGGAGAATTTAAATAATTCAATTTTTTACAAAAGACCACCAATTACAGAAATTTTGCTCTGAATCGTAAAATAAAAAATACAATAAAATTGCAATAGAATGGAGATAATATTTAATTAGAAAAATATAAAATATATTATGGATATTATTGTCTTAAGAGAAGAATTTCGATATATAATAAAATTTTACAATAATTATTTTCAATTTATTAAATTTTAATTAGGATAATTTAGTAAGTGTTAAAATCTTTTAAAGTTCTGTATTGATTTGTAACAACCAAGTGATATTGTTTTAAATTACATCTTAATTAAATTACATTTACTAAAACTATAAACCAAAGCAACTAAAATTCAATAAAATATTAGAAGGTTTAAAATATTTTATTTTTTACTGGGTAGCTAAAAATAATATTTAGAAAAGGGTTTTTAAAGTGTATTTGTCGTGTAGTTTCATTTCCATTATCTTTTCCATGCGACCTCCCCAGCTGTCACCAAATCTCAGGCTTGCGTAGATGCGTGTTGCATGCGTCAAATGGCTGAAAGTTAACTGCACCTGAGGCTGCAGCTGGTCACATGCGGTTCCGTCCCCGTATGACCGAAGGTGTTGATGATCTGTCGAATCCCTCACTTCTCCGGCCACGTTGTGATTTCTGATCACAAGGTGAGCTGAGGACTCAGAGGACGGTCGTCTTGTATCGTACTCGGTGATAGCTGCAATGAAGAGGCGAGGAGGGTGCACAAATAAAGAGACAGCTGCAAAAGCTAGCCTACGCGAACGAATGATTATACTCGTACATCTTTGTAGAGCAACAGAGGAAAAAGAATTAATAAAAAACAAAAAGCATAATACGGCTTTTTCTCAAAGTCCACAAATTACTGCCTGCTACCAGGTCTAGGGATGTGCGTTGTGGCGCAGTGGATATCGGCTCGGAATGAGAACTCGGGTAGCCGAGTTCGAATTCCAGCTGAATTCATTGCTTTCACTTACGCGCAAATACCCTTGGGAAAGGTATTAATCCGTCTCTTCCCTCCAGTTATGGGTTAAATAACAGGACAGATTGGGTTCTATAGCCTTGGCTGGCAACCAGTCTACCGCAGAAAGCAATGGCAACCTACTGCGGGATAATCTTCTGCCCAGTCAGTCATGTCTCTTTCGAGACATGATCGCCCAAGCGTGCATCACGTATGGCACTTAACTGACCAGGTCTAGTCATCATTAGAGGTAAGACAGTCACGGTCTCCTTATGCGACCCTTTCCCTTTCTCTTTGTTTAGCAGCAGTGGACGTGCCTGTTAACGTGGGGAGATGATTTTCGCGTCTTAGCGTTCTCCACCGCGTCTCGAGCGGGTCTCTTTACTTTTCAAATGCGTGTGCCTTTTTGTTAAAAATCGTTCGGCGTCTGGATGGGAAACTGGGTATTATTCCTCAAAAGTGTAATTTTTGTGTAACTGGTTTTAATCACCTGTTACGATTTCTCACTGATGTCTGCCAACCTAAAGCCTTGGAAACAAAGGTCGGGTAATTGTGCTACATTCGCATGCCAGCCTTAATTATATTTCCTCTCATCACGTGGGGTGGTCATTTTCAAAGTCAGCCGATGAGTTAACCTAAATCGGTCTTCATCGCTTCTCTGAGGAGAATGGGAGAGAAAAGAAAAACAAGAAAGAGTTCTCTCCCTTTGGCGAGACGGATTTTTCACCTGGTTTGCGTCCATTTGCTGTCATATAAATCAATATCATTTCGTGAGTGCATTGTGTCTCGCCTCTCTCTCTCTCTCTCTCTCTCTCTCTCTCTCTCTCTCTCTCTCTCTCTCTCTCTGCCAGTCACTCCCAGAGCCTACTTCTCTCTCTTTCTCTCGCTTTCTCTCTCTCTCTTGCTTTCTCTGCTCCTCTCTCTCTCGCTTTCTCTCTCTCTCTCTTTCTCTCTCTGAGTGCCAGCCAACTGCAGAGTCTGCTCCTCTCTCCTTCACTTTCTATCTCTCTCTCTGTGCCATCCACCCCTAGAGCCCGCTCCTCTCTCTCTCTCTCTCGCTTTCTCTCTCTCTCTGTTCCAGCCACCCCCAGAGCCTGTCCTCTCTCTCTCTCTCTCGCTTTCTCTCTCTCTCTCTCTGTCGCTTTCTCTCTCTCTCTGTCGCTTTCTCTCTCTCTCTCTCTGTGCCAGCAACCCCCAGTGCCTGCTCTCTTTCTTTCTTTCTTTCTTTCTTTCTTTCTTTCTTTCTTTCTTTCTCTCTCTCTCTCTCTCTCTCTCTCTCTCTGTGCCAGCCACCCCCAGAGCCTGCTCCTCTCTCGCTTTCTTTCTCTCTATCTCTCTCTATCTCTATTCCTCTCTCTCTTTCTCTGTGCCAGCCACTCCATCGCCTGTTCCCCCTCTCTCTCTCTCTCTCTCTCTCTCTCTTTCTCTCTCTCGCGCGCGCGCGCTTTCTCTGTCCTTCTCTCCCAGTTCTTCCCAAGAAAAAAAAAATGTTCACACCCCAAGTCATTCTTCAACCATCTATGTCAGGATTCGAACTCATGGTCCAGCGATACTATTTTAACATGGATGCATAGGGAAAACTTACAGTGTTACATACATTTTTAAATTTTACAAGTATCAGGCTGTTCAGCACCTTATAAAGACACCAATTTCTGAATTAAAAAATTTTTTCTGTAATATTTTAAACTAAAACAAACGAAAATAAATATTTGCTTCAATTCAGAATCATTAAACTATCAGCTAATTCTTCTCAAATAAAGTTTCAGAAAAGTATTAATTTTATATTTTTTGAAGAATTTTCAATAAAAGGAAATATGTTGTGTAGGCAAATTTGTCAATATGGCGAATTTTGATGATATTCATAAAAAATTATTACAATCAATTAAAACCTGGTGTGAAATTTAACAAAGTATTTTTTATCGGAAATGTAATTAATGGTTACGCTACTATAGTTTCAAACTTTCAGTATCATCAGGTGTTATTTATTAACTGATATCCAACGCTTTTTTAGAATACATCCGGACATTATTTCAGACCTTTCATTTTGTAACATTTCTCGTTCTGGAAATCAACTTTTTTTTTCTTGGCACAATCTGCAGACATCACCACCGCTACAAGGTCTGGCCTTTCTTAAAATACTCCCGGTAAAATACTAACCCTTTCCCATTCTTCCCTTAATTTCCACATGCAACTGGCGACTTTGCACAATTTTTACGTCTTTATTTCTAGCTTAAATGTAGATTTGTTATTACACCATCTATTCTCTTCAGTACAGCCTACGTATATTTTGTTTGGTCCATTTAAATATTGTAAATAACTCATTCGATTTTACCGAAGGAATTATTTCGAAAGGTTCGAAATGATGTCCAGATGTGTACATATTAGGAAAAATATATCTTGGGCTCGTATAAACCAGGATGAAAGTGAGATAAAAATAATCAAAATCTCTACGTGTTTACCAATTTAAACTTACATGTTATGCGGTCTAAAATACCTGTTATACGTGCCAAAAATGCGTTCGATGATGTTAATATAATTGGTTAATACGCCTGACGATACACAAAGGTCAAAACCAGCATAATCGGCTGATATTCCAAATTAGAATATTTCAAAGCTTTACATATTAAATGTTTCTTTTTCTTTAAATATGTATGGAGAACTTTTTACTATAACTGTTTACTGGTCTAATTTGATATTGATTCTAACCAATAACTGTTTAATATATATATATATATATATATATATATATATATATATATATATATATCCACTACAAATGGTACATTTGTTTCGACATTGAAACTTCAGTGTCTCATCAGGTGGTATGTATAGGAATGGAAAGCCTCTTTTCTTATATTTGGTCAGTTGTGTTTGGGGTGTTGGTGGGGGTTAGTAATAAGGGAACAAGTCTAGTGTATTGACCGTTGGAATTTTGAAGAAAGTGGTGTGGGTAGATAAAATGATTGATTAATAAGAGTCTTTGATTTCTAGACAGATTTAACATTAGCAGTTCGAATGTAAGGTCTTTATTATCTTGCAGCTAGACTATATCCTTTGGATTTCTTAGAAGAGCCGTTAAGGGGTTGGATGCTTATTTTGTACAGAATATTTTTGTATAAAGCAGAGTCGTTATAATTAATGTAAATTTGTATATTTGATCTTAATTTTGGATTTAGGAAATAGATTTGTCCTATTAAATTTTAAATTTTAATTAGATCACAGTTGGGAAACCGATTTTTTCTATCAAATTTTTAATTTGAAATTTCTTTTCTTATACTTGGTCAGTTGTGTATGGGATGTTGGCGGGGGGGCGTTGGTGATAAGGGAACAAGTCCTGTTGATTGACCTTTAGAATTTTGAGGAGAGTGGTGTGGGTGGTGAATATATTTGATTAATGAGTGTCTTTGATTTCATGACAGATTTAACATTAGCTGTTAGAGTGTAAGTTTTTTTTATATATCTTGTGACTAGACTAGACTATATCCTTTAGGATTTCTTAGGGGTACAGGTTAGGGGTAGGATGCTTATTCTGTACAGAATATTTTTGTATTTAAGCAGAGTTTTTATAAATAATCTAAATTTGTATATTTAATCTTAATTTTGGATTTAGGAAATCGATTTTTTCAATTAAATTTTAAATTTTAATTGGATCACAGTTTGGAAACCGATTTTTTCTATTAAATTTCAAATTTTAATTATATCACCGTTTGTAGTAAAATTTAATGTAAGAGGTAAATTTTAATGTTAAAAATTTTAGGTAATAGGTAAGCAAGTAATAGGTGCGTAATAAGTAGAATTTTATGTAGGAGCAAAGATTAAATGTTTTTATTTAAGGTAACAGGTGAATAGCTAATAGGTGTGTTTGTATTTAAGGTAATAGGTGGAGTTTAATGTGTGTATTAAGGACAGTTTTTATAATTAATCTAATTATGGATATTAAACCTTACTTTAGAATTTAGTAAATCGATTTTTTCTATAGAATTTATAATTTTTTAGAAAAATTTCTAGGGGTTACTAACTCTGGATTTTGTAGTATTTTAGCATGATTGTAATGTTAGTTCTTTAATGTGCTTGTAGTTCACTGTGGTTTCATGCCTCTGGTTTAAAAGCTTGTTACTATTCATGTAGCGGATATATATATAAAACAAATGATGTACATGTTCTAAAATATAATTTATAATAAATATTCACAGCTCTATATATTATATATCGAGCACTATTTTAAATTAATGTTTTGGACGTTGTAAAAAAATTTTCTTCGTTCTGTATTCACTCGGATATATATATATATATATATATTATTCAGATACTTTAATCCAAGCGGAAAAAGCAGGAAGGTAAATTCCCAAAACCCGATCCTAATTAATATTAAAAATTTTATTTTAATATTAAAAAATGATACAGGAAGAGAGATCCATGTAATAAAATATTACTTAAAATAGGATTAATTCAATGATGTTGGATGACCATTTCGATATGAAAATTCCCACGGGGGATAACACATCACCTCAGCAACAAAAAAATCCTTTCAGAAACTGGAGAAAAATCAGTCTAATTTTCCTTTTTAAATAGATCAATTTTTCTCCAGTTTCTGAAAGGATTTTTTTGTTGCTGAGGTGATGTGTAATCCCCCATGGGGATTTTCATATCGAAATGGTCATCCAACATCATTGAATTAATCCTATTTTAATTTTTAATTTTTTTATATATATATATATATATATATATATATATATATATATATATTGTGTATTTGGGTAACAATCTCTCTTTTCTGCAAGTTTAATTGAAAGTGACAGACAGGGTATTATCATTAGGTTTTATAAAATTTTTCATGTGTTCCTATAATTTTTGTTTTATTTTGGAACTTAAACTATATATATTCCACATGTTTATTCATATTTCAAAGCTTTACATATTAAATGTTTCTTTTTCTTTAAATATGTATGGAGAACTTTTTAATCTAACTGCTTACTGGTCTAATTTGATATTTATTCTGACCAATAACTATTTAATAAGTATATATATATATATATATATATATATATATATATATATATATATATCCGAGTGAATACAGAACGAAGAAAGAATTCTTACAACGTCCAAAACATTAATTTAAAACAGTGCTCGATATATAATATATAGAGTTGTGAATATTTATTATAAATTATATTTTAGAACATGTACATAATTTTATGGAAAGTAATGGAAAGCGAGACTTATTCCCCTATCACTAACCCCCACCAACACCTCTAACAAAACTAAAACAAATATAAGGAAAGACGCTTTCCATTACTTTACACACCGCCTGATGAGACATTGAAATTTCAATGTCGAAACAAACGTACATTTGTCGTGGATATATATAGAAAAATTATGTACCTTTTCTAAAATATAATTCATAATTATATATATATATATATATATATATATATATATATATATATATTGTGTATTTGGGTAACAATGTCTCTTTTATATAAGTTTAATTGAAAATGATAGACAGGATATTATCATTAAGTTTTTTATATAATTTTTCATGTGTTCCTATAATTTTTTTTTTTATTTTGGAACTTAAACTATATATATCCTACATGTTTATTTATAAATAAAACAAAATTAATTCTTGATAACGGCTAAAAGTATAGCCGAAAGCGCTCGGAAGTACAAAAGCTTTGGACAATTCTTTTTAATTTGAGTTCCGAAAAGAAAAAAAATTGGACAATTCCTATATAATTTATATTTATATAAATTAAATTATTATATTTATAAAATTTATTTATATAAGTTAAATTATTATTTATATAAATTAAATTATTTATATTTATAATTATATAATTTTTTAAAACATTGGACATTTCTTATATAATTTTTTAAAACATTGGACAATTTTTATATAATTTGAAAGAATTGGCCAATTTTTATAATTTGAGCTCCGAAAAGAAAAAAATTATACGAACACATAAAAAATTATATAAAAAAGTTCATGATAATACCTTGTCTGTCATTTTTAATTAAACAATGAAACCTCTGCGTGCGTGTGTTTTAAAACGAATATTTTTCATTTTTATGCCAAAATAATCAAAGGTAACTTCGATAATTTCTTTTGCAGGTGGAAGACATTGAGTCAAAATTGGATTTGCTTATTGACTTGTACAAAGAAGATCGACAGTTGGTCCTCAGACGCGTCCTGGGTGGACAGGGAGCTCCGGAGGGGCCGCCGGATGATAGTCGCAAAAAGCCCCAGCCATTGTCGTCCATAAAACCGCGCCCTATCCTCGTGGACAAGCAGTACACCAGTGAACCCAATACTCCGACTGGTGCACGAAATCCAAGCCGACCTATGCAAAGAAATCTGTCCGATCTTGGACAGCGAATTAAAAAACGTGTTACGTATCGGTGTCTTTCGTATAACGAGGTACCGCATCGGACAATGTCCGAGCGAATAACGTACGATAGGAATCGGCCAATAAAGGATCTTTTTGCCACGGAGCCAAGACCAGCGCGGAGTTGTCTTCTACCCCCGTCGATAAAAGACCCGTCACCGATAAAGGACGAACAAACACCACTATGCTTAATGTGTTCAGACGATAAAGAGGCCTTCGATGAAGAGATCAAAATTGAGGAAGGTTCTAGTTTAGAGAGTTCGCAGAATAAAGACCAGGCGGCACATAAAATACTCTGTGCAACAAGATCAGTCACAAATAACGTAGCAGTGACGTAACAAATATGTGAGATTTATGACAGAAAAAAAATCATCACATTATTAGCAAACAAATGCACGCACGAATACATACATACATACATATATATATATATATATATATATATATATATATATATATATATATATATATAGTCTACATAACACAATTTTCGTTCTGAAATTAATTATAACGATTAATCGAAAATTGTGTTACATAGGCTTGATTTGACCTCGTTTAGACTGTTAGTCATTCGTGGTCGAGAGGTCAAAGATGTGCCATATATATATATATATATATATATATATATATATATATATATAAAATTAAGCCTATATAACACCATTTTCGCTCTGGGATTATTATGATTAATCGAAAATTGTGTTATATAGGCTTGATTTGACTGTTGGTCATTCGTGGTCGAGAGGTCTAAGAGGCGCCATATATATATATATATATATATATATATATATATATATATATATATATATATATATATTCAATGGGTGTTATATGTATTATATTTACTACTGTTAAAGGGGAAAGTAACTCTGAAAAATCTTACGGGGTGAAATTAATTTTGTGAATATTCCAATGTTTTACTTCCCGCAAAGATATCCTGAACATCATGATTTAGTCAACATTGAAATATAAACAAAACTAACAACTGTATCTTACTTTACACTCAAATAACAATTACATTAACATACATCTTTCAGGGTTACTTTATTCCTTTATTCATATATATATATATATATATATATATATATATATATATATAAACACAGATGTGTATATGTCCACTCTTATATACACATATACAAGTATGTGCTTGCATAACTATATATATATATATATATATATGCGTGTGTATGTGTGTATGTGTGTGTAAACACAGGTGTTTATATGTATACTCTTATATACAGATATATATATATATGTGTTTGCTTTTATATATATATAAATATATATATATATACACGAATATGTGTACACATACGAGTATGTATATACAGATATAGATATATGTGTGTGTGTGTTTTCGTCCGTTGATGAGGAAAAACGGAGTGTTTGCAAACTTATTTAACTTCTTTATTGAGATTACACCCATGAATGAACACGAACTCAAACAAGAGATATAAGTATCAACTGATATATATATATATATATATATATATATATATATATATATATATATATATATATATATATATTGTAAGCATAATTATTTTGTGTATATGTCAACGGTCAATTCTTCATATTCGTGAATGTTTTGTGTCTGTATCTCCCGTCAGAAAAGGTGAACCAGAATTTGTTCTTTCTCCCAGACGCTTTCTCTAACTGCCTAAAAACAAATTGAAATTAAGAGAAGAACGTTGAAATGTCTTTTTACATTTTCCAATTTTGATTGGTTTAATACATGCAATTTAATGTTGCTCCAGGATTAAGTTTGTACTTTTCGGGTTATGACAGCCTTTCAAAACGGGCTATGAAAGCCTTTTAAACTATTGTATACTTTGAGATTTGAGAGAATTTCAATACCTTGTATTCTTAGGGGGATGATAGCCTTTCAAGAACTTATACCCTTAGGAGTATGAGAGCTTTTCAAGGCCTTATATCCTTCGGGGTATGAAAGCCTTTCAATTTTGTACCTTTAGGGATATAAGCACTATGCCCTTAGGGGTATGAAAACCTTTCAAGAATATTTACTCTTAGAATGATGAGTGCTTTTCAAAATCTTGTACCCTTAGGAGTATTTGAGCCTTTCAAAATCTTGTACCCTTAGGAGTATAAGAAACTTTCAAGGTCTTGTACGCTTAGGGGTACGAGATCCTTTCAAGACCTTTTAACTTGAGGGTCGTGAGAGCTTTTCAATGTCTTGTACCTTTAAGAGTATGAGAACCTTCAACGTTTCAAGACCTTGTGTCATTAGGAGCAGCATGATAGATATTCAAAGTCTTGCACCCTTAGGATTATGAAAGCTTTTCAATGTCTTGTACCCTTAGGGGCTTGAGAACTCTCAAAACATTGTACTCTTCGGAGTACGAGATCCTTTCATGATCTCGTGCCTTTATGGATATAAGAAAATTTCAAGACCTTGCACCTGACACTATTCAGAATAGAAGAGCCTTTCTGGGCATTTATCGAAGTTTATCACTTTATTATTCATACTCACACATATTTTCACTCTGCTCTTGTTTGTCCCAGATACCCTTTGCTCCGGGCACATGAGCATTGGTATTAAGAAATAGTGGCATACATACAAAAGAATAATGAAATTAAAATCACAGGTAGCCTTACTCGGGTGGAGTTTACTGCCAGACAGAAGACGCACGTATGACGTCTGTCGTGAGGGAGACATATTTTGACATCAGTCACGAAGATCTTTCGACATCTGTCCTGAGGGAGACATACTTTAGACGAATAAATGATATTGTCAGAGCATATCTTGCGAATATAAAGATTTGATTACATGTTACACCGACAAATTCAAACGTCTTCACGTGTTTAGATTTCTATCATGTGTTACTTATATATCGATTGGGTTATGATGTGTCAGAAAACGTTTTCAGTATTCTTCTTTTTGGAAAGATACGGGACGTATACACAGCAGAAGATTAATATAAAGTTATAGAGACACACATATACACATATAGATACACACACACATAACCACATATGCTCCCCACACATACATATGCACACTTATACGTGTGTGTCCATGCAAGTCAGTATATATATATATATATATATATATATATATGACAGTATTTAGTGATTTCTATTATATATATATATATATATATATATATATATATATATATGATTTTAAAATCATTTGTTTCTGATGAAAGGCCGAGGCCTGTCTGAAATATCAAATATATATTTATATTATTAAATACTGTCAAAAAAATACATTTTTAACTTACAACTTTTTAGTAGTTTTTCCTATACATATTAAAACAGTATACGTGGATTATCATTATGCTATATATATATATATAATTATATATATATATATATATTGTAATTTTGTTATTACAATGGTTTATAAAACCATAATACCACATGAAAACTTCTGGGTAGTGATATTATGCTTTTAAAAACCATTGTAATCACAAAATTACAATATTAAGCGCTCTGTATCGACCACTCTTTATAAAATTAAATGCTTGAACAGTGGTATTTTTTAATCTTTTAATCTACGTGTTTATTCACTTTTCTGTAATATATATATATATATATATATATATATATATAATTGTCCTATTGAGTTGCCTTATTGCCTCTAGAAAAGTTAAGAATTTACATCTCGTTACTGGCTTGTTGCAGAAATTGATTGATGAAGAAATATTTGGTCAGTTACTTTTCTATAGCACCCAGATATTCCAAAAACGTAGTATTCAATTTAGGCGGGGTTGAAAAAGCATCCTTTTACACACACACACACACACACACACACACACACACAAACATATATATATATATATATATATATATATATATATATTGTGTGTGTATTTTCACAGTATTTTTTTATTAATACAAGTTTCGTTGAATTAAATAGACAAGTTTTGTCTATTTATTTTGTGTAGGATCCTTTCGTATAGTCTGATAAGCTTGATGGTGCTATCGTTAAAAGACGACAAGAAATCACAGTAATTGTTGATTTTTTATCAGGTTTGAGCTTTCGGCTTACATAGGCCATTATCAAAGAATGAACATTAACATATAGTGAACATAGAACATTTTAACTTATAGTGAACATGTTTTATGTTCACTATATGTTAATGTTCATTCTTTGATAATGGCCTATGTAAGCCGAAAGCTCAAACCTGATAAAAAAATCAACAATTACTGTGATTTCTTGTCGTCTTTTAACGATAGCACCATCAAGCTTATCAGACTATACGAAAGGATCCTACACAAAATAAATTGACAAAACGTGTGTATATTATTCAACGAAACCTGTATATATATATATATATATATATATATATATATATATATATATATATACAGAAAGAAAAGAGGAGAGATTTTCATTCAGAAGCAGTTGAACACGCAACGATGATTTCAAGCGTTATGTAACTACTCTTCCATACATAGAGAAATGATAAAAAAACACCTGAAGTTACCGAAAGTTTAAAGTCAAGGTTATGTAATCGACTGGCTTCCGAATAAAAATGTTTAAAGGCTCTACATTATGTACGTATTAAGCACTTTTTAATAAAATCGTATACTGGTCTAATTTCATTCCGACTAACAACTGGTAAATAATTATATATATATATATATATATATATATATATATATATATAAGTAATGGTTACTTATAAAGGTACCGAAACTTTATAGCTGTTGAATTGTAATATGCTATTATTATTATAATAATAACTACCATATATATATATATATATAGAGAGAGAGAGAGGGAGAGAGAGAGAGAGAACAACAGAGAGAATATATATATATATATATATATATATATATATATATATATAAAGGCATTTATATATACCATACAACGATACATAAATTAAGCACCATTAACATATTTATTGATATATAAGTTCGGAATTTTGGAAGATTTCATTCTCTATATTTGAATGAATAAACTAAAAGAGATAGATAGATAGATAGATAGATAGATAGATAGATAGATAGATAGATAGATAAATATGAACTGAGATAGAGAAAGAGAGATGAATATATATATACGAAATAAACCAAAAATTTCGATATTTAAATCCGCTGAATGGCCATTTCTACGCGGAAATCCTCGCTTCTTCAGCAACGGTGAAACGAAAATTTTATTTACTCAAATTCAAATGTGTTAAAAGATTTTATACTCATCCACACACAGCAAAATAAAATGGGGTGGGTTTAACAAAGTACCTATCTGATCATACTTTGGGATTTAATATATATATATATATATATATATATATATATATATATATGTGTGTGTGTGTGTGTGTGTGTGTGTGTGTGTGTGTGTAAAAATCCGTAAAAAGACAATATGAATAGAGTAAAAAGGAACCGCGTTTTTTTCTCAGATAGAATTTATCAAGGCAAATGAAAGGGTTTTATTTTGCGACAAGTATTTATTTTGCAACAAGTATTTATTTTGCGACAAGTATTTATTTTGCGACAAGTATTTATTTTGCGACAAGTATTTATACCCTAAAGTTAAAATGGCGTTAGTTTTTCAGAATTTTTTTATTTTTTGCTATATTTATGAAGATTCTTAATTTTTTAAATATTTAAATACTAACATTTTTACTTCTGTTTATAAATATATGTTGTAAAAGAAAAGTCAAACAGATGACGAAATGCGTCACCTCAGAAAAGTTTGTCTTTTATATATATATATATATATATATATATATATATATATATATATAAATTACTTAGTTTTGGGTGATAATAAAATTAGATCAGTGCACATTTGTATTAAAAAGTGTCCAATACAATTATATTGTAAAACTTTTGAATATTTTCCATTTGTAAACGAGTTATTACGCAACCTAGGTTTCTACCATGAGTGGTGTCTTCAGGTGATTTGCAATAACTGGTTTTAAAGGTAAAACCAGTTATTGCAAATCGCCTGAAGACACCACATGGTAGGAACCTATGTAGCGTAATAATTAGTTTATAAATGTCATATATATATATATATATATATATATATATATATTTCCATGGGTTTTTTTTTAATGTAAATAATTTTCACATCCAACATCCAACATTGCCTGATGACGAGATTCTATCTCGAAACATTGAAATTTTCGTGTCACAATGTACATTTAATTCATATATATATATGTGTGTGTGTGTGTGTGTGTGTGTGTGTGTCCACAAACAAAGGCATGTGGTGGTATAGTCTGTAAGTGTGTAGCAAACTAAACATATACAGATTCTTGATAATTACATCTTGAAATTTTTACCGAAAAATCTTCTGTAGATATGTATGTGTCTATCTATAAGCATATAAAAACAACATAAATTACATAATTAAATTTATACATACATGTGTATTAATTGTTGCACCCGATGAACAACTCAAATGCATCTGCACATTTACAGATAAGTAATTTAATACCTATACCGTTTACTAAATCTATAGTGACTTCTCTACCTGTCTCAGTCCATAAATGATTCCGTTTCAGGTTTACAAATAAACTTTTCATGAATAACAGTAGGGATATTTCGTCTGAGAATTCCGGATAGAATTCTTTAAAACGAAAGATATAAACCGAAATAATCGATATTAAAACCAATCACTGATTTCAGCACCAATATGTCATTAATATTCTTGCCTAAACTGTTTTCGAAAATTTTAACAAGGTTATTTTTATCACTTGTGTGTTATCTTCATCTTGGTCTATTCTTTTGTTCAACATATCAAACAGATGATTGCTTCTTTGTTGTTTGGGGTACAACGTTTTCAAGTCGGTTCCGTTCACGGTCATTAGACTTAGCGAAATGTAGCGATGCAAATACTAAAATGGACACTGCACACGCCTAAAAAGGGCCGAGGAATATAAAATCTGGTTTGTTGCGTCAAAAAACAAAAGTTGAAATCAGAAATTCGAAAAATAGATTGCCTCAGCGTGGAGCAATTGTTAGCAAGCTTCTAGGAAGACAATATTACTATTGCAATTAATTCAATAGTCACTTGCTGCTTCATTTTGATGCCCTTGTGTCAAGCAAAACATTTCTTAGCGGTTTTGGGCTACTTCGTCACTTTTGGACTATTTTCAACTACTTGCCCCTTTCCAAACACTGATTTTCAAGGCAAACATGCACCCACCACATGAAAGCTTTTCCGCGTCACAATCTTCTTACACGCGCTCTTTTTAATTGGCCTTGTAACAGACAAAGTTAAGTTTAGTAAATACTTAAGTTTTTTAAATTTTTACTCAACTATTACGGATACAAAAACACGTTTTGACATTTGTGCATTCTTTATTGAACACAAGCACACAAAATTATATATATATATATATACTACCGGCCATAATTATTAGGCCACCCCAGTGTTTTAAAAAAAATAATATATTACATACTATTTTTTAGTATTTATTTCCAAGTGAATAATTGTAAATGAAAATAGAATGGTTCTTTTGTTAATACTGCACAATGACATGTGCATCAAATGAATTTATAAATATTTAATAATTACCTATATTGCAGTTTCATCAATGAAAGAATGAAGAAAATTTAGGTGATTCGGACGAGTTCATCTTTGCTTCCTTGCCTTGTAAAATTTTGCAAAGTACTAATAACAAAAGAACCATTCTATTTTCATTTGGCAATAAATAATAGTATGAAATACATTATTTCTTTAAAAAAAACTAGCGTGGCCTGATAGTTATGGGCAGTAGCATATATATATATATATATATATATATATATGTGTGTGTGTGTGTGTGTGTGTGTGTGTGTGTGTGTGTAAACAGAGAGAGAGAGAGCAAATCTACAGGGTGCGATTTGTAAATTGTCGCTATTAGCCTTGCAACATTTTTGCAATGGAATAATAACAAAAGAAAATTCTAAAAGAATTCTGAACGAAATGCCAACGGACAACGGGAAAAATATCTTCTGCCTAATCAGCCACAGATCGAAAGAGACATGATCGCTCAATTGTGTAGGACATGAGCGGCCCTTAACTGATTGACTGACTTATATATGAGGAATTGCATTTCACTTTGAAAAATAGTTTAATGTCGATTTAATAGATGGAATCTAAAAATAGATTCACCATCACAGGCACAACTATTTTGCACCCCAACATCAAACCGCCCACGCATATATTTATATATAATTATAGCTATATCTATCAGGGTAGCTTTTTGTTTGGCATAATTGACCATTTTTACCAGTGATAGTGGTCAATGTTCAAGCCCCCATACAAACTACGACTTGGAATGTTGATTTGAAAGACGATTCTGTTACCAATTCTTAGAATCTTAGCACAGCAGATAATCCTTCTCTTATCGTCCATATATTTTTTCTAAGTTTACTACGAATAAGAGACCCCACTTTTCACTAAAAAAAACAGGGTAGCATGATTAAAAAGGCCCTAAACCTAACAAAAAATATGTTTTATGGTCAAATTTCTTATGTTATTATTAAGAGAGGCAGAAGTATTTTTAAATTAATTTAAATTAATTTTATTTTCCAGTTCTTTTTAACACGTTCGCAAATTTGGGTTAAAAATCTTTCGCTTTCTTTTCTGTCAGTGTGGGACCAAAGTTTGCTCTTGTAATTATATCGGTTTTGTTTCCCGTGTAAAATAAATTGGAGAACCTGAAAGAGTTCCACCAGCTTTAAATTTGTTGTTTTTCATTTTTTTTTTTTCAACGCAGTCTTATCGATTATTACATAAAGTTTCCGATTATCAAAAAAAAATTGGAAAAATGTCAATATTTAAACAATTTTAGGTGGGGCTCACTTTCTCATACAACGTTATAGTAAATTGATCCTCCATTTTAAAACCACTTGCGTTAAGGATCGCTTTGTTTTGTTTGTTTGTTTTTTGTTTGTTTGTTTGTTTGTTTTTTTTTTTTGTTTTTTTTTTTGTTTTTTTGTTTTTTTTTATGTTTTTTGGTGGGAGATGAGTTATTGATCTTCTTTTTGCCTTTTTCAAGTTTTCTTCAGTTCTTACGATGGCATCTTCCTCGGGAACTCCAAGGAAATTTCGCAAAGGATTCACTTGTTGAATATGCGCAAGCAAAAAAGTTAATTGCACAGGATCGATTTACTATAAGGTTGTATGAAAAACCGCCTCCCAAATAATTGCTTAAATCTTGAACCTTTTATTATTTTTTTTTGTTTTTTTTGTTTTTTATGTTTTTTTTTTTTGTCAATCGGAAAGTTTAGAGTTTAATCGATAAGATTGCACTGAAAAAAGTAAAACAAAAAAAATGAAAAATAACAAATTTAAAGTTGGCGTTAGTCTCCTTCAGGTTCGCCAATAAATTGATTTGGAATTTCTTCCAAAAATTAAATAAAGAATTTTAATGAAACTAGCAGGACTTATTGTCTTGATATATATATATATATATATATATATATATATATATATATATATATATATATATATATATTAAAAAAGGATTAATTCAAAGATGTTGAATGGCCATTTCGATATGAAGATCCCCACGGGGGACGACACATCACCTCAGCAACAGAAAAAAACCTATATTTGCCAAGATTTTATAAAGACATATATATATATATATATATATATATATATATATATATATATATATATATATATTTGTCAGATATATATATATATATATATATATATATATATATATATCATCTGTTACCCCCATCTCAACTTAATTCCATTAAATTTCTTGAAATTAATGTTTTTTTCATTTCTTGGAGAATGTAAATCACCAATCATTTTTTTTTTTCAAATATTTGCCCCTTTCTCGAAAATCTGTTCCGTATAGTAAATTAAAAGATACAATAAAAGTCTGACATTATTTAATTAGATAAGCTTTATATTGCTTTTATATATATATATATTAAGAACATTAGAGTTTGAAGAAAAAATGCGAACAATAATGAATTTTTGCAAGAATTGTTTCCATTTTTTCTTTTTTAGATTATTATAATTTATAGTTTCAAAAATCTTTTTAAATTCTTCAAAACGCAGTCTGTGTTCGGTAATTAAGTTATTTAGCGAAAACTATATTTACTAACCGAAAAGCTTAATACAAATCATAACGCTTTTTTTTTAATATATATTTTTTAATCTGTATAAAACGTGCTCATTTTGAAAGAATGGGTGACCATACACGAGACTATCAGAAAATAAGATAGACGAAAATAGTACATTTAAAGTCAGCATACATAAAATTAGATTACAGAGAATATTTGCAACGTTTGTAAGATTGCTGGGTAATTACAGACTATATTTTTAGAAGAAAAGCATTCACCTGTCATTTTTTTTAATTATTGCTTTCACAGATAAAGTCTTCGTTAGTCAGTCATTTAAGTGCTATACGTGATATACGCTTGGGCAATCATGTCTCTTTCGAGACATGACTGACTGGGCAAAAGATTTTCCCGCAGTAGGTTGCCATTACTTTCTGCGGTAGACTGACTATCAAGCAAGGCAATAGAACCTAGTCTGTCCTATTATTTGACTCATAGCTAGAGGGGGAAGAGATGTTTTATATTAAGTAGTAATTAGTGGGGGATCAATTTATTACTTCATAACAGTATACAACTGATCCCCCACTTTATGCCAAGTAAAAGCCTTAATCATGTTATCAACTATTATATTCAGTCAGTCAGTTAAGTGCCATACGTGATACACACTTTGAGCGATCATGTCTCTTTCGAGACATGACTGACTGAGTAAAAATATTTTCCCGCAGTGGGTTGCCATTACTTTCTGCGGTAGTTGTCAAGCAAGGCTATAGAACCTAGTCTGTCTTGCTATTTAACCATAGCTGGAGCGAGAAGAGTTGAATTCATATCTTTCCCAAGGTTATTTGCTTGTAAGTGAATGCAACGACAGCAATAAACGTGTAATTAGCTTATCAGTGCTTTATAAGTGTTTATAAGTGTTGTCGAGTGTTGAAAGATACGTAAATACATTATTTCTTTTTAAAATTCGTTTTTTCTGCATTTTTTTGTTTAAAGTAAATAATATTTGATTCAAATCAGCTAATATTTTGCAAGTAATGTTTCAGAAAAGTATATTTTATTTTTGCAGGATTTTTTAATAAAGGAAATTACATTGCGATGAAAGACGGCTAAAAAGGACGCTAATCAGCGATTTTTAAAAAAATTAAAAAATCGATTATAATTTCTGTTTAAAAAGAGTATTTTGCTTTATGGAAATAGTAAATTTAATCCTTTAGCTTTCAATTAAAAATAAAATGAAAGCTTCAAAAAAGCTTTTTGATTTATAAAAATTCATTTTAAAACTTAAAAAAATTGTTGCGAAAAAGTGGGGGTACCTACTACAAATCAAAACTTATTTATAAATGGAACTCTGTGTGTGTGTGTGTGTGTGTGTGTGTGTGTGTGTGTGTGTGTGTGTGTGTGTGTTCGTTACCTATAGACTCCGAAACGGCTGAACCGATTTTCTTGAAAATTTACACAATTGTACTATAAGCATCTACGAGTGTTCTTAGCTAGGTTCTGTGTCGAGGTACCCCCGATAAATATCGATAATCGAAAAAATCGGGTTATATAAGGAGTAGTTCGATTTTAATCAAATTTGATACACTCATAGACAAAGACATAAGAAACGATATTCAGAAGTTTCAAGATTGCAGTTCTTACAATAGTGCAGGAAAATCAATAATATATATATATATATATATATAAAGCAAGATGTTTGTGTGTGTGTCTGTTTATCTGCCTGTATGCCTGTATGCCTGTATTTTTTTCAGCCCTTTTATTTACAGTCACATACAGACTCACAGATAGCCTTTTATATATATATATATAGATAATCTGTATATGGATTAACGGTTAAGGATCTCGTCTAACTGCAATTATGGTCTGATGATTGCTTAAGGTATGAAATAGACGATTACAATAAACACAGTTTATATCCGACAGTGAATTATGTCAAATTTGTGGGTTAGCAGGTCACTTTAGTTCAAAGAGAGTACATAAGTACTGGATCAACTCAACTCACCCTTTTACATCCAATGCTGTGTAGGACAGCAACATTTTCTTACTGTTTCCGTAACAAACTGTTTTTTATGGGGCAGGGTTGTTAGGGTTGTTAGCCCTGCGCTCAACCCCCAAACCTGGAGGACCGATGGATCATTCTTGGTCCTTACGTTTACAGCACCTGGTATTCCCAAGTGGTCACCCCTCTAAGTACTGACCAGGACTCGATGTTGCTTAACTTCGGTGATCGGACGAGAACCGGCGTATTCAACACGATATAGCCGTAGACATTTGCTGGATAAACAGGAATATTTCATCTTCTACAGATGCAAGTTTACAGTCAAAACACGTTGAAACACCGGTTACCATACGAACACCGAAGTTAAGCAATGCCCAGCCTAGTCATTACCTAGATGGGTGGCCGCTTGCTGTAAGCTTGAATGTGCAGGTGGTGTAATGGATAATACAATTACTCGGAATTGTTTAGAGGAGAGCCGAGTTCTAGTTCCAGTTGGGCTTCGTATATTTACTTACGCGCAAATAACATTGGGAGAGATTATTCTACTCCCCAGCTACAGGTTAATCAGTAAGACTTACATGACTAAATCATTATTACCAAAAAATAAATAAATAAAAATTATGTACAAAATATTTAGATTTCGGCATTAAATAATCTTAACAGATATATATGACTTTAAACAAAAACAACCAAGCCAAACCTTAAAAAATTTAAAGTGAGAGTTTTCGGTTAAAAAATGACAATTAATATATATATATATATATATATATATATATATATATATATTAATTGTCATTTTTTAACCGAAAACTCTCACTTTAAATTTTTTAAGGTTTGGCTTGGTTGTTTTTGTTTAAAGACATATATATATATATATATATATATATATATATATATATGTATATATATATATATTATGTATATATATATGTATATATATATATATATATATATATATATATATATATATATATATATATATATATATATATATATATATATGTATATATATATATATATATATATTTAGATTCATTGTTGTTATTATTATTAATATTACTTGCTTTTTGTATGATATAATTAGTGTCCGATATGTTATATTAGGTTGTATTCCAAGAACAAAAAAAAAGAATTAGATGACCCGTAGAGTAGAATTGAATAAAAATCGATGAAAACAATTTTGAAGTCTAAAGAAGGAATCAATTTTCACAAGTCAGTGTAAAAAATTTTATAGCCAACAAAATGTGACGGAATTGATTTGACGAGTGAGTGTGAAAAACAAAAACAACAAACACGCACGCATATAAACTTTCTGATCTGCTCACCACTTATCTATTTATACACGATACTTTGGCCATCAGAAAAACAAAGGGATCCCAGTATGTAAATTCACAAGTTTATGTGCCTGAAGAGAGTCAAAACACGTGTAACGACACAAATACCATTATGGACACTTAATATATCATATAAAAAGCAAGTAATATTAATAATAATAATAATAATATATCTACACTTTAAACAAAACGTTAAGGCTTCTCGCACTATTTTCTTCTATATCAATTTCTTTCGTTGGAACAACACCTATTTCTGTTTATAATATATATATATATTGAAGTCAACACCCAGAGGAAACAATTTGTTTCTTGCTAAATGCAATCGTCAGGTCATGACGGATGGCTGGACAATTGCATTTAAGCATGAAACAAAATGTTGCGTCAATGTCCACTTTATATTTGCATACGTTCCATCGCTGATATTAAGCACTTTAACCCATGACTATAGCACGCCTTAAAACTATATTATTATCATATATATATATATATATATATATATATATATATATATATATATATATCCCGATGATGTGTTTGAGTCCAAACACTGAAACAACCATATGATTGTAGAGAAGAGGACATATATAGAAAAAATTATGTACATGTTCTAAAACATAATTTATAATAAATATTCACAGCTCTATACATCATATATCGAGCACTATTTTAAATTAATGTTTTGGACGGGAAAAATTTTTTTTCTTTTCTCTCCTCATTCTATACTCACTCGGATATATATATATATATATATATATATATATATATATATATAAGAACATAAGTTGGATGTTTTTATAAACCCAATAGTAATATAATATTTTGCTGCTCTCTTATAGACCGCTACTCAAACCAGCTTCATACAACAACGATTGGGTCAAAATTAGCCAGAAAAAAGTCAAGAGAAAAAGAAAAAGAAAAAAAGAAAAAGAAGAAAAATAGAGACAAGCGGGTTAACATAACAGCGTTAAATATTAGCTTCTATATTATATCCAGACGACAAGACGGTCTCTTCCTAGATTTGCAAAAACATTAGTTAAGGAAGTCAGTAAATCTTGATTTAGATTTTAGTTGTCTATTTTAAGATGCATGACATTAAAAATTAAAATTTTCGATAGAAAAATGAATTGTTAGATTTTTTTTATTAATTCTAACCGTAATAAAAATAATACTATTATATTATTACACAAAACTTACTGGTACTAATAGTAACATGATAATAAAGTAACTAGTATTTAAAAATCTTAAAGTAATAAAAGAAAAAAAAGTAATAATAATAATAATAATCCAGATACTAATAATAAAGACAAAATATAACAATCAATGATAAAAATTATGAAAATACAAAATTATGATTCATGAAACTTATTAAAAATATGCTCTTACATTAAAATAATATTATTATATAAAACTATAAGGAATAATAAAAATAATAATAATGAAATAATACTAGTAAAGTACACATGATAGCAATATATATATATATATATATATATATATATATATATATATATATATATTGCGAGTATTTTGGCAGCATTTTTTCATTAATACAGGTTTCATTGAATAATATAGACAAGTTCTGTCTATTTATTTTGTGTAAGATCCGTTCGTATGATCTGATTAGCTTGATAGTGTTGTCATGGAAAGACGACAAGAAATCGCAATAATTGTTGATTTTTTTATCAGGTCTGAGCTTTCGGCTTACATAAGCCATTATCAAAGGATGAACATTTAATGTTCAGTGAACATAGAACATTTAAATTATTATTAACAGAGTGGCGTTATACAGAGAAAATTAGACAGGTCCATTTTTTGTGTCGCACATGGCTGTAGGCCGAGAAGGAATGGTGGTAGTGGGTTTTTTGTTCAATTGAGTGTATAGTGGCATGAGGGATTGTTCTGGGAACTGCTGCTACTATGGTGTAGGGGGTATACTTTTACATTAAAATAATACTATTATAAAAAAATATAAATAAAAGTAAAAATAATAATAATAAAAGCAATAATAGTAAAGTACCCATGATAGCAATAACACTAAAATATTTAAGGGTATAAAGTCTTTAACGGGAAATTCTATATTTTTTTCAAAATCAAAATTTAGGTTTAATTTCGATCTTGTTATGGAATCCTATGCCTATCTTTATGTCGCCATTTAAAAATTAGTTCATTCCTCTAGACCAAGGCCGTCTTGTCGTCTAGATATAATATACATGTTGATATTTAACACTGTTATGTTAACTCCTTTCCCCTCTTTTTTCTTCTCTTTTTCTTTTTCTTTTTTCTTCTTTCTTTTTTACTTGACTTTTTTCTGGATAATTTTGACCCATTCCTTGTTCCATGAATTTGGTTTGAGGAGCGGTGTATGATGGAACGATTTCCATCCCAAATAACGTATATATACAGTACTGTGCAAAAGTATTAGGACAAGAACTATTTTATCTTTTATGAGGCATCAAAATAATTGAGACAATTTACCAATCGCACCTAGTATATATACAGTACTGTGCAAAAGTATTAGGACAAGAAGTATTTCATCTTTTATGAGGCATCAAAATAATTGAGACAATTTACCAATCGCACCTAGTATATATACAGTGCTGTGCAAAAGTATTAGGACAAGAAGTATTACATCTTTTATGAGGCATATTGACAGAAAATAAACAATTTAATGGAAGGGGTTTTATTTGATTTACTCAACAAAACTTGAACAAAAAAAAATACTTGTTACAAAATAAAATTAATATTTAGTATAATAGCCTTTTGCTTTGATCACAGCCTTCATTCTGTGAGGCATTGACATCATAAACTTCTTCAATGTATCTAATGATATCTCCTGCCAAGCAGCTTGTATTTGTTCCCAAAGTGTGTCTTGCAAAGTAACATTAGATTTATCAATTCGAGGTGGGGGATAAGAAAAAAGTCAGTCATATTCAAGGATACGAGAATAATGTGTAGTTTCAAAATAACTTGTTTAATAGAAAATAGGAAAAATTCAATATAACTTCTTTTTAATACATTTCTTTTACACCTAGTTTTAAATAATCAATATTTATTAGCAATTTACTTGGCTTTTCACCCTGTATTTGAATTTCAGTGAGGTTTTTAGGAAAATCACCCCTGTCTTAATACTTTTGCACACTACCATTAGCGTGCAAAAGTGTTAGGACAGGAGTGATTTTAAACTTTATTTTGATGCCTCATAAAAGACAAAATAGTTCTTGTCATAATACTTTTGCTCAGTACTCTGTGTGTGTGTGTGTGTGTGTGTGTGTGTGTGTGTGTGTGTGTGTGTGTGTGTGTGTGTGTGTGTGTGTGTGTGAAATTCCTCTGTGACAACAAAGGCTATATCAAATACATAAATGGTTTTATGAATGCCTTACTCTGTACTGGTTCTCAAAGCTGTATAGTATAAACATAGATCAGATTTATTTTCAAATTTTCGAATGCCTTTTTGGTTGGTTGATTTTACTTACTAGATTTTCTTGGGTCGAATTTTGTACCGAGTTTCTCATAAGTTTCGATCTCGTACTAGTAATTATCAACCAACCCAGAATCGCTAACCAAATACCCCACGCCGAGGCGCCCCACCAATGCCTTAATTCTTGCATGTAGATGTATATGTATATGTGTATGAGTATGTGTGTGTGTTTGATAAAGTCTTTTTATTCGAACTAAATGTTTCTGTCAATCTATCTATCTAACATATACAAATTCATATGTATATATATATATATATATATATATATATATATATATATATATAAATTATATTTTAGAACATGTACATTTTTTTATCCACTTCAAAGTGTACATTTTGTTTCAACATTGAAATTACAATGTCTCCTCAGGTGATGACACATTGTAATTTCAATGTCGAAACAAAATGTACACTTTGTAGTGGATCAAAAAATTGTACATGTTCTAAAATATAATTTATAATAAATATCCACAGATCTATATCATATATCAAGCAGTGTTTTAAATTCATGTTTTGGGCGCTGTAAATTTTTTTTTCGTTCCTTATTCACTTGGATATATATATATATATATATATATATATATATATATATATCCGAGTGAATACAGAACGAAGAAAGAATTCTTACAACGTCCAAAACATTAATTTAAAAAAGTGCTCGATATATAATATATAGAGCTGTGAATATTTATTATAAATTATATTTTAGAACATATATATATATATATATATATATATATATATATATATATATATATATATATATATATCCACTACAAAGGTACATTTGTTTCGACATTGAAACTTTAATGTCTCATCAGGCGATACCGCATGAAGAGACATTGAAGTTTCAATGTCGAAACAAATGTATTTTTGTAGTGGATATATATAAAAAAATTATGTACATGTTCTAAAAAAAAATTATGTACATGTTCTAAAATATAATTTATAATATATATATATATCCACTACAAAATGTGTCAAAACGCATCCAAAAAGGAGAGGGTGGCTGTGTTCATTCATGCGTTACTCCGATTCCCAAAAAGACCACGGATGATTTCACTTTCCACACACAAGTTCGACATCCATCCATTTTTTTTTTTAATTTGATCAATGTGCCAGAATAATAAATATGGCAGACTTTTCAAGTGATGTCATTTCTAAAATCTCAGGATACACATTGAAAATATGTTTGCTTAAATTCCTATCTGCCAATATTGATTGGTAAATCAAAGACAAAAGAGGCAATTTCGTATGGAGAAAAATGGAAAAAAACATTTAAAGCAAAGAAAGAAAACTAGATTTTAAGGCTTGGAAACAAATCGACAGAAAAGAATAGAAAATCTATTAAGAAAAATGAAAAAAAAGGTAAAATAATAGAAAAAAAGGAAAAACACTGTTTGTTTTTTTTTTGTTTTTTTGTTGTTGTTTTTTTTTTGTTTTTTTTTTTTAGGAAAATACTTGTCATCTTTCTTTCGGAGAAAGATCTCGTTGATGATAACCAACAAAAGGAAAAAGGATTCGTTGCTTTCTTTCTTTTCTTTTTTTTTTTTTTTTTTTGCATTTTCTGCATTGTACAAAAGTCAGCTTGGTAATTATCCTATTAGGGGCGTATTTTGTTTTATTTTAGGTTTATTTTGTTTTGCCTTTTCTTTTGAAAAAAAACTGTAAAAAAAATATTTTAGAAAATGAAATGGAAAAAAACGAAAATGACTTCAAACAATACATACTTCTTCCCTCCACTTTTATCTTATGTGCATATATATATATATATATATATATATATATATATAATCATTAAAAGAATCGCATTCATGTTTATATACATAAACATACAACTTATGTCCAGACAGAAGTGAAATTTATATACAGTGTTTATAAAAACTGAGAAAGAACGAACGTGAGGCCTTCGGTGTCGTGGTACCTGATTTTGTTGAATAATATCAGTATCAGTGGTCCATATTCGAGCCCAGATAAAAAAAAAAAAAAAGATTGGATTTTGAAAGCTAATATTCAAGGTAGGTAGACCATCATCCTTGGAAAGATTGGCGCAACACAGTCTTCTAACCCAGCATTTATTTTCATTTGAACTAACAAAGAAAATAGAGAATACTGTTACGTCATATGAAAATGTTAAGCAACGTATTTCATGAAGTTAGGTTTTGTAAAAAAAGTGTGTTTTTTTTTTTTTACTCATGTGTGGGTTAGTGAGGTGTTTTGCTCAGCTTTTGGTTAAGAACTGTTCGTTTCAAATTTTATATTTCGTTGGTTATATATATATATATATATATATATATATATATATATTCTTAACATATACTGTTAAATATAAAAGATAATGAATGTCTATTATGTTTAATCGTGAGCCGTTCTAAACATCGTATTTTGACTTTAATTTCAGGTGAAAATAAAGAGGAAAATACTCCAACATTTGGATAATTTTTTATTAAGTTGGTTCTAAGCTTTCGGCTCACATGAGCCATCTTCAGAGAGGTTACAAGGACGTTAACACAAAAACATCTACCATCAGTGACGATTTTATCTTGTGTTGACATAAAACTTTGCTAAGCAACGATAACAGTTACCAAATAGCAAACGCAGTTCATAAATTTGTAATGCGGTTCTATGACGTCACGCCGCGTAAGAGCTCAAAATGTTAGCAGAACCATATATTTAAATGCAATGTAATGTGTTATTACAAGATTTAAACGTGATTTTATAAGTGTGGGTTGTTTGGATTTAATGTACATGGCCTCCAATATCTGAAGGTTCTTTTTACTGTGTGTATGAGTGAGGATTATTGTATTGTTGACTAAAAGCTTAGAACAAACTTAAAATATATATCCAAATGTTTTTGTCACCTGAAATTAAAGCCAACATACGACGTTTAGAACGGCTCATGATTAAACATAATAGACATTCATTGTTTCTTATATTTAACAGTATATGTTTAGAAAATTATCTGCTGCCTCGATACACTATATATACTCGTTGATTTATTTAATATTTTTCGTTGGTTTTTCGTTGCATTTTTCGCCTTTTTCAGCTACTTGAAATGTTGGTTGTTCAAAGAGTTTCAAAATCAGGTTTAAAATAACGCAAGGAATGAAATCCCTGTCCTTCTACCTTTCAATGGTGACAGATCGAGTATAAATATGGAGAGGAAAATATTTAAAAAAATATATAGATTTAAAACGGTTGATTAAAAAAAAACAACGGTAGATAATCGACAAAATAAAACAAATTTATAATTTATTTTAACTTAAATCCCTTTTAAAAAAAAAACTTAGAGTCATATATTCATGCACTGACTTACCAACAGGCAGACACACAAAGAAATGTAATATCTATATTTATATAAAAAAAAAGAATAGAAATTAAACGAAATATAGTAAATATATAAATATATATTACACGCATATATATATATATATATTATTTAGAAACTTGCCTAATTTTCTTTGTTCTGTCACACAATTAATTCCTTGAGGATCTCACTACTAGCTAGCTTTTATTTGCATCGTTTCGACACCAACAAATATCTTCATAATAGCCAGAACCTTCTTTTTTTTTTTTTTTTTTGTATTCCAATGTTTAAATAAAATTTAAAAAATTAGTAGTTACTGGGGTGGGGAACAGTCTAATGAAAAAGCGGAAACGTAGAAAAAAAGTGTCACTTCCGCTATTCCATCAAGCAGCCTAAAACTTTGCCCGCCCTCGTAATATTTTTTATCTTACATACATTCCACGCTAGAGAAGCAGGGTTTTTTATTATTATTATTATTATTATTATTGTTATTATGACTATTAATTTTTCTAATATCAAATTCACTATTTTTATCAAGAATGCATGTCACCTGACCTTAAACGGTCCCCAAACTTAATTACATTTCCATCGTGCCCTTATGATAATATTTCTAACACATTCAACAAAAGAGCGTCGTAAAAAATTACAACATAATAAACTATGAAGGAATTTGAATTGCTTTATTTTGGTGGGGGGCGTATTTTTGCTTCTCGCTTGCTTATGATTTTTATCAATATTTTATTGTTTTATTAATTCTTTTACTGTATAAGTAAAAGTAAAAATTGCCATTATATAAAAATGTTTTTACTCCCATTCAGGTTTTAGTATGAGTTAGAAATCATGCCAATGTATGTCGACGTTATTATTTCAGCATTACAAACACACACACACACACATATGTATGTAAAATTTTAGATATAACTAAAAATATATCTGTAAAACGAAAATATGAAGAAAAACAAAAAAGAAAACTTATCATAACCAACGCGTTTCGTCCTTTGACGGACATTATCAAGGCAAATGTAAAAATTTTATTTTGCAACAAGTATTTCTAAACAAAAGTAAAAACGTTGATAGTCTTTCAGAATGTTTAAATTTAAAAGAGGATTTAAAATATTCATCAGGTTAACTGAGTCAAGGTAAGTTATGGAGGACTCTAAGTAACATAATTTAATGTCTATTCAACAAACGTGTGGAAATGATGTTGATTTTTTTATAAAGTATTTAATATTTAAATTATTTTAGTTTGAGAATAATTGATGTATTATATATTTTAGATAAAAACTTAAACAAAAAACAATTAAATTCATAACCTCTTTTTATTGAAAAGAAAACAGTTTATATTACAAGTGGATATTAAACAACAATAAATATATTAGTATAATAAATTTTGTATAAATATATTAGTATAATACATTTTGTTCTTCTTCCTTTTTATTGCTTTTTTTTTGTTTGTTTTTCAGAATTTTATTTTTTATGCATTTATAAACGTTCTTAGTTTTAAAAATTCTGGAAAAATAACGATATTTAACTATTGTGTTCATGTGAAATAAGTCCTTACATTTGTCTTGATAGAGCCCATCAGAGGATGAAACGCGTCAAGAAAAATTTTCCCTTTGTCTTATATGTATTTATCATTTATATATGTGCGTTATAAAGGGAAGAAAGTAACTCGTGAAAATATGTTTACTAGAAATTATTAGTTTTCGCAGAAATTTAGTTGATTCGCATATTTTTTTTTCAAATTTAATATATTTTCAAATCATTTTCAATGAAATATTAACAAATTTGTTGTGTTTAGACCTTTCTTCTAATTGGATAGATACAGTTAAAGAAGTAGCGTTCTCTTTTAGAGAGAAATGCAAATTGCTAGTATAAGAACAATATGTCTGTTTCCCATACGAAGATAACTTCTTCATAAATAGTTACTCTCGTCTCTCTGTCTCTGTCTGTATGCCTCTCTCTCTCTCTCTCTCTCTCTCTCTCTCTCTCTCTCTCTCTCTCTCTCTCTCTCTCGTGACTTGACATATTTAAATATCAACTCGTCGAAGGTTTGTAAAACACAGCTTTATAGACCGTATACTGCCTTTCCATCGAATGGCTATCAAATCCGAACACTAGACTCGTCAGACGACACATATACCTTGTCTAGCATGCCTTTTAGATTATAATTGAATAATCCTGATAAAAAATATTTAACAGCAGACTTTTAAAAGAAATGAGACTCCTAAACAGTTATCATCTGCACATTACTTTTTAAGCAAATATTGATAATCGCCAAACATGTTTTCCAGAATTACTTTCCTCCTCTACCTCTACGTGTGTGTGTGTGTGTTTATTTATTTAGTTTTTTATTTATTAATTGATTTATTTAATATTGTTTGTCAATAAAAATCGAAATTAATCAGGAGAGCATTACTTTTGATACATATCCGTTCTGATTTGAGCAAATATCAAAACTGCACATTTTCAATTCTTTTTCAATAAATATTATCTGGGCTTCTCTAATAGCAAAACTTTTAAATAACTAATTAAAGCCACAGTTTTTAAATAAAGCAATTTACTTGCTTCGATTTTTTCAAATAATTTCGATTCAAATCAAAATCAAAACGAAAAAAATAACCGATATCACAATTTATTTCTAATTTTGCTATTTTTATTTTTCAATCTTATTCGATTGTCATGTTCTCTGGTGATCTTCGGGGCCCACGAGACCCCCACCCCCGGAATTGATTCATGCTACCATCTATTTGAGTCAAGATCTTCACAGGGGTGCAGACGCTGATCACGTGAGGAAATAATTCCCTTTGCCTGAAGACTATTGGAAAACGAGGGAATCGAAGTGTCGTTATAATGAAAACAACAAAGATGGTGATATTAGTCCAAATAAACTCATGAACTCAAAATGTTTGTTTCGTTATTTTTGAATTTGTGAATTGTGCTTTAATTTCATTTAGAAAGAATTTCATTCAGATGGCTTCAGTATTCATTTGATATCAAAAATATTATGAAGAGTTCAGAAAAAAAACATTATTTTTCTTTAACATTTCGATCTTAAATAATTATTGGGTTGTTACAAAAATAATGGCCGATTTCAGAAACATAATTTTATTATTTAAATATTAATTGTGGAAATATTGAAATTAGTCAAAATATGAGCCTTAGGATGTGCGTTGTGGTGCAGTGGATATCGACTCGGAACGACAAATCGGGAAGCCGAGTTCGAATTCCAGTTGAATTCTTTGCATTCACTTGGGAATGCTATTTATTTGTATATTCCCTCGTTATGGGTTAAATAATAGGACAGATTGGGTTCTATAGCCTTGGCTGGCAACCAGTCTACCGCAGAAAGCAATGGCAACATACTGCGGGATAATCTTCTGCCCAGTCAGTCATGTCTCTTTCGAGACATGATCGCCTAAAGTGTGTATCACGTATGGCACTTAACTGACTGACTGAATATAATAGTTGAAAATATGATTAAGGCTTCTACTGGGCATAAAGTGGGGGATCAGTTTGATATTCTTATGAAGTAATACACTGATCCCCCACTAATTACTATCTAATATTATTATACATCTCTTCCCCCTCTACCTATGAGACAAATAACAAGACAGATTTGGTTCTATAGCCTTGGCTGGCAACAAGTCTACCGCAGAAAGTAATGGCAACCTACTGCGGGATAATCTTCTGCCCAAAGAGGATATCACGTATGGCACTTAACTGACTGATGAGCCTTGAGTATCTATTCACCTCTGCGATCGACCGACGATATTATTTATTCCTTGTTAATAAAACGTCACTGGCTGTGACGCAACGAAATCTTTGAAAGCTGATTTCGTCTCTTGTTTGGACCTAAAAGTTTTACCATTTAAAATGTGACTAAGTGCTTATGGCACGGTGACACCAGATTAAAATTTCTGATTCGGGCAGTATACGACACCCTGCCAAGCCCCACAAACTTAAAATTATGGTATAAAACCCAGTCGCCAAATTGTCATCTTTGTGGGCGCAGAGTTACCTTAAAACATATCCTGAGTAGCTGCAAATCTGCACTAGCTGATGGGCGCTACAGGTGGCGCCATGACGAAATCCTAAAAGAAATCGTGAAAATAGTTCAAAATGCTATCAAAGAGAATGTTTACAACCCAGACACAAGGCAGATAAAATTTATTAAAGCGGGCGCGAAACTCCCACGAAACAGAAAGGTAAATCCAAACCTGCTATCTCCTGCAACAGACTGGGAACTAAGGGCCGATATAGGCTCAAGATTGAAATTCCCAGAGCAAATTGCCATCACAAAACTTCGCCCAGATATAGTTTTCTTCTCACATAAATTGAAGAAGAAAGTCTTGTGGGAACTGACGGTCCCCTGGGAAGAAAACGCAGAGGAAGCTTATGAAAGGAAGAAGTTAAAATATGATGAACTACTGGAGAGTTGCAGGGTTAAAGGCTGGAGGGCTAGCTGCACTCCTATAGAAGTGGGGGCTAGAGGATTTGTAGCAAGGTCCTTATGCAAAGCCTTAACAGATATTGGGATAGTGGGAGTAAAAAAAAGGAAAGCACTCAAGTCCATAACCGAAACAGCGGAAAGAACAGCTAATTGGTTATGGATCAAAAGAGAGAGTGCTGGATTCCAAATTGTTAGCTAAAATTCCCCTAAATTCTGCGTCTAAATTAATGTTTCGGACGAGCTCATGTGCGGTTCGCCTCTAAATGGGAAGTGGTTCTGACTGTCGCCAATCGGAAGCATTTCCAGGGTTTCGTACCGGGCCTAAACGTAATTTTCCAGTGTCTGAAAGCGCTTATCGAGGGTGGGCCGTAGGCTGGTCATCTCTGGTTGGGTCGGCGCGATGAGGGGGGTATGATGTTGAAAGACCCGAAACCCCCTAGGGATCCTCGCGATGACATCACTGATGACACCCTCTAGCGCCCCTATTACGGTGCGTATGTTTGAAAGTGGGTGGAAAATCCGGTAAGTGTGGAGAATGTGTTAAATTCTCGTATCTAAGATCTGAGTTTTGTAAATTAAATAGTTTGGTTGTTGCTCCATAATATAGAAAGCTCTTTTTTTTTTAATCATGTCACCCTGAGCAAGGCGGTAACGCCACTAATGTTCAGGGGGCTACGTAAGAGTGAAAAGATTGGAAAAAAAGAAAGCCAGAAACCACATCATGAACAGGGAACAAGGGATGAGCCTCTACACCTGTACAATAGACGAGAGTGGAGTGTGAACCGGACGATAGTTTAGTCTATCTACTTTAATTGAGAAAAAAAAAATGAAAAAGAAAAAAAAAAGAAAAGTGAAAAGATTGGAAAAGAGAAAGCCGGAAACCACATCCTGAACAGGGAACAAGGGATGAGCCTCTTCACCTGTACAATAGACGTGGGTGGAGTGTGAACCGGGCGATAGTTTAGTCTATCTACTCCAATTGAGAAAAAAATGAAAAAGAAAAAACGAAAAGTGAAAAGATTGGAAAAGAGAAAGCCGGAAACCACATCCTGAACAGGGAACAAGGGATGAACCTCTTCACCTGTACAATACTTATTCCATTATCGTTCTCACCTAAATATTTCTCTTAAGAAAAACTTCTTTAAATGTAAAAACAAAAAAACATTCTATTTCTAGGACATAAAACAATAGAAATGCGCATGATACAATAACCCGTCCTAATTTTAAATAAGGAAATAAGCTGATTTGAAATCCAATCCAATAATGATTCAAAACTAAACCAAACAAACAGTAACGGTAAGTATAAAAATTAACCGTTTCCATCTACGAAACATTAAGCATGCATTGACCGAACAGTTAACAATTAATGTTTGTATGAATTTATGGGATGAAAAGTTATTTACACTATTTATATTCGGACTATTGTCACCGTCCTTTGTTGTTGTTATCACAAAGTTTTGACCGTTGTACTCTCCGGCCTTCTTCAAGTGTATATCAATGTGGGTAACCTACAAATAATTCTGAACTGAAGCCTTTACTTTAACTGTTCATGTCTATGAGATCTCGCGTCTAATCCTGATTTTATTTAGCTCACCTGTTTCCACTGAGTGCAAGTACACACTGCCCGAAGCAAGGACTGAACTCACAAACTCTATGTCACCAAATTCCCAAACGAACGCTATCATCCACTGGGATAATTTGCTGTTCTTATCTTAGAGCCATAAACCTAACATAGATTCTAATTAGGTTGATGCTGATTAAGCTGCTGCTGATTACACTGCAGCTGATTAGGTAAGATGCAGTTGAGGCTGCTGCTGATTAGGTTGATGCATTTTAGGCTGCTGCTGATTAGATTGATGCTGATTAGGCTGCTGCTGATTAGGCTGCTGCTGATTGCACTGCAGCTGATTAGGTAAGATGCAGTTGAGGCTGCTGCTGATTAGGTTGATGCATTTTAGGCTGCTGCTGATTAGAGTGATGCTGATTAGGCTGCTGCTGATTGCACTGCAGCTGATTAGGTAAGTTGCAGTTGAGGCTGCTGCTGATTAGGTTGATGCATTTTAGGCTGCTGCTGATTAGAGTGAGGCCGATTAGGCTGCTGCTGATTGCACTGCAGCTGATTAGGTAAGTTGCAGTTGAGGCTGCTGCTGATTAGGTTGATGCATTTTAGGCTGCTGCTGATTATATTGATGCTGATTAGGCTGCTGCTGATTGCACTGCAGCTGATTAGGTAAGATGCAGTTGAGGCTGCTGCTGATTAGATGGATGCATTTTAGGCTGCTGCTGATTAGATTGATGCTGATTAGGCTGCTGCTGATTGCACTGCAGCTGATTAGGTAAGTTGCAGTTGAGGCTGCTGCTGATTAGGTTGATGCATTTTAGGCTGCTGCTGATTAGATTGATGCTGATTAGACTGCTGCTGATTGCACTGCAGCTGATTAGGTAAGATGCAGTTGAGGCTGCTGCTGATTTGATGTATTTTAGGCTGCTGCTGAGTATATTGATGCTGATTAGGCTGCTGCTGATTGCACTGCAGCTGATTAGGTAAGTTGCAGTTGAGGCTGCTGCTGATTAGATGGATGCTGATTAGGCTGCTGCTGATTAGGCTGCTGCTGATTAGACTGCTGCTGATTCCACTGCAGCTGATTAGGTAAGTTGCAGTTGAGGCTGCTGCTGATTAGATTGATGCATTTTAGGCTGCTGCTGATTAGATTGATGCTGATTAGGCTGCTGCTGATTGCACTGCAGCTGATTAGGTAAGATGCAGTTGAGGCTGCTGCTGATTAGATTGATGCATTTTAGGCTGCTGCTGATTAGATTGATGCTGATTAGGTTGATGCTGTTTAAGCTGCTGCTGATTAGGTAGATGCAGTTTAAGCTGTTGCTTTTTGATGCTGATTAAGCTACTGCTGCTACTTTCTCTCATGTTTTGAATGCTGCTGCTGCCTATATTTGATTACTTCTGCTGCTGCAGTTGACGACTTTGTCGTCAACAATATGAAAGCAAATTATCAATCCCTGAATCACGCAATTTCTACTTTGGTCTCAGTGGAAACGGACGACCAATAACTGAGCTGTACTAAAAATAAGAACTAGACGAAGTTTCCCTGGACATGGGCAGTGGAACAAACAACAGTTTATTCCCGCAGATTAAATAAAGGATTCCGTTTAGAATTCCCTATAGGTCACCCTGATCAATATACACATGAAGTAGGCCGAAACGTTGTGATGGCAAAAACAATGATGAGAACAACAGTCCGAATATAAATAGTGTAAATAGTTAATAGTAATTTTGTTTAAAATTTGTAAAAAGTTTCTTTTGAAAAATTTTTATCAGGAAAGTGAATTTCAGTTCAGTGAACGTTGTTGCGTTTTTTTAGTATTGACGGGGAGTCTTTCTTTAGCTTCTCTTTTAAGGTAGTGTAGGAAATTAACTGTAGTTGGAAGGAACTGATCAGGTGCTCTACGACTACAGACGGCCATGGGAACGATGATTATGATAGTGGTGAAAAGTCACCATCTTGAGTGTATAATTATTTTCGTATCTGGTTACATTAATTCAAAATTAATTCTCTCGAAGCCTAGAAAAGAGAGAAAATATGCATTAATAAATGGTATCAATTCTAAAACTAGACTCTGAGGGAAAACAAATGTTAAATTCTTTTGGCATAGTGATTTGACGCAAATAAAACAACTTCAAGCAAAACTTGCGGAAATAATTAATTTATTCAGGAATTATCGAATGACCCAGTATCAAAAAATGCTATTTTATTTAACCTAAGGTACTGTTAAGTTTAGATAGGTTTTGGAAATAAAAAGGGGGTAAACGAATAAAGAAAGTCGGTGAAGGCTGAATCAATTGTTGTTGTTTTTGTTTTACGACTTATCAACCTATCGTGGGTCATTTAAAACTGACTGAATTAATTATTTCAAGAGCAAAAACATTCGCCACTTCTGATCACTATTCTTAAGCATAGAGCAATTAACTGGATCTAATTTTAGATAAATATAGGCTAAGGCAGGGTGCGACACGGGTAACTCTGTACATATGGCTGTGAAACTAGACTTATTAACTATCTATTGTAAGGTTGCGTTGTGGTGCAGTGGATATCGGCTCGAAACGAGAAATCGGGGAACCGAGTTCGAATATCAGTTGAATTCCTTGCATTCACTTACGCGCAAATACCCTTAGGAAAAGTATTAATCTGTCTCTTTCCTCCAGTTATGGGTTAAATAACAGGACAGATTGAGTTCTATAGCCTTGGTCGGCAACCAGTCTACCACAGAAAGCAATGGCAACATACTGCGGGATAATCTTCTGCCCAGTCAGTCATATCTCTTTCGAGACATGATCGCCCAAGCGTGTATCACATAACTGACTGACTGACTGAATATAATAGTTGGAATAATGATTAAGGCTTATATTGGTCATAAAGTGGGGGATCAGTTTATTACTTCATAACAATAGGAAACCGATCACCCACTAATTACTACATAATAATATAATAGATTTCTTTTCCCTTTACCTATGAGTCAAATAACAGGACAGATTGGGTTCTATAGCCTTGGTCGGCAACCAGTCTACCACAGAAAGCAATAGCACACTACTGCGTGATAATCAGTCAGGCATGTCTCTTTCGAGACATGATCGCCCAAGCGTGTATCACGTATGGCACTTAACTGATTGTAAGTTTGTTTCTTATCTTCTGTATTGAAAAGAGAAAAATGCTTTCTAAAACACCAGCAAATCTTTTTTTTTTTTTTTGTAGTTTAAAATAATTATCTATACTACAGTTACAAGAATTGTATAAGTAAAAAATTACACAACTGATAATATACAAAGTTGTGCTGAAAAGCTTTCGGCCTGACAAAGAAAAGTTTCCAAAAAATTCTATTTAATCATTTGGTTATATTTTAGGATGTCAGGCGCCCCTCAGTGTTCTCGACAGGCTCCAAAGGAGAATCAGTAATGTGATAGCGACTTGGCGGCTCGACTACAGCCACTTCCCCACCGACGAGATGTGGCCTCCCTTTGTCTGTTCTATAAATACTTTCATGGCTTCCGCTCCAACGAACTTAAGTCACTGGTGCCTCTGCAACAGATGTTTACTCGTGCAACCAGATTGGCAACTGGGTTCCACCCATTCACAGTTAGATCAACCAAATGCAAACGACAATTCTACTCCTTCAGCTTCTTCTCTCGCACTTCCCGCTTGTGGAACTCGCTTCCCTATTCTTGCTTTCCTGATGGCAACAACCTCCAGGAATTTAAATGCAATGACAATACTCATCTCTTAACCACTTGACTCTAGTTCTTTCTTCACCACCCCGTATATCCTTTCCTTTCTCTCCACCTTTGCAATTGTCATCACACCTGTATTTCCTTCCTTCTCTTGCTTCTTTCTAACTGGTTCGTCTTTCTCTTCACTCTCTTCTAATTAATCTTTTTTTTATTCTTAAGTAGCCCCCTACTCATCAGTGACGTTACCGCCTTGCTCTTGGTGATATGATTAAAAATAAAATTTTCAACCTCCCCTCGTACATCATATAAGTACTGAATACGAGTTGATATTCAGTAATTTTCCTTCTTAACATATTTGAAAATAATTCCAATATTTCCTGATTTAAAAACGCACATTAATTTGTCTCGTTAAATTTTGGAAAAAATCAGACGTTTGATAAAAGATGTGCTAACATCAAATTTCCTTACAAATTCTTTAAATCCAACAAAGGTAAGTGAACCGTTTATTTTTATTTTTTTAAACTTGTTACCTTTCCTGATTTATTGTAAGGTGAATTACTATAAAATAAATTGCATGATGTTTAACTCAATCTATTTTTACTTATTATTTTACACTTCAAAATAATCTTTATCAAAATGACGGATTCTGGTGAACATAGTTGATGCAAAATTTAATATCAGTCATAGAAGACAATTGGAACATCTGTTTTCCATGTTGCATAAGTTGAAAGTAAATGAGGTTGGCAACTTTTTTTCTTTTTTTTTTAAATGAATGATGACATCAATTTAATTCTATGCTTCATGTGTTGGTATTCACCTATTGCAGGAGTTTTCCATGTGCCAACTAAAGTTTTTGGGGAACATATTTGATATCTCTTCCACCCACATCTATTGAACAGGTGAAGAGGCTCATCCCTTGTTTCCTGTTTAGGATGCGGTTTCCGGTTTTCTCTTTTCTAATCTTCTCACTCTCTTTTTTTTTCAATTGGAGTAGATAGACTAAACTATCGCTCAGTTCACAGTCCACCCACATCTATTGAACAGGTGAAGAGGCTCATCCTGTGTTTCCTGTTTAGGATGTGGTTTCCGGTTTTCTCTTTTCCAATCTTTTCACTCTTACGTAGCCCCCTGCACATCAGTGGCGTTACCGCCTTGTTCGGGGTGATATGATTAAAAAAAAAAAAAAAAAATAGGTACAAGTGTACTTTATTTTAGCGTAAAAAAATTATTGGTTCAATTAAAAACAATTTTCTATCTTTAAAAATATAAAATAAGGTCTAGGTATTCAAAACGCTTTCGCGTAAGCCAATGTAATTTATTTTATTCGTACTACGAATTCATTTTGCTAAATTATATGACAAAGCCACATTGACTTCGTCAAGGAAGATGGTAGAAAGAAAAGAAAGAGTAAATGAATGCTTGTTAAATATGGCGGACAGGTGGCGATCTAAACCTTCTGTTAGTAAATCGTGCGTCAGGCAAGGAAAGGGAAGTTTGATGAGGAAAAGTGATGGCAGAAGAGGATAGATGTTCTCTTAAATATCATGATTCATACGTGATATGGAATGCTAATGAGGATGAGTGAAGCCACGTGAAAGAAACATTCTCTGGCGAAATCATGGGTTCAGCTGGATATGGAATACTGAGGAGAATGGGTGATGCCATTAAATGAGAATCGTTCTCTTAAGAAACCAGGGATCAGATTTCGTGAAAGAACGACAATGAAGTTGAGCGATGCCACGAGGAGAAGGCTGTTGTCTTAAGAAACCAAATGTTAGCCTTAATATAGGGAACTGATGAGTGTAAGTGACGCCGCTTTGGGAAGAGAAGTTGACTTATGAAATCCTGAAGAAAGATTGCTATGGAAGATTGGTGATGCTTCAAGGAGAGAGACGTTATCTTCAGAAATCAGGTAAGTTTGCCGACCGTCTCGCAAAATGAAGTCTTGCAATTTGATTCTGAATGACGAATAAAAATGAATTAATGCAATCCATGTTTTTCTCCAGCATTTCGAAAGTGGTGTTTTATTTATTTATATTTTTTTTTTTAAATTACGCTTGAATTTTACTCTATTTAAATATACTTAATAAATACAAAGGACTGGGATATGTTCGAAACCTTACCTGACTGGCCCACTCCTTCTCTCTCTCTCTCTCTCTCTCTCTCTCTCACACACACACACACACACACACACACACATACACACACACACACAGAGTTTTGTGGGTCAATAAACACTTGGTTGTTAACATGTACCTAAGGGCGTTTAAGAACGTCATAACTGGGAACCTGCCAACAGAATCCGCGGCCCACTCCACACCCATACTCCCGTCAAGTGTTTTCATTTTAGAGAGTTCTTCTTCTTCATGTGCCGTGTCCCTTTAGGACGTAGGCGATCATGGACTTCCACTTGGCTCTGTCTCTTGTCGCTCTCAGTAATTTTTCTCTTGGTATATCTTCTAAAACCCCTCCGTCAACCATTTGCTCAGACCTAACAAGTACGTCTCGCGCTACTTTCCCCTGTCTTTTTTTTCCATTTATCCGACCTGTGAGTATCAAGTTCTCCCGGTCTTCCTTCCTTATTACGTGTCTCAGGAACCTCATTTTTCTCTTCCTGGTATTTATTATCAGTTTTCTTCTCGTTTGCATCTTTTCCAACGCCTCATCGTTGCATATGTGCTCTGTCCATGGTATTCTCAGCTATAACAATGGGAACGGGACCAAAAGTATGAACACGGCTGAATAAGCCGCCGAAAACAACAAAAAGAAATAGAATATAACAATCGTCAATTTCTTATCCTTACAATAAAGCGAAAGTTTTCATTTAAGAGTAATGTTTGTCTTCTCAACATTAATTCAAATTCTCGGTTGGTAAGGTCTATCAATCCAATCGGAGTTTTCAAGTTGTGACGATTCAAAATGTCTTATTCAAGCTTTCCACTGAAACTTTACGGAAACTGCCGAAAAGGGGTCTTTGTGACGGTGGCGGTGAATTCGTCTTGTCTGCATTAGCTCGGAGCGGCAACAAATACTGAATGTGACTTTAACTCTTTCTCGGCTCTTTCTGTTTCTGTACATCTTCAGCCAGGACTCTATCGGAGGCGCGTTATTTAACTTTAACTCTTTTAGGTCGGTCCGCGACAGGCTTATCTACGTTTCTTTACAACTTGACTAGTCCCAACTCCCGAAGGAGTGCGTGTGTGACTCTGCTCCAGAGTGTCGTGCGAGCGAGTGATTTTGGCCCTTGGGGGCCTTATTTTTATGCATGTCCTAGATTCTCTTGGTGGGGGGTGCATGACGGACACGGGATGTCCATGCCATTAGCCAATTATATTATTCCGCCTCCACACTTTGAGGTGGAGTTACATCATTCCCTTGGTTTAACCAATGAAGTAACAATATTTTTTAATGACATCATTTCTTTTCGTTTTCTTCTTCCGATTCAACTAATTACGTCAACAATCCAGCTTTTATGTTGGGAATTTTAATTCAACATATCTCCCACAATCATGAAATCTGACCCCTTTGTTCTTGTCAAACTCCCAGATACGCAAAATCTGCCTTTCCATTGTTTGAAGAATTATAAATAATCGAATTTTCGTTTTTTCACTCACTTCTAGCTGGTTACCAGCTGTGTCGCATGAAAACTTCCGCTTGTCAATACTAAAAATAGTATTTTGTCGTACTAAAATAGTATTTTATATTTTCCCGCGTGCAATTATAGTGTTACACAGCATCCTTCTGTAAAACCACATCTCTGCTGCCTCAAGCCTCTCGTTTATCTTTGATGAGATCGTCCAAGATTCACTTCCATACAGAAGGACAGATATCACATAGCAATCCAGCCCTCTTTTCTTTGTTTCTAATGAGATTTTCCTGTCTTTCAGCACACGTGCTCCGTCCATGGTATCCTCAGCATCCTTCTGTAAAACCACATTTCTGCTGCCTCAAGCCTCTCCTTTATCTTTGATGAGATCGCCCAGCATTCACTTCCATACAGAAGGACAGATATCACATAGCAATCCAGCCCTCTTTTCTTTATTTCTAATGAGATTTTCCTGTCTCTCAGTACTCGGGCTAGCTTCTGAAATGTGTCTTTGTCCATGCCAATGCGTCTTTGAATTTCCATGTCACAGTTTCCATCCTCTGTCAAAACACTTCCCAGGTATTTGAATTTTTTTGACATCAAGTGCTATTCATGGTGTGGACCGTTTATTATCGCTGTAGAGTGAATACGTTCAGTTTCAAAGACGCAGAATAGGTTTCCAAATTCCAATACTGGAGAACCTCAAGAATTGCCAATATCAATTTTACACTTCAATTATTTCCAATTATTATGCATCATTGGTCAAATTTCTTAGTAATTATTTTCATTATAAGTAATAAATTATTTTCTGTGAGTATAAAGATCAATAAGCGTGTCTGTGTGTAACGAGGCGTACACACTGGTTCAGAAACACACTTGTCACGTTTTATATTTTCTTATAATCATATAATAATTCTGCTTATTCCTTAGTTACTTAGTTCGTCCGTCAGTTACGCTACTAAAGAAAAATAACACTAAATAAAAATAACTCTCTACACGAGCTTTTCCTTCCCCTCTATCATTTTATAACCTCCTCAGCCCTTCTCTCACTTTTGTCATACGGAAGAGTAGTAAAATGAGAGAGTAGGAGGGGAGAGCCTATAACATTACCGTATCACTAGCAGCTTAAACTGGTGATTGTGGCAGTAATTGCGTGTGTATATGTGTGTACTGTACAATATAGTAAAAATAGGTAGGTTTGTTGTCGTACCCCGCGACCTAATAACGAAATTTCTGACCTCTACACCTTTGGCCATTACTCAGTTGGTCTTTTCTGTTCACAATGGACACAGGAGCCATGATTTTTCAGTAATAAAAAGAAAAAGCATTTTCTCTTTCAAAATCTCTCACAAAATAGCGTACAGTATTTTGGTTATGGTCTGTGCATACGCCGCTTAATGTAATATAAGATTACAGTAAAGTAGCTTCTATGGTCATTACTTTTATAGATATTTTAATAAAATTACACTCTGTGTTATCGTTATTTTATTATCCAATATCTTTATGGTTGAAGACGTTACTATCATTTGTAGTATGACAAAGTAAAATTATCCTTCCGTGGAAATTCCACGGGTTCTGCTAGTAAATATTATTATAATAAAAAGAATGTGCATTGTGGTGCAGTGAACATCGGCTTCTCCCTCCAGCTATAGGTTAAATATCAGGACAGATTGGGTTCTATTGCTTTGTTTGACAACCAGTCTACTGTAGAAAGTAATGGCAACCTACTGCGGGTAAATTTCGGGATATGATCACCCAAGCGTGTATCACATATAACACTTAACTGACTGACTGAATATAATAGTTGGAAACATAAGTAAAGCTTCTACTGAGCATAAAGTGGGCGATCTGATTTTTGTTGCTATGAAGTAATAAACTGATCCTCCACTTATCACTACTTATTAATATAATAATATAACATTTTCTTCTCTTTTCACCTATGGCTTAAATAACAGGACAGATTGGGTTCTATAGCCTTGGTCGGCAACCAGTCTACCGCAGAAAGCAATGGCAACCAACTGCGGGATAATCTTCTGCCCAGTCAGTCATGTCTCTTTCGAGACATGATCGCCCAAGCGTGTATCACGTATGGCACTTAACTGACTGAATATAATAGTTGAAAACATGATTAAGTTTTCTACTGGGCATAAAGTGGGGGATCAGTTTTAGGTTGTTATGAAGTAATAAACTGATCCCCCATTAATTACTACTTAATAATATAATACATTTCTTCCCCCTCTAGCTATGTGTCAAATAACAGTACAGATTGGATTCTATAGCCTTGGCTGGCAACCAGTCTACTGCAGAAAGTAATGGGAACCTACTGCGAAAATATCTTCTCCGCAGTCAGTCATGTATCTTTCGAGACATGATCGCCCAAAGCGTGTATTACATATGACACTTAATTAACGGAGTGATTCTAATAAAGAAAAGCGGTTACAACTCAAGTTTCCTCTTTAAGATGAAAAATTGAATTTATTAAACTATGAATCGATAAAATTTTACACGTAATCATAGAGAGGGTGAGATGTGGGTATTTTAAAAGGAGGGAAATATTAATTATTCACTTTACAGGGTGTCTTTAAATACAAATGTGACCAATCGAAATCTTTCTCAAATCTTGAATTGATTATCTTATATTTTGTTACATTTTGACAAAATATTAAACTTCATGAAGCATTAAGAAAATTTCTGTCTTTATTCAACCAGTCCGTTGTCTTTTTTTCTTTAATCGGAGTAGCAGAGCGACAATTAATTTTGGGTTAATTAGTTTTGGCTATGAGAATTAGTATAACTGGATGTAGGCGATTCAAATTCCAGTTGAATTCATTGCATTCATTTACGCGAAAATACCCTCAGGAAAGGTATTAATCCGTCTCTTCCGGTTATGGGTCAAATAACAGGACAGATTGGGTTCTATAGCCTTGGTCGGAAACCAGTCTACCGCAGAAAGCAATGGCAACCTAATGCGGGATAATCTTCTGCCGAGTCAGTTATGTCTCTTTCGAGACATGATCACCCAAAGCGTGTATGACGTATGTCACTTAACTGACTGACTGAATATAATAGTTAAAAACATGATTATAGCACCTACTGGGTATAAAGTGGGGGAATAGTTTCATATTGTTGTGAAGTAATAAACTGATCCCCCTCTAATTACTACTTAATAATATAATACATCTCTTCCACCTCTAGCTTTCAGTCAAATAACAGGACAGATTGGGTTCTATAGCCTTGGCTAGCAAACCAGTCTACCGCAGAAAGAATGGCAACCTACTGCGGGATAATCTTCTGCCCAGTCTCTCTTGCGAGACATGATCGCCCAAGCATGTTTCACGTATGGCACTTAAATGACTGACTGAATATAATAGTTGGAATAATGATTAAGGCTTATATTGGTCATAAAGTGGGGTATCAGTTTATTACTTCATAACAATAGGAAACCGATCCCCTACTAATTACTACATAATAATATAATAGATTTCTTTTCCCTTTACCTATGAGTCAAATAACAGGACAGATTGGGTTCTATAGCCTTGGTCGGCAACCAGTCTACCGCAGAAAGCAATGGCAACCTACTGCGGGATAATCTTCTGCTGAGTCAGTCATGTCTCTTTCGAGACATGATCGCCCAAGCGTGTTTCACGTAGGCACTTAACTGACTGGCTGGGTTAAGGCGAAACTGTTTCTTCTGAGTGGTAAGCTGTGACTGTTTATTCAGTGCAACAGGGATAAAGCGGTTTATTCAAAATCGCTAATCTCCAAGGCAGGAAAAATATTCTCTAGCTAATTTTTCTTCTCCAAGTTTGACCATTTGCCGAATTCAAATAAACTTAACAAATATCAATAAATAACAAGATACTTTGAAACTTATTCAATCCTTAATGGATAATAGTTTCTTTTGCATAGACATTTTCGATAAACCACCCATAAATGCAATGAAACAAACACCCAACCTATCAACTATCCTCACTTCTACCAAATATCTAAAAAATACAAACCTATCAGGGAATTTAAAATGTCAGAAACCCCGATGTTTAATTTGTAAACATTTAGTAAACGACACAATATTCTCTGTACCCAAAACCAAAATCAAATTTCACCCACCACGCCTCACCTGTGACGACCAAAACATTATATATTTTCTCTTCTGTTCAATATGTGGATATATTGGTGAATCTGGTAACAGCTTTAGATTTCGTTTCAATAATCACAAACTTAGCATACGCCAGAACACTCAATATTCTCCAATAGTAGTTCAATTCAATCAACCGGGTCACACTTTAGAAAATTGCAAATGTTTACAAATAGACTCCGATTTTAGTTCTACACACACACGCAGAAAGAAAGAAAAATACTGGCTTTTAAAATTAAATACACACAAGCTAGAGTTAAATAGGGACTTAGGTGTTTTTAATCTTTACAAATATTTCAATAGCTAAACTTTTTTAGATACAATTAAAAAATTTTTCTCTAAAACAAAATTTATAAGTATTATTAAAGATAGGTTTACGTTTACAAATATTTTTTTTTAAATCTGTCGCTTTCTGCGTCACGTGATGTAAACAATCTTTCCATGGACGCTCTCGTGAAATACGTTTCTAATTTAAATTTTAAAATCATTTGTTTCTGATGAAAGACCGAGGACGGTCTGAAATATCAAATATAATAATAGAAATAAAAAAATACTGTCGAAAAAATATATTTTAAACTTACAATTTTTTAATAGTTTTTCCTTTATATATATATATATATATATATATATATATATATATAGAGAGAGAGAGAGAGAGAGAGAGAGAGAGAGAGAGAAAGAGAGAGAGGGGAGAGACACTGAAGATTGCGTTTAAGCATGAATCAGATACTGTCGTCGCTTGGTGTTGACCTCAATGTCCACTTTTATATTTACTTACGATCTATCCTGATATTGAGCACTTTAACCCATAAATATAATATACCTTAAAATCATGTTTTTATCCCACACCCCTACACTACCGGACATAATTGTTAAAACACCATAGTGTTTTAAAAACAATATGTATTTCATACTATTTTTTGGTATTTATTGCCAAGTGAATAATTGTAAATGAAAATGTAATGATTCTTTTGTTAATACTGCACAATAACATGTGCATCAAATGAATTTATAAATATTTAATAATTACCTATATTGCAGTTTCATCAATGAAAGAATGAAGAAAATTTAGGGTGATTCGGACGCGTTCATCTTTGCTTCTTTGCCTTGTAAAATTTTGCAAAGTAATAACCATTCTATGTCTGATGTTCACTTAGAGCGTGAAACATCCGCTGCAATAAATCTGTTCACAATTCCCCTGACAAAACCCAAAGCAAATTATTCTCCCCTTTTTCAAATCATTCTCATACTATCAAGAAACTGACTGGAGAATTGAAATAATTGCCTTAATGTTTTCTTTTCCTGCAACCCGATTGTTCAATGTAAAAATGAATTCTGTATATCAAACTTATTAAAAATCAAAAATAGATATCGAGAAAGCTTCCACGAAAAAAATGGAAGCAAGAGCACTCAAAAACTAAAAATCTCCGCCAAAAAAATACCGTCATCATCTCTGCGATTAGCAAGAGTTTATTATTAAATTGAGGCTAACTGCAATGAACATGACGGCTCTCAAGAGTGAAAGTAGAAAAATAAAAAAATAAAACGAGTAAAGTGAAATAAAAAAAATTAGGCTGCAAAAATTGTGGAAGAGTTTGTTTTTACTTTTTAATATCCCAAACTTGCATTTTGACTTTTTTCTTTTTTTTTCTTTTGTGCATTTTTTTAATTTTTTTTTTTTTTTTTTTTTGCTTTTCGATAATAAATATTAAAATTATATTGTAAACAATATTTTTGTAGAAGAAATAGTGCGTTCACAAAATATAATGACGTAACGCAGTCTAGGGGAGGTAATTCAGTATTTGACATGTGAAACGTATGAAAAAATCTTAGTAGTAAAAAAAGGAGAAAGTAAACGGAAAATAAGCCAGAAATTTTATCCCTTACCGGATCGAATCGAAAATATAATCAGTTCGTGCCAGTCATGAGGGTAATCATCTCTGAAAGTTTCTTTCGAATGCATTCAGCGAGTCTTGAGATGTCTTCACAGACAGACAAAAAAGCTAACAAACCCACAAACGCAACCGAATACAATACCTTCCCATTCAAGTGGATATAATAAAAAATATATTAGAAACTTTATCCCTTCTTCTTATAAGATATCATGTAGTAATTGTAACATGGTGCGCATTATACTTCTTCTAAGCACATGAATATCTTATTACTAACAAAGGAAAATCAGGCTGCGAAACCGATCTATATATAATGTCACATTCAAATTTTATATTAGAAAAAAAGTTAATTTGCTTTTTTTGTTTTTTTTTTTTTATTTTTTTTTATTTATTTTTTTTTGTATTTTATTGTTAAATACATTCATTTGGCTAGTCTTTAACCGGAAGCCTAACGTAAATGATAGATTTTCTTACGAGTCATTGAAATAATTTTTCTACTCGTGACAAACACTCATTAACACAATATTTAATGTTTCACCTGTTGAGAAAGATTACGAAACCTTAAAACAAAGCTTTCCAGGTTTTTAAACTAGAGTCTAAAGAAAACCGGTTTTTAATCTCTCTCTCTCTCTCTCTCTCTCTCTCTCTCTCTCTCTCTCTCTCTCTCTCTCTCTCTCATTTTCTGCTTCTGACGAAATCATTTGTCGATTACATTAATCCGAATAAATAAATGATAATATTTTGGCGGCAGATAAAAGGAAATGAGGAATATTGGAAGATCGGTAGGGATGGAATCCATTACGATGTTGACACTCATCCTCAGATTATTATTCTGTAAAAGTCTTAATCGGGCACATCGTCAGCGAGACAAATTAGGCCGAGGAATCTGATGGTCTTCACAACGATTATTTTCGTGTTTCTTCCTGAAAGCTATTTAGTCGTTCCTCTCCTAGACTGGTTGTCAATCAAGGCTAAAGACTCCAGTCAGCCCTACTATTTTTTTGATCAAATTTTAGAGAAAAATATTTTCGATGTTTACATAAAACCGTCAATGCATCTCAACGATTCAATAGCCTTAAAATTTACAGCTTTTCATTCAAGCACAGAAGTTCCCTAAAAATGAACTACAACTGAATCGTAGAGATGAATTGACGGGTTTTTTTTAACAACGAAAATGTTTTTCACTAAAATTTAATTAATTACAAGTGTTCATTTATAACTTATGCGCCAATATGACTTTAAAATTCTTTCATAGATAGATAGATAGATAGATAGATAGATAGATAGATATGAACTGAATGAGATAGATAGATAGATAGATAGATAGATAGATAGATAGATAGATAGATAGATATGAACTGAATGAGATAGATAGATAGATAGATAGATAGATAGATAGATAGATAGATAGATAGATTGGAACGGACTTGGATAGATAGATAGATAGATAGATAGATAGATAGATAGATAGATAGATAGATAGATAGATAGATAATGAAGAGACTGAGATAGATATTTTCTCTAAAATTTAATTAATTACAAGTGTTCATTTGGGAACGGGTATTTGTGCGTAAGTGAATGCAAGTGAATTTGTGCCTTGTAATCCGTCTTTTCCCTCCAGTTATGGGTTAAAAAATAGGAGAGATTGGGTTCTTGGTATGGCAACCTACTGCGGAATAATCTTCTGCTCAGTCAGTCATGTCTCTTTCGAGACATGATCGCCCAAAGCGTGTATCACGTATGGCACTTAACTGACTGACTGACTAAACTAAACATTTTAGCACTAAAGTGTCCATTATCTATCGATTTATCTAGATAGATATGAACAGGCTGACATAGATAGATAGATAGATAGATAGATAGATAGATAGGTAGATAGATAGATAGATAGATAGATAGATAGATAGATAGATAGTGAACAGACTGGGATAGATAGATAGATAGATAGATAGATAGATAGATAGATAGATAGATAGATGTGAACAGACGATAGGGATAGATAGATAGATAGATAGATAGATAGATAGATAGATAGATAGATAGATAGATAGTGAACAGACTGGGATAGATAGATAGATAGATAGATAGATAGATAGATAGATAGATAGATAGATAGATAGATAGATAGTGAACAGACTATGGGATAGATAGATAGATAGATAGATAGATAGATAGATAGATAGATAGATAGATAGATAGTGAACAGACTGGGATAGATAGATAGATAGATAGATAGATAGATAGATAGATAGATAGATAGATAGTGAACAGACTGGGATAGGGATAGATAGATAGATAGATAGATAGATAGATAGATAGATAGATAGATAGATAGATAGTGAACAGAATGAGATAGATAGATAGATAGATAGATAGATAGATAGATAGATAGATAGATAGATACAGAACAGACTGACAGATTGATAGATAGATAGATAGATAGATAGATAGATAGATAGATAGATAGATAGATAGTGAACAGACTGGGATAGATAGATAGATAGATAGATAGATAGATAGATAGATAGATAGATAGATAGATAGTGAACAGACAGGGATAGATAGATAGATAGATAGATAGATAGATAGATAGATAGATAGATACGAACAGACTGACATTGATAGATAGATAGATAGATAGATAGATAGATAGATAGATAGATAGATAGATAGTGAACAGACTGGGATAGATAGATAGATAGATAGATAGATAGATAGATAGATAGATAGATAGATAGTGAACAGACTGGGATAGATAGATAGATAGATAGATAGATAGATAGATAGATAGATAGATAGATAGATAGATAGATAGATAGATAGAACAGACTGGGATAGATAGATAGATAGATAGATAGATAGATAGATAGATAGATAGATAGATAGTGAACAGAGTGAGATAGATAGATAGATAGATAGATAGATAGATAGATAGATAGATAGATAGATAGATACGAACAGACTGACATTGATAGATAGATAGATAGATAGATAGATAGATAGATAGATAGATAGATAGATAGTGAACAGACTGGGATAGATAGATAGATAGATAGATAGATAGATAGATAGATAGATAGATAGATAGATAGAACAGACTGGGATAGATAGATAGATAGATAGATAGATAGATAGATAGATAGATAGATAGATAGATAGATAGACTGAACAGGGATGGGATAGATAGATAGATAGATAGATAGATAGATAGATAGATAGATAGATAGATAGATAGATAGTGAACAGAATGAGATAGATAGATAGATAGATAGATAGATAGATAGATAGATAGATAGATAGATAGATACGAACAGACTGACATTGATAGATAGATAGATAGATAGATAGATAGATAGATAGATAGATAGATAGATAGATACGAACAGACTGACATAGATAGATAGATAGATAGATAGATAGATAGATAGATAGATAGATAGATAATGGACACTTTAGTCGTCTTCAACATACAACAGTACAGTATATCAGTTCTTAGGAACCGAACGGCCAAACTACTCCTAGTGGTGAATGTCATTGCAGAGACAAGCACACTTCTCAGAAGAACCGAATGCCGAGAACTGTTCAAATGATTCTCTTCCGGTTTTTGAATTCAGAATTATCTTTCTTCTAGACTGGTTGACAACCAAAGTTAAATAATCCAGTCTGCCGTACTAAATAGTACGGCAGACTGGATTATTACCCATAAATAAGTGAGACAAAATGATGGATTCATACTTTTTCCAAGAGTATTTCCGAATATTAATGAATTAATGAATTCAACTCCTTAGTTGTTGGGTTATTCTTGGAGTATGAAAGGAAATTTGGACGCTCGTTATTGTGCTAATAATTGCAGATTTATGCGATATTGGCGACAGATTCAAAATCGGGTCAGAATGCCTTTGATTTTGGTGGTTGAAAATGTTTATGCTCTATTTTCAGCCACCAAAATCAAAGGCATTCTGACAAATGTTAACTGGTTTTTAATTGGTTATCAAATGTTTGTGCCTTATATTAGAAAAAAAGATTTTAGGAGGAAATGATTCGTGTCAGGATGTGCGTTAAATCGACATCTCCTCAAAGCCATTTTTTAGTTATACAGTTTGTTTGGGTTAAAAAGAACTTTTTTCTCTTCAGCGGAATCCGTTCAATAAGGCTTGTATTTTAGCACTTACTGCTTTTGAACTCGTCTTCATAATCTTTCGTTACCGCTACAGTCAGTTAAGTGCCATACGTGATACACTCTTGGGCGATCATGTCTCGAAAGAGACATGACTGACTGGGCAGAAGATTATCCCGCAGTAGGTTGCCATTGCTTTCTATGGTAGACTGGTTGCCAGCCAAGACTATAGAACCTAATCTGTCCTGTTATTTGACTCATATATAGATGGGGACGAGATGTATTATATTAATAAGTAGTAATTAGTGGGGGAATCAGTTTATTACTTCATAACAATATAAAACCGATCCCCCACTTTATGTCCAGTACAAGACTTAATCATGTTTTCAACTATTATATTCAATCAGTCAGTTAAGTGCCATACGGGATACACGCTTGAGCGATCATGTCTCGAAAGAGACATGACTGACTGGACAGAAGATTATCCCGCAGTAGGTTGCCATTGCTTTCTGCGGTAGACTGGTTGCTAGCCAAGGCTATAGAACCCAATATGTCCTGTTATTTAACCCATAACTGGAGGGAATATACACATTAATACCTTTCCCAAGGGTTTTTGTACGTAAGTGAATGCAAGGAATTCAACTGGAATTCGAACTCGGCGCTTAGATTTGTCGTTCCGATATCCACTGCACCACAACGCACATCTCAACCGCTACACACTGCCTTAGCATCTACTTTACCACTTAGGTTATTAAAATATTTATCTTGTTAAAAGTGTAGTATTTTAAGCTGTTAACAAAATTGCAATAAAATTGTAATTGTTAATCCGTAAATTTTGCATTTTTTCAAAGATTGCTCTATCAAGATGTGGTATTTAATGAATAAGTTAAGAATTGAAAATTCAGGGAAAAAAGCATCGTCAGCGACAAGCATTTATCAAAACCCTAAATATTACTGAAACTAAATAGTGCTGTTAGGGAGACCATCAGTATGTGTCGTCATAGAAATAAGTAAAAATTGCAATAATTATCCTATTCTTGCAATTAGAAACAATAAGATTTTTGGGGTTTTTTTAGATTTGGCTGAGCAGTTACTTCCTTCTAACCGACCACTACTAACTCAAAGATCAAGCCACATACTTCCCACTACCAAAGTAGAAATTACTAGTAAAATTCCGCTAGCTTAACCCTATAAAAATTAATATCCTACAAACCCCTCCTTTACTAGAGCAAACCTCTAGGCTTAGAATTTTTCCTCATTCTTTGTTTAAACGGAGCTGAGAATGCATGTCTTAAAATGGCGTGTTGAAAATTTCCCCTCTAAATTTTATCTGAATTTACATATAAATAAATAATAAATAAATATAATAATTGGAGTAGATAGATCTATCTATCGCCCGGTTCGCACTCCACCCACGTCTATTGAACAGGTGTAGAGGCTCATCCCTTGTTCCTTGTTTAGGATGTGGTTTCCGGCTTTCTCTTTTCCAATCTTCTCACTTTGGTTTCTTTCTTTTTTTTCAATTGGAGTAGATAGATCTATCTATCGCCCGGTTCGCACTCCACCCACGTCTATTGAACATGTGAAGAGGCTCATCCCTTGTTCCTCGTTTAGGATGTGGTTTCCGGCTTTCTCTTGTCCAATCTTTTCACTATTACGTAGCCCCCTGCACATCAGTGGCGTTACCGCCTTGCTCGGGGTGATACGATTAAAAAATATATATATATATATATAACGTAGAACACTTGGTATATTATCCAGTTAAATTCCGATAGAGACGAACTCGAAAGAACTCAATGTTAAATTCATTTATTTGATTTAACAGAGTAATATAATTTAGAAAAAAAATTAGATATTCTACAATTTCAATGGGTAAGACATATTTCACCGCCCAATGATGACCTGGCGATGACCGAACCGCCGGGTCACCATTGGGCGGTGAAAAATGTATTGAATGTGTAGTATATCAAAAAAAATTCCAAAAAATAAATAAATAAAAATTAAAAATAAAAAAATTAAAAAAATCAAAAAATCAAAAAATCAAATGTATATATATATAAGCAATCGGATGTCTAAACGTACTGATGAGCTGTGATACAGCAAAACAGATCTCTCTGCGGATGACTATATATATATATATATATATAGAGAGAGAGAGAGAGAGAGAGAGAGAAAGAAAGAAAGAAAGAAAGAGAGCAGATATACTATCCAAGGGAACTAACTCTGAAAAGTAAGTGAGTAAGGGAGATCACTCAAATTCATTTTTCAGAAAGTATTCATTAAATCTTTTGCAAAGAAAGATAGTTTACTTTTTTCTTGCATTTAACGTTATCAAATTTTTAGAAAAAAAAAACTATTCTCTATCTTTCACTAAAAATATTTATTATTAGTTTATTTTATGAATATATCTTAACTGTTAACGTGAATTTTGACACCAGAAAAACAAGTGATCAGCACCCGTTTCGTTATTTTCAAAATTTCACATGTATTTTAAATCTTCCTCTGAGTTTCAACTCTTTCAATAAATTTATAAAAATTCTTGATCGCTGTTCAATTCCAGTATTTAATAATTGTTACAGTTCTCGAACAATATATCATAATATTTCGCGATATTCGTTTTCATTATAATCCTATGATTTCCTCAAATGGTCTCTGTTTAATATATCTTCTTTTCTTTGTCCACAGGAATTAATTTTAAAGTCCTGATTATTTCACAATTTTGCTTTTTTGTCCTTTAGGATTTCAGAATGAGATTATTTCTCTGGGCTTTAAATGTTTTAACTTTTTGTAATTTAAAATTGTTTCTTTTGTTTTTTAACTAACACAATCAGAGATCATTTTATAAAATACAGTTTTGTTTAATTATTTATCAATTAGCTAACTGTAAAAAAAAAATTAACCATGATATTTGAGAATTTAATGAATTTTATTCATTAACTGTAATTTTATTCATTAACTGTAATTTAATGAATTTTATTCATTAACTGTAAAGATCTTAGCTCTGACGGTCAAAACAAAATGTTCCCGAATCTATGAACGGGATAAAGTCGTTTTTATTTTTTTTTTTTTTATTTTATCTACTTCTTTACAGGTCTAGACATATACTGTTAAATATAAGAAACAATGTCTATTATGTTTAATCATTCTAAACATCGTATTTTACCTTTAATTTCAGGTGAAAATAAAGACAAAAATTCTCCAACATTTGGATAATTTTTTATTATGTTGATTCTAAGCTTTCGGCTCACATGAGCCATCTTCAGAGAGATTACAAGGACGTTAACACAAATACATCCACCATCAGCGACGATTTTATCTTATGTTGACATAAAGCTCCGCTAAGCAACGGCAACAGTTACCAAAAATAGCAAACGGAGTTCGTAAATTTGTAATGAGGTTCTATGACGTCACACCGCGTGAGAGCTCGAAATGATAACAGAAACATATATTTAAATGCAATGTAATGTGTTATGACCAGATTTAAACGTGATTTTATTAAGTGTGGGTTGTTTGGATTTAATGTAGATGGTCTTCAATATCTGAAGGTTCTTTTTACTGTGTGTATGTGTGAGTGTTATTGTATTCTTGACTAAAATCTGTCTGATATTACCTACATTGCTATGTTTTTCTAAGAAATGTTTAATTGTACTCTACGGATCTATCGCGTTTACGTTGTCAAATGACTTTCTATTCAGGGGTGAAATAATTTACTGATTCACATTATCGAGGGAATTTCTATTCAAAAGGTGAAATAATTTACTTATTTTCAGTATGAGCAAGTATCATTAATAGTTTATATATCTATATATGTAGATAAAGAATTTATTTCAAATGAGAAAAATTAAAAGAATATCGAAAATGAGGACACAAGTAATAATTTTCAATATGGTTCAAACGCATAACATTCAGTCAGTTAAGTGCCATACGTGATACACGCTTGGGCGATCATGTCTCGAAAGAGACATGACTGACTGGGCAGAAGATTATCCCGCAGTAGGTTGCCATTGCTTTCTGCGGTAGATTGGTTGCCGGCCAAGGCTATAGACCCCAATCTTTCCTGCTATTTAACCTATAACTGGAAGGAAGAAACGGATTAATACTTTTCCCAAGGGTATTTGCGCATAAGTGAATGCAATGAATTCAACTGGAATTCGAACTCGGCTTCTTGATTTGTCGTTCCGAGACGATATCTACTGCACCACAACGCACATCCAACGCACATCCAACGCACATAACATTACTAATACGTTAAAAACCTGTTAAATTTCAAGAAATCTAACGGTTATTATGATAATATAATATAATATTGTATCTTTATTTTCTGTTACCATTCATTTTCTATCTGTCGCTGATTTGCAATTGTCTTTCTTCACGGCGTCACTTCTTATCTACTGATTCTTCCCCAACTATTTCCTTACACCTAGACACATTTGAACGAATGGATGTGGCGATACAGACCGAGCAAAATCGATGGACCGGATGTTTGCACTCTCACGACCAAAAAGCAAATGACCAAAACTCGTCGGTGCGCAGCCGGATCGACGCAGATGTTCCGGTTGAAAACTAAAAATTAATTAAATATTAAATTCCAGTTCGCGAGCCTACGCGAATTCTATTTATCAGCCAATGGGAAGCCCAGAATCAAATATGGATATGAATTCCCAAATGATCTGCTGCGATCCAAGAAGAAGATATAAAAAACCGATACCGAAAGCATCGACAGACAGACCGACGCAGACAGACCCAGATTGACTCGAGAGAGACGAGAGTAATTAGTATCTCCCTTGACAAAGTTAAGTGACTTACTATGCTCGTCGCCCTTCCCTCTCGTTTCCTTCTTCGCTGTTTCAAACCTACTTACTGACGGATACATCAATGACATTCCTTACTTATAACGCTCCCACATACCTAAGTATTAATTCTCTTTTCAGCATTTTATTGCCACGAACATTTTAACGTCCGTTGGACCCATATTTAAAGGATTACTTTAATTGTAAAAACCTTAATTGATATGTGTATATATAAAATGTTATTTCTCAACTCAGTTTGCTTTCTTGATTCATAATCTTTCTATGATTTATAGTGGGCTATCTACAACGAGGCCAAATTCCGTTAATCTGTAACAACATACTACTACTACTCTCCAAAAGAACATCTCCCCACTATAAACTGGAAAAGAATGGATAGCCCACTATAAGGACACTAATGTGGAATGGACTAACACATGCAAATCTAGTGCGTGTTAAGGTGTGTCAATGAGAGACATCACAAAACTTAATCTATTTGAACGATGCTTACAGTACAAAGAATGAATCGAACTATGAAAATATAGTTCGCAGGAAATCTCTTTATAGTTTTAAATACCATTAATTTAGAAATTAGCTTGAAAAATTTTAACTTGAATATGAAATTTAAAATACATAGTTCAAATATCTAATTTGAAAAATTGCAGGTTTAAATTGCTTTTAATTTTCTTCTGAATTCTTAAAAAATAAGCAGTATTTAGATTAATTTATTTTAATTATTGAACTTAGATTAAATAATAATTAATTAATGATAGAATTGTACAAAAATATATCTTTTAATTAATTATCGAACTGTACAAAAATTTATGTCTTTGAAAATGTTAAAAACAAATATTTAAAAATTCGTATAAAAATTTTAACTATGACATTGACAGTGAACCTTGAACTCCAGAAAAAATATTTCTCATTGAGCTTCGCTGATCCAAAGACGCAGATTCCTTAACCAGGTGACTGAAGTTCGAAGTTCTTTCATGTCACCACCTCCCCCTATAATACCCCATAAATTAAATAAAGATAATCATTGGGTATAAATTTATGATTCTTTCTGCTGCTTCCGGTAATGGGCTGGTGGGGTTCGTAACGAAGTTGTTTTGAATTTCAATGAATTGAATAAAATTTCTCACGTTTTGTACCATAAAAAATACTTTAACGAATTCGACAACACAATTGTCATTGGCAAGAATGCATCCTAGAAGATGAGTAGAGTCTTGAGAGACAGGGATATTTCGTTGGAAACAAAGAAGAGAGTACTGGATTGTTGTGTGATGTCAGTTCTTCAATATGGCAGCGAATACTGGACAATCTCATCGAAGATGAAGGAAAGACTTGAAGCGACCGAAATGTGGTTTGACAGAAGGATAACGGAGATACCATAGACCGAACATGTGAGGTTTTGAAAAGGATCGGAACGAAAAGAAAACTGATCAGTAAAAGACAGCTGAAGTTTTTGGAACATGTAACGAGGATGGAGGGCTTGGAGAACCTAAAACCCACAGGGCATATAAAGGGTAAAAAAATAGGAGAAAGACGTGACATACTTGGTAGTTTTGAGCAAATAGAGAGAAGAGTAGAGTTTAGAAGGGATAACGAGATAAGGGGTGTTCATTGCTACAAAGGGGAGGGAGAAGTGGAGAGCCATGATCGCCTACGTCCTGAAAGGGGCACGGCACACATAAGAAGAAGAAGAATTGTATTTCTCAGCAAGATAATGACTTTAACAACAATCCCTTCTCTTTACCTTAATCGCTTTTAGCTATGAACACCACCCACCCCGCCACCAGATGTGAACGTATTCATTCCCTGGTCAAAAAGATTTTGATTTTGACATCTGCTTTTCAAGACAAGTCGGTCCTCATCACAACACAATCTTCCACTGCCACTCGCAGTTCCCTCGTTTCATTTGCAATGAAATGGCCATGCCAAATGGTAAACATATCAAGTAGCATTTAAAACATTTAAAATGAATAAAATAAAAACAAGGAAGTTAGGACTTCCAAATTCCCATTTTTAAATGAATTCACAGCACTTTTAGTAAAATGAAACGAAATGTTATGAGGAGAAATATCTGTTGCCATTTGATATTAAAATTAACTCCAAAAATCATACTTGATGGTTATAAACATTTAACCGAATGTCTTACGAATCTGCTTGTTCACATAATGATCATTTATAGCTCGTTAATTAAATAGAACGAGCTGAAAATATTCTCAATCTATGTACCTCCACTAAATCGAAAAAACAGCATAGTTACTTTTAAACTGAATTTTTAAAAATGAAAACGTTTTCTTGAACCTTTTATTTTAGTTTTAATTGAAAGCCAAATGATTAAATTTAATATCTCCAGTAAGCAAAATACTCTGGTTTATTTCAGACAGAAGTTATATTGATTGGAATATAAAAGTTTGAGATTTTTTTTCAATTTTTGAATTTGCCGCCATTTTTGAGCACTCGACATATTTTTGTAAACAAAAGTTAATTCTCAGTTTTAAAAATCTTGCAAAAATAAAATATACATCTGTGACACATTATTTTGGGGAAATTAGCAAATTTTATGTTAAATTCATCTGATTTACACAAATATTAGTTATTCATAGCGTAAAATTTAGAATAAAACTATTTCTTAATCACAAATTTGAACATTTTCTCCTGTACGCGTCGTAAATCAAGTTCGTGTTAACAGGTTCTTCATTAGAGATAAAAATGTATGGCGTTCATAAGCGACAAAATTGTCCTCATTTCTTTTCGGGTAAGAGAGGAAATACTGACCTTTTAAATTGCAGATAGAAATTACCATACAAAAAAACATCAATGCACAAAAAAAGTTTAAATTATTTTAAAAATATGGGTGCAAAACGATTTTTATTAAACTTTCCAATTTTCGATATTTAACCTACAAAATCTAAGAGTAACAGTTCTTTAAAAGATTTTTTAAAGATTTTTAAAACTTTATGAATTATTTTAATAAAAAAAATGAAAACAATTCTTTTAAAATGTTATTAGTAATCGAAACAAATTTTTTTTCAGACTATAAAGTTCTTAATTATTATTATTTATTCCAACAATTAAAGCTTATCAAATTAAATTATATCAGAATTTTATTGCATTTTTTATTTTACTCTACGGAGCAGATTTTCGGATAGTATTCTTAAATTTAAAATTAAAAACAATAGATGATTTATATTCCCCAGTGAGTCCTGCGTTTAACTAATAAACCATATTTTGCAGCCAACTAAAATTTCGTGGGTTTAGGTGGAGTGAGGATCTGTTAAAAAAAAACATTCACCAAGAATTTAAAAAAATAATAATTTCAAAAATAATTTCATTCATTTGTGAATGAGTACTGAAAGGTTCATTAAAATCCTACAATTATTTGATTTTTGCGAGAATTTCTAAATTAATGTGTTTGTCACCATTGTTTGCCATTGTAAAACAGTCGTAGCATTTCTTTAGCCGCTAACTCAAATCAAAAGAAAATATTCTGACAAAATTTCGAAAATGTTAGAAGGGATTAAATTTTTTTTTTAAATAATTAAAAATTACTTTGATTTTTCCTTTTAATAATAATAATATAAACATTTTGATGGAAAATTTGTTTTAAGTTTGGGACCTTTTTTATCCATACTATAGTATGTTAGCTTTTCTCATTCATTTCATAATGATTTGTTAAAGAAAGTGGCATTTAATAAAAGAGTTAAACTCCTAAGAATTTCTTAGTATAAAAGAAATGTAAATGGAAGCCCTCTTTATAGACTAAACTATCGCCCGGTTCACACTCCACCCACGTCTATTGAACAGGTGTAGAGGCTCATCTCTTGTTCTCTGTTTAGGATGTGGTTTCCGGTTTTCTCTTTTCCAATCTTTTCACTTTTCTTCTTTTTTTTTCAATTGGAGTAGATAGACTAAACTATCGCCTGGTTCACACTCCACCCACGTCTATTGAACAGGTGTAGAGGCTCATCCCTTATTCCCTGTTTAGGATGTGGTTTCCGGCTTTCTCTCTTCTAATCTTTTCACTCTTACGTAGCCCCCTGCACATCAGTGGCATTACTGCCTTGCTCAGGGTGATATGATTAAAAAAAAATACTATGCTGTTTTTTTTAGCGATCTTTTAGAGGTACGTATGTTAGTCTATTTATATGTGTAGTTTGATCATTTTCATTGTTTGTTTGTTTGTTTGTTTGTTTGTTTGTTTGTTTGTTTGTTTTGTTTTGTTTTTTTAGATTTACTTTTAAACAAATTTATTATTATTGGAGTTTATAATAAAAACATTTTTCGCTATACAAGAGCTGTTATGTTTCGGTGTTATTTCTAACAGGTATATCGCCTGATGAAGTGTAACAAATAGCATCGAAACGCGCCACTTCTTGGGTAACGAAAAAATCTTTTAATTCAATAATAAAACTATTACTACAAATATCGCTTACTACGTATCGAACACTGTTAAAAAGTAAATGCTACTGTAAATGTGGACTGTTTTCCATTAGTTCGTACTACTACTAATATATATATATATATATATATATATATATATATATATATATATATATGTTCTAAAATATAATTTATAATAAATATTCACAACTCTATATTATATATCGAGCACTGTTTTAAATTAATGTTTTGGACGTTGTAAATTTTATTAATATTAAAAAAAAAATTTTATTAATATTAAAAATGATCCAGACACAGGGCTCGATGTAAATAGTATTATCTATTTACAGAGCCAAATATGTATATTTTCATATAAAACTCCGAAAATTACAAATGCTGGATGGCCATTCAGCGAGAGAAAACCTCGCCTCTTCAGTGACAAAATTCATTTATTATGCAAATACAGTACAAAATTCATTTACCGGAAGTTTACTCAAAAACAAATCAATACCCGGAAGTTTACATGAAAGAAGAAAAAGTATTATAATATCAGAAAGAATAATGGGTGAGGTGTTAAAATAGAGAGTAGATTTTGTTAGAAGGTTGTCGTCTAGACATTGATACGGAGAGTAGGGAAGAAGGGGAAAAGAAAAGAAAAGATAAAAGGCGAAAAGAATACAAGACACGATCATTGAAAATTACTTTTAGATTCCATCTACATTAAGAAATCAAAAATTAAGCGTCTTACAGGAAAGTAAGTGGGGAAAAGAGAAAACGGAAAGAAGGGGAGAAAGAAAACAACGGGGTAGACAGGGAAAGAGTTAAAGAAGAGATGGTGGTCATCTCCTTAAAAGATTCCTTGTCCATGCATAGAATACTGCTGTCATATATGGTCAGGCGCCCCTGCTGTTCATCCCATTGATCTCGACAGGTTCCAAAAGAGAATCTGTAAGATGATTGGTCCCAATCTTTGTGACAAAATCTAGATTTATGTTTCTGTACTTCTCCTATTCTAGAATGTTACTTTTGCACATTTATCTAATCCGAAATCCATACCGATTATCATCACTGAAACATTTTACAGCACTGAGGAAAATCCTTCAACACTTTCTTGCCTTTAGCAAAGAGTTTGATATCATCCATGTTGGATAGGTGATTAAACTCTTTCTTCTTTTACTTTATATCCATTGTTCAGTTAAATGCCATACGTGATACACGCTTGGGCGATCATGTCTCTTTCGAGACATGACTGACTGGGCAGAAGATTATCCCGCAGACTCATAGGTAAAGGGAAAATAAATCTAATATATTATTATGTTGTAATTAGTGGGGGATCGGTTTCCTATCGTTAAGAAGTAATAAACTGATCACCCACTTTATGACCACTATAAGCCTTAATCATTATTCCAACTATTATATTCAGTCAGTCAGTTGAGTGCCATACGTGATACACGCTTGGGCGATCATGTCTCGAAAGAGACATGACTGACTGGGCAGTAGTTTGCCATTGCTTTCTGTGGTAGACTGTTTGCCGACCAAGGCTATAGAACCCAATCTGTCCTGTTATTTGACTCATAGGTAAAGGGAAAAGAAATCTATTATATTATTATGTAGTAAGTGGGGGATCGGTTTCCTATTGTTATGAAGTAATAAACTGATCCCCCACTTTATGACCACTATAAGCCTTAATCATTATTCCAACTATTATATTCAGTCAGTCAGTTAAGTGCCATACGTGAAACACGCTTGGGCGATCATATCTCGAAAGAGACATGACTGACTGGTCAGAAGATTATCCCGCAGTTGTTTGCCATTGCTTTTTGTGGTAGACTGGTTGCCGACCAAGGCTATAGAACCCAATCTGTCCTGTTATTTAACCCATAACTGGAAGGAATAGACGGATTAATGCCTTTCTCAAGGGTATTTGCGCGTAAGTGAATGCATTTGAATTCAGCTGGAATTCGAACTCGGTTCCCCGTTCCGAGTCGATATCCACTGCACCACAACGCACATCCACAGTTACTACTGTTTAATTTAGATTGATGACAGACAGAATAGAATTGGGTGATATAGGAATCTCCTTGAAAGATTCCTCGTCGGATATTCAAACAAGTGGAAGTGGCAGTAACTTTATTGTGATTTAGGGATAATGGGATTTTCCACAGTTCTATGTTATATTTCAGAAAATTTCTTTCACTTAAGGATCCTTAACGATCAAAAGGCTATGAACACTATCAAATGCTTTACCGTAATCTACTCATGCTGTGTTGAGATTTCTACGCCTTTTCCCTCAATTTTCCAGGATCATTTTCTTTATTAATAGTTTATGTGTAAGAGGTTTTAGGGCAGGCCGAAGAGAAGTGATTACAGGGAGACTCCTGTCAAGACTACTCATCGGATATTCAAACAATTGGAAGTAGCAGTACTTTTTCTGTGATTTAGGTAAAATGTGATTTTTCACAGTTTCAGGCTACATTTAAATTTCACCGTGATATTTTTAGCACGCTGTTGTTATTATTATTATTATTATTATTAT